>CM051234.1:250143234-250624090 GCA_027917425.1 Gastrophryne carolinensis | reverse complement strand
GTGTGCGTGTCTCTAAAGGAAAAGTCCACTTTGGATAGAATTTTGTGTGTATTTTATTCTGTGCTAAAAGTGTTCTCAAGGTGCTGAGCGGATTAACATATATTGACAAATGTGTGTTTTTTGGACACAGTTTACACTACTTGAAATCTGCTGCTTTTAGCAACCGTACACAAAGATCTACAAAGAGACAGATGTGAGTCCTGTAACATAGTAACATAGTATGTAAGGCTGAATAAAGACTTTAGTTCATCCAGTTCAGCCTGTTTAACTCCTTCCAGTGGTCTAGTAGCCATAGCTGGAAATGTTATTACATGCCAGGAAGGCATCAAGGCCACTTTTGAACGTTTTTACTGTATCCTTCATAACTACCTCCTCTGGCAGCGAGTTCCATAGTCTCACTGCTCTTACAGAGAAGAATCCCCTCCTATGTCGGTGGAGAAAGCACCTTTCCTCTAACCTTAGTAGATGCCCCCGGGTTATGGTTACACTCCGGGGTATAAATAGATTGTGGGACAGATCCCCGAATATATTTATACATAGTTATTAGATCACCCCTCAATCGTCTTTTTTCTAGACTAAATAAACCTAACTTGGACAATCTTTCCGGGTACTCTAGCCCCCGCACTCCTTTTATTAACTTTGTTGCCCTTCTTTGAACGTGCTCCAGTTCTGATATGTCCTTCTTAAGCACAGGTGCCCAGAACTGTACACAGTATTCCATATGGGGTCTGACCAGTGACTTGTACAGGGGTAAAATGATGCTCTGGTCATGAGCACCTATGCCCCTCCTGATGCACCCCATGATCCTATTTGCCTTGGCAGCAGCTGCGTGGCATTGATTACTACAGTTGAGCTTATTGTCAACTAAAACCCCTAGGTCCTTTTCCATTGTTGTTTTACCAAGTGTTTCTTTATTTAGTGTGTAATCATGACACAGATTTCTCCTTCCCATGTACATAACCTTACATTTATCTGTGTTAAACTTCATTTGCCATTTAACTGCCCAGGCTTCCAATTTATCTAAATCTGTTTGTAGCTGCCTGCTGTCCTCTTTTGTTTTAATTACTTTACTCAGCTTAGTATCATCTGCAAAGATTGATACTTTACTGTTTAATCCATACCCAATGTCATTTATATATATATTGAAGAGAATTGGTCCCAGAACTGACCCTTGTGGTACTCCACTAGTAACAGTGACCCAATCTGAGTGTGTACCATTGATAACCACCCTCTGCTTCCGATCATTAAGCCAATTTCCCACCCATCTGCACACGTTTTCCCCCAGTCCAAGCATTCTCATCTTTTGTATCAGCCTTTTATGTGGCACAGTATCAAATGCTTTAGAAAAGTCAAGATATATGATATCCAATGACTCCCCCTGATCCAATCTTGAACTTACCTCCTCATAAAAGCTGATTAGGTTTGTCTAGCAGGAGCGATTCCTCATAAATCCATGCTGATATGGAGTAATAAGGTCATTTTCCCCAAGGTGCTCCAGGATAGTATCCCTTAAGAAACCTTCAAACAGCTTGCCCACCACAGATGTTAAGCTTACCGGTGTGTAGTTCCCAGGTTCCCCCCTAGATCCCTTTTTGAATATTGGCACCACATTTGCCAAGCGCCAATCCCTCGGAACAGACCCTGTAGTTATGGAATCCACAAATATTAGAAATAACGGCTTGTCTATTACTGTACATAACTCCCTTAAAACAAAGGATGTATGTCATCTGGTCCCGGTGATTTATCGATTTTTATCTGCTTGAGACGGTGATGGACTTCTTCCTTGGTTAGACCAGTGACATTTAATGGAGGGTTTCGGTTATTCCCCTGCATTTCACTCGGCATGTCAAATTCTTTTGTGAATATAGAAGCAAAGAAGTTGTTAAGCAAATTTGCTTTCTCCTCATTTCCCTCTATAGGGGTCCCACACCCTCAGGTTTGTACCTTTTACGGTTTATGTAGCTAAAGAATAATTTGGGGTTAGTTTTACTCTCTTTCGCGACCAGTCTTTCTGTCTCCAGCTTAGCTGCCCTTATCTGTTGTTTACATCATTTATTTTCTTCTTTGTAGTTTTTTAACGCTTCCGCTGTCCTTTCCTGCTTTAAACGTTTAAATGCCTTTTTTTTGTTGTTTATTGCCCCCTTAACCTTTTTATTTAGCCACATCGGTTTACATGTGTGTCTAATAGTTTTATTCCTGTAAGGTATATATCTGTCACAATGAAAATTAAGTATTCCTTTGAAAGTATCCCATTTAGCGTCCATGCTTTTGTTTTTAAGGGCATTTTCCCAGTCAATGCAGTGTAGGGTATCTCTAAGTTGGTCAAACTTTGCCTTTTTGAAGTCCCGCGTTTTTGTGGCTCCTTGATAAGGCACCCTAGTGACTGCTAATTGGAAATTAATGATATTATGATCACTACTTCCAAGGTGTCCCCCAACCTGTACCTTTATTACTTTGTCTGGTACATTGGTTAGTATTAGGTCCAATATGGCTTTCCCCCTTGTTGGAGCTTGTACTTGTTGGGAAAGGTAGCCATCTTTTGTTTTAGATAAAAAACTATTACTTTTATGAGAAACACATGTTTCAGCATCCCAGTCTATATCTGGGTAGTTAAAGTCACCCATAATCACTACCTCATTTAGTTTAGCGGCTATATCTATTTGCCTTAGCATCATATTTTCTATGGATTCGGATATATCTGGAGGTTTATAGCAAACCCCCATCAGTATTTTATTTTTGTTTCTCCCTCCATGTATTTCTAACCATACAGACTCCACATGGTCATTCCCCTCAAATATATCCTCCCGCAGAGCGGGTTGTAGAGAGGATTTTACAATTAAGCAGACTCCACCGCCTTTGCGTTTGTTACGGTCCCTCCTAAACACACAGTAAAGATGTAAACACAGAATATTGTTGCTGGGCATGTGTAAGGCTGAAGGAGCCCCCTCAACTCAGCAGCAACCATAGCAGCATTGTTCTGCTTGTACATATTAGTGCACAGACTGCTTCCATAAAACACACATTTGCTATTAAAAAAAAAAAAGCAAGAAGAAATACCGTATTTTTCGCACTATAAGACGCACTTATTTTTCCCCAAAAGTGGGGGAAAAATGTCATCGGGCGAATGTGAAAAAAAATAAAAAAATAAAAACTCACCTGTTCCCGGCGCTCCCGCGTTGCCTGTCACACTGCGGGAGCTCTGTCCCGGCCCCGCCTGGGGCACATGCGAGCACCCAGGTCAGGGCAGCGGGTGGGCGCGGCCTGCACCAAGTCGGTGCAGGCCACGCCCACCTGCTGCCCTGACCTGGGTGCTCGCATGTGCCCCAGGCGGAAGAAGCAGCAGATGGAGGAGCGGCGGGGGCGCTGTCTCTGGCCCCGCCGCTGTCATCGCTGCCGGTAAAAGACAGCGATCGCAGCGGCGGGGCCGGGACAGAGCCTGCCGCTGCTTCTTACGGCCAGCTCCGTGAATGGGGTGGGCATGGCCTGTGCCGGCGCTAACGCGGTGCATGCCACGCCCACTCCATTCACGGAGCCGACCGCTCAGCGGAGCGGCGTCAGTGGAGAGGTGAGTTTTACTTTTTTTTTTTTACTTTAAGCCGACTGGGGAGAAAGGGGGGTGCCACACAGCCTATGGGAATTGGGGGGAGGGGGGGATGCCACACAGCCTATGGGGGGAGAGGGGGATGCCACACAGCCTATACAAATGGGGGTAGAGGGGGGATGCCACACAGCCTATACAAATGGGGGGAGAGGGGGATGCCACACAGCCTATACAAATGGGGGGAGAGGGGATGCCACAAAGCCTATGGGGGGAGAGGGGGATGCCACACAGCCTATGGGGGGAGAGGGGGATGCCACACAGCCTATGGGGGGAGAGGGGATGCCACACAGCCTATGGGGGGGGGAGAGGGGGATGCCACACAGCCTATGGGGGGGGGAGAGGGGGATGCCACACAGCCTATGGGGGGGGAGAGGGGGATGCCACACAGCCTATACTAATGGGGGGGAGGGGGAATGCCACACAGCCTATGGGGGGAGAGGGGGAATGCCACACAGCCTATGGGGGGAGAGGGGGATGCCACACAGCCTATACTAATGGGGGGGAGGGGGAATGCCACACAGCCCATGGGGGGAGAGGGGGGTGCCACACAGCCTATGGGGGAGAGGGGGATGCCACACAGCCTATGGGGGGAGAGGGGGATGCCACACAGCCTATACAAATGGGGGGAGAGGGGGATGCCCCACAACCTATGAGGGGAGAGGGGGATGCCACACAGCCTATACTAATGGGGGGGGGGGGGGGGAGGAATGCCACACAGCCTGGGTGCTCACATGTGCCCCAGGCGGAAGAAGCAGCAGATGGAGGAGCGGCGGGGGCGCTGTCTCTGGCCCCGCCGCTGTCATCGCTGCCGGTAAAAGACAGCGATCGCTGCGGCGGGGCCGGGACAGAGCCCGCTGCTGCTTCTTACGGCCAGCTCCGTGAATGGGGTGGGCGTGGCCTGCGCCGACGCTAACGCAGCGCAGGCCACGCCCACTCCATTCACTGAGCCGACCGCTCAGCGGAGCGGCGTCAGTGGAGAGGTGAGTTTTACTTTTTTTTTTACTTTAAGCCGACTGGGGGGAAAGGGGGGGTGCCACACAGCCTATGGGAATTGGGGGGAGGGGGGATGCCACACAGCCTATGGGGGGAGAGGGGGATGCCACACAGCCTATACAAATGGGGGGAGAGGGGGGATGCCACACAGCCTATACAAATGGGGGGAGGGGGGATGCCCCACAGCCTATACAAATGGGGGGAGGGGGGATGCCCCACAGCCTATGGGGGGAGAGGGGGATGCCACACAGCCTATACAAATGGGGGGAGAGGGGGATGCCACACAGCCTATACTAATGCGGGAGAGGGGGATGCCACACAGCCTATACTAATGCGGGAGAGGGGGATGCCACACAGCCCATGGGGGAGAGGGGGATGCCACACAGCCTATACAAATGGGGGGAGAGGGGATGCCACACAGCCTATGGGGGGGGGGGGGGAAGGGGATGCCACACAGCCTATACTAATGGGGGGGAGGGGGAATGCCACACAGCCTATGGGGGGGAGAGGGGGATGCCACACAGCCTATGGGGGGAGAGAGGGATGCCACACAGTCTATGGGGGGAGAGGGGGATGCCACACAGCCTATACAAATGGGGGGAGAGGGGATGCCACACAGCCTATACTAATGGGGGGGGGGATGCCACACAGCCTATGGGGGGAGAGGGGGATGCCACACAGCCTATACTAATGGGGGGGGGGGAGGGGGAATGCCACACAGCCCATGGGGGGAGAGGGGGGTGCCACACAGCCTATGGGGGAGAGAGGGATGCCACACAGCCTATGGGGGAGAGAGGGATGCCACACAGCCTATGGGGGGAGAGGGGGATGCCACACAGCCTATACAAATGGGGGGAGAGGGGGATGCCACACAACCTATAAGGGGAGAGGGGGATGCCACACAGCCTATACTAATGGGGGGGGAGGGGGAATGCCACACAGCCTATGGGGGGATTCGTCTAATTAAAAAAAAACAAAAAAACAAATCCAAATCTGTAGGCATCAGCATAACCAGGTCAATTTGAAAATAGCTTTAGCTATTGTACAAACACTTTAATTTGGTTCCCTACTATGACATGTATAGCTTATTTTACACTTTATGAACCAATTCTCCGTTCTGTCCAAAAAACTGTATCTGACCATCCCTAAATGTAGATCCCAATTTCTTTAGATGTAATAGATTTCTGACTGGTGCCAGGTCTTTTGTTAAATTTTATTTTTAATAATAAAAAAAATTACATGGGTCAATTTTTTTAATTTTAAGGGTTAAAAACCCTAAACAATTCCCAAAAAGAAATGTTGTGAGGTCCCCCTTAGCCCCCAGTCCGGGACCAGTTATGGGGGCTTGTATAACAGGGCGCAAAGCTAGCCCCTGGCCCTGCAGGCTACAAGCTGGCATAGCCTAATGGCCATGGGCTCTTCTGCCCCCCCGGCCTTTGGAGAGGCAGGTAATGGGGCTCGGGGTTAATGGCCAGACCTAGAGCCTTGTGAACTGGTATAGGGGTCACATAGATCCCTTACCAGTTCACCAAGGATTCACAGTAAAAAAAAAAAAAAAGCTAAACTTTCCTCCACCCCCCACTTCTGCGGAGCTTTGTTAGAGACACAGAGGCGTGGGGTCTTAAAAACTTATCCTGGTTTGGGAGATGTAATGCTCTGAAAATGAATCTACTACCTCGCCTCTTGTATCTGATGCAAGCACTTCCGCTAGACATCCCGAACTCCTTCCTGCAGAGAGTGGGATCCTTATTCGCCAGGTTTATTTGGCTTGGGAAAAGTCCCAGAGTGAGTAAAAGTGCCCTTAGGAGATCAAAAATACAACTCTGTGAAGTACTCACCTGTAGAGTTGGTATTATATGCATACAGCACGTCCTGCTCCAGTAGTAGTAATAACATTTGGGTAGTCCTCCGCCTCCGGCGCCGTGCACTGCAGACATGTAGAAAACAAGCTCCTCCCGGCCCTTCATATACCGAGGGACCTCCCACAAATCCCCAGCATTGAAAAGCAGTGAGAAATAGAGACCAGGAGAAAGCAACCACCCAAAACTGACAAAAATATCAAAGATAACAATCACCAACAGGGGATCCAGAACAAGGTGAAACAGGGTGGGGTGGAGCAGGACGTGCTGTATGCATATAATACCAACTCTACAGGTGAGTACTTCACAGAGTTGTATTATTCTAAGCATACAGCACGTCCTGCTCCAGTAGTAGTAATAACATGTGGGACATCCAATAGCAGTGTCCGTAAAGAAGGGTGGGATCCCAAACAGAAGGCAGCAGCAAGCAGTCTAAACTACTGCCACCTGCAGAACCTTGCGGCCAAACGCAGCGTCAGCTGAGGCCTTAACATCAACCTTGTAAAACTTAGTAAAGGTATGTACAGAAGACCAAGTAGCGGCTTGCAGACTTGTTCAATAGAGACCTGGTGCTGAAAAGCCCAAGAAGCCCCAACAGCTCTAGTAGAGTGAGCAGTAAGACGAAAGGGGGGAGTCTTCCCCTTGGCAGTATAGGCTTGAACAACAGCCTGACGAATCCATTTACTGATGGTAGACTTTGCGGGAGCCAAACCCTTCCTAGGCCCATGAGGCACAATGAAGAGAGCATCCGTCTTCCTAAAGGCCTGCGTGGTAACCAAGTAAGACTTGACACACCTGACCACATCCAAGGAATGCAAAACCCTTTCCTTAGGGTTACTAGGATTAGGGCACAAGGAAGGAAGTACAATATCTTGATTCAAATGAAATGCAGACACAACCTTAGGCAGGAAGTCTGGCTTAAAGTGAAACACCACCTTGTCCCGGTGTCTCTCAAAGTAGGGAGGCGGAATAGACAAAGCAGCCAACTCAGACACACGTCTGACCGAGGTAATGGCTACCAGGAAGACAACCTTGAGCGTGAGCACAGCTAGGGCGGCCTCATGGATAGGCTCAAAAGGAGCCCCCTGCAGGGCCGACAACACCAAGTTCAGGTCCCAAACAGGAACCATAGGTTTCCGAGGGGGGCGCACATGAGTGACCCCCTGAAAGAAGGTCTTGATAAGAGAGTGATGGGCAAAGGTCTTCTGAAAGAAGATGGACAGGGCCGAAACCTGGCCCTTCAAGGTACTGAGCTTGAGACCTAAGTCTAGGCCATGTTGTAAGAATTCCAGCACCCTGGATACTAAGAATTCCCGGCAGGGAAGAGACCTGGATTCACACCAGCCAATGTAAGCCCGCCACACTCTATAGTAGATGGCAGCAGAAGTCTTCTTCCTGGCTTGCACCATGGTAGCCACAACAGACGCAGATAAACCCTTTTCCATCAAGATGGAGGTTTCAATAGCCAGGCCGTCAAAGCCAGCGTTAGTAAATTGGGATGGCGTAGAGACCCTTGGGTCAGAAGGTCTGGCAACCTTGGCAGATCGCACTGATCTACTGCCATTTGAACCACGTCCGCGAACCACACTCTTCTTGGCCACCTTGGGGCCACCAGAATCGCGGGTACCCCTTCCAGAGCGATCTTGCGCAGTACTCTGCCCAGAAGGGGAATTGGTGGAAACACGTACAGGAGCCGAAACTCCTTCCAAGACATTGACAGGGCATCCGTGGCCAGAGCCAGAGGATCCTGAGACAGGGATACAAAGCTTGGAAACTTGTGATTGTGACGTGATGCAAAGAGATCCACGTCCGGCACACCCCAACGCTGACAAAGTGACTGAAATACCCTGTCGCAGAGGGACCGTTCCCCCCGACGGGACGACCCCCTGCTCAGAGCATCTGCTAGCAGATTCTCCGTCCCTGGAATGTAGACAGCCGATATGCATTTAACATTGGTCTCTGCCCAAGTTATAATCAGAGACACCTCCTGGAGAGCACCCTTGCTCCGGGTTCCTCCCTGATGATTGATGTAGGCTACGGCCGTCCTGTTGTCTGAGCGTACCTGAACCGCCAGACCCTTCAGGTGCTGGGTCAATCGTTCCAGCACCAACCTGACCGCCCTGAGTTCCAGGACATTGATAGGAAGATGGGCCTCCTGAGGGCCCCACCTCCCCTGGAAGCGCAGGGACTTCCAGAAACCCGCCCAGCCCGAAAGACTGGCATCCGTCGTGACCGTCTCCCAGGAGGGAGCCAGGAAGGATCTGCCACTTGTCAAATTCCTGTGGTCCAACCACCACGCAAGGGATTGTCTGCCCGAGGGGGGAATCACCCAGCTGTCGTCCAGAGATGCTGGGTCCTTGTTCCATATTGACAGAAGGTGAAGCTGCAGAGTTCTCAGATGAAACTGGGCAAAGGGCGCCGCCTCGAAGCTTGCCACCATCGAGCCCACCAACTGCATTCCCTGCCGGATGGAGGGATGAGGGTTCGCGAGCAGGGATCTCGTCTGGGTTGTCAGAGCTTCCACCTTCTGCGGAGGAAGGAATATCCTTGACTGAACCGAGTCCAGAATCATCCCCAGAAACGGGGTCACTGAAGAGGGGGACAGAGAGGACTTTGGGTAATTGATCACCCAGCCGAAGGACTCCAGGGTGGACACCACCAATCGAGTGTCCAGCTCTGCCTGCCGCAGAGACTGAGAGGTGATGAGAATATAGTCCAGGTAGGGCAACACGCGTATGCCCTTTAGTCTTGAGAGACATCACCCCTGCCAGCACCTTGGTGAAGACCCTGGGGGCCGACGTGAGGCCGAATGGGAGGGCCACGAACTGATAGTGCTGATCCAACAGCGCAAATCTGAGGAACCTTTGGTGCCCTGAGAACACCGGCACGTGCAGGTAAGCGTCCTTGATGTCCACAGATGTCATGAAGTCCCCTGGACGCAGCGAGGCAATGGCCAAACGCAGAGTTTCCATACGAAAATGCCTGCTTCTGACAAACTTGTTTAGGATTTTCAAATCCAGAATGGGTCTGACTGACCCGTCCTTTTTGGGCACCGTGAACAGGTTGGAATAAAACCCCATGCCCCTTTCTCTTAAGGGGACCTCGCAGATGACCCCGAGCTCCAGAAGGTCCTGCACCGCCAGCATCAAGACCTGAGCTGAGGCAGGATCCTGCGGGATCCGAGACCCGACGAACCTGGTAGGGGGCAGCACCGCAAATTCTATCTTGTAACCGGAGGAGACTACCTCCTGAATCCACCGGTCTGGGACGAGGCGTCTCCAGACATGCTCGAAGTGCTGTAGACGTCCCCCCACCCTGACGGGCGAGGGTGCCCCTTCATGCTTGGGGGGTCTTGGGGGGGCTTTGGGCTTGGGCCCCCAGGAGGAGCCAGGACGGCGTCCTCTGTTCTTGTTCCAGGGTTCTGAGCGCGACCCAGAGAAGGACACCCCTCTACCTTGCTTGGTCCCCCGGTAGGGGGTAGAATGGGAGCTTGGACCACGAAAGGGCCGAATCTGACGCTTGCGCTGGGGCAGCTTGCCCCCCTTGGCAAAGATATCTAATCTTTCTCCAAACAGGCGCAGTCCTTTAAACGGAAGCCCCGTAAAGGCCTTCTTGGCGACATTGTCAGCAGCCCACTGGCGTAACCAGACCGCACGGCGTATGGCTACCACCAGAGCAGAGGATCTAGCACTCAGTTTAAAAGCATTGTCCGATGCAGATAGAATATAATTCACAAAGGTCTCACAGGTGGCCAGAGCATTGGCAGCATCAGAGTCTTAACCACAGTCCTGAGCGCCACCGCCGCGATGGCTAAGGCGCAAACCGGGCGGAGCGACGCTCCCCCAAATGCAAAGGCGTGACATGCCAATTGATCAACTCACCGATCCTCTAAATCCCGCAGCGTAGTAGTGTCAGGGGAGTGCATAATAGAGGTATTGGACAGACTCAGAATCGGGGCATCGACCTCGGGCGGCGATGTCCAACACTTAACCAGATCGGCAGGAAATGGATACTTCTTATCCACAGCCTTGGGAATCCCCTGGAGTTTACTGGGACGTTCCCATTCTTTCAGCTCTAGGTTATTAAAGTGAGTTTGTTCGGGAAACTCCAACCGCACCCTAGCGGTATGAAACAGATCGCCCCTCTGCCGAGGTGCCGCGGGAGGGGGAGAGAGGGATAAAACATCAAAGATCTGAGACTCTGTCAATGTCGTCCTGGGACCAAAGATCAGAGCCAGACTCCTCCTGACTCCTGGACTCATCCTCGTAGGATCCTGAGTCAGATAGCAGTTCTCCCTCCTCTGATGGGGACTGAGCATAGGAAAGCAGCAATTCATCAGATTCTACAGGGAGAATAGTAGCTTCAGGGTTCAAATGACGCTTCTTGGCAGTAGCCTTGCGCGCCAGGGAGCCAGCAATAAAGCTTTCCACACTGGCCAATCTAGAGGCCAAATCAGCGTGAGAATCCCCACTAGTATTGGGGGTTATGCTCAAGCTTGGGGGAGTAGGGGAAATAAGGCGAGATGCGGGCCCAGCCTCGGACGAGGTGGGAAGACCGGCTAGTGCCTGTTGAGCACAAGGTACGCAGACCCGTGAATTGTCACTGCTGCTAGGTGAAACCCCACAAGCTGCTCACAGACGGGCTTGTCCCAGGGGGACGCGATGTCCTGGGATGCCTCCATATGGTGATTATTAAATTCAATATGCCAGTAGGGATTGACACTTTAAGCAACCATGGATGCCCCTATAACCCGCTGGGAAGTGGGAGTAAAATCTGAAAAATGGTCTGGACCGGGCGCTACGTCGGGCCAGGGGAAGCCACCGATGACCGCTGTCTGAAAGACATAAGGGGAACAGGGATGTCAGAGCCGAGCGCGAGGAAACAAGCTAGAAAAAGGATCGCCCACGAGGGCACTTACTGTCTGCGTGGGGAGGACCGTCTTCACCACGCGCATGCGAGAAGGAAATGGCGCCCAGCGAACCTCGAAAGGCAGGCAATAGCGGGCGATGACGCGGAACGTGCCAGACCGAACCACGCCTCCCCCCCGGGGCGCGCGAAGCTAGAAGGCGCGCAGCCAATCAGGAGAGAATGTAGCTACGTCAGCATCACTTCAGAGAAGAAGTCTGACGAAGTGAGCAAGGGAAATTGAAAAACGCCGTAGCTTCCCCAAACAGTGCTGCTGTGTGCGCATAAGGCACAGTAAAACGCTGCGGTCAGTTTAAAATAAGCACATAAGTGAAGCGCGCTCTGACACCCAGTAGCGGTAAGAGTCTAAAGTGTACTTAGGGCAAGGAGTAGGCCATCAACACACAGCTCCCCCCCCTCTTTTTTCCCCCACTAACGGGGGAATCTGGGAAGGAAGGTGACCCGAATAGAGGGTTCACCGTTAGATGGGGCATGGGGGCACTAGTGCGGGAGGGGCATCCACTGAAGGCTCACCATTCGCCTTAACCGCCTACCCTATGGAGGGGGATTGCGGTGGAGACTAGCTCCATAAGCACACTAAGTGCTGCCTACCTTCACCCGACCAACGCAGCCCAGGCTGGGAGGCATATTCTTAACAAGAAGGATGGGTGGAAATAGTCCCGCAGGGCCTCGGGCTGTAAAGCCCCGCTCGCCTGCGAGAGCGTGATACTTCATGTCTTCGCAGTTCCAGTACTGCAGAGAAATCTGGGGATTTGTGGGAGGTCCCTCGGTATATGAAGGGCCGGGAGGAGCTTGTTTTCTACATGTCTGCAGTGCACGGCGCCGGAGGCAGAGGACTACCCACATGTTATTACTACTACTGGAGCAGGACGTGTTGTATGCTTAGAATAGAGAAGGGGGGAATAGGACTCCCAGACCCCAGCCTATATTACGCTGCCACGCATCTGTGTCGAATAGTCGACTGGTGCAGACACTCGCAACACAAACAGTGGGTGCAGGGGCAACACCACTCTCCCCCTGAGATTTCTGCCCTGGTTGGCAAAACAACACTTGGGAGCAATGAGGCGGCACCAAACAATAGGGGCCTCCATTAAAGTTTTCCATAAATTTCAGTCTTGCAGCGACATCTCTCCTGACTTTTCGCCATTATACCCGATCCTAGGGAACCCTGCGTTTCCACCGGGACTACCGAGTGGGACGGCTGAAAGGTGGATAGGAGGTGGGATGGGCAGGGTTAGACTTTTCCAGCGCGGTGGGGCCTGGACACTGCTTGCTGACATTGCAGATGCCAGGGGCCTGCCCAGATGGAACGCTTGGCCGGAGCTACAGTTGAAACACTTCCTTTCCTTTATTCAGAGACAGGCGTTGGGAGGCTATGTGAGGAGGAGGGCCACTCCTCCACATCTTCTGGTCCTGCCCAAAGGTGACCGGCTTCTGGTCAGAAGTTAAGAGGATAGCAGAGCACGTGTTGGGGGACACGTGGAAAGGTATGAGGGCATCATCGCTGAGATCAGCCGGCCCACTTGCGGTTGTGCACCTCAGACATCTCATTGATCTCAGCGGGGAGGGATCTGATCGGCCTGGGAATCTTATAGATTCCCGGGCCGATCCCCCCTGGGTGTTGGTCCACTTTAATAGATACTACACACAGGATGACCATATTCCTTTGCATGTCATGTCTGTCACCTTCAATAGTAATCGTGGTGCCATTTCTAATATTACATTTTGTTTTACCAAAAGCCTATTTTGGATAATGTCAAGATTTAAAGACCTCTCTAAGGTGTATGAACTCTTTCATTATGACCTCCATGTTAGTTGGAAACTTCTTTGTTACGTGATGTAGAGTTCTTTTGACAGCCAGCTCCCGTTCAGCTTGTGAGAATAGTGGGAATCACACAGCAGGTTACAGGACCATGCAAATCAGGGTTCTGCAGATTTCAAAATAAAGTCTTTCAAAAACTCCACCTCCTTCCTACTAAAAGTCTACAGCGCATTGTCTTATCTTGTCTATGTGAGATTACCCTCCGTCATTTACATATCTAAACCAATGATTTATCAGATAAATCTGTCTTGTACCATCAGCTTTTTTAAAGCGCTCTTTTCTTTTGGGCGACTGGAGTAAAGAGACTGTGCGGAATTAACACTACATCAAGTAAGCTGCCAGAAAGCTGGATGAAGTTTGACTGGTCATCCTTTTATTGCAAATCTCTTTGGTATAGCAGAAGAAATACTGTACAGTCAACAATCAGCATTTAGTGTTATTGTACAATCCAAGTCCCAAGCATGTAGGGAAAATAAGTGCATAGTGAAGAGATTGTAGTGATATATTTGCATTATGTTATGTCCAGTAAAACATACCTATTTTTATTTTATGTGCCTAAGTAATAAAGTGCCGTGTGCAGTTCTATGCACAGTTTGGTCGTATTATGAACAAAAACAAACAAGAAGATCTCATGTGCCACCACCCACCCACCCACAAGTGACCTAAGTGTATGTATAATTGGATGCTGGCCTGTGGCCAGCAAGAACCACTCAGTATTGCCAAATGCTGCCTCCAGCTGTTTTTTAGATTGCTATGGGAGGGTATTTATAAAGCTTTCCCAGGTACCGAAAAATGTTTATGTTTACAGAGAGATGCCTCCAGTCACTCCATACAGAAGAGAGACTTTTTCCAAGAACAAAGAGAAAGAGGGCAGCACCGAATCTATCCACTGCTATACATTTGCGGGCCACATTTGAAATTATTAGGGTCAGTCTTCTACCCTCCCTTGAAACCCAGAGTCTCCCTCAAAGTGTAGTCTGGCAGTGGAGTGGTACACTACCAAGGCAGCCCTGGGTCAATCTTTTTAAGGGGGAACATCGTTCTCACTCCCTGGAGCATCCCACTGTGTAAAACCCCTGTATCACCTGACCCATTCACCTTTTCCCAGAGCTGAATGAAGCAGAGGGAAACTGAGCATGCGGATTGGATGAGGTGCACGCATCTGCAGCATAGGAACAATGGAAAGGTGAGTCCTTGTCAATCCATTTGGATACACACAGCAGCCAATCCCAAATTGTGATGCCCTGCCTGAGAGGATCGACCACCCAGGAGAGTGAAATTCCCTGATGTTGTTCCTCTTTAACAACCTTTTACAAAGACAAGAGTACATAACTTGTTACCTTGGTGGGAGCAGATTTCAAAGGCGATATAGCTATCTTATTGGACGTCTGAGCTGTGGACTCAAGAGATGTTCCAGTCACTCCTCCACTTTCAGTGATTGCTACTGCACCGCTATGACCAGAATTAGCTTGAGAAAGCAACTTGCCTGTAAAGAAAAAGAAAACATTACAACAAATCGGGTTAGGTGAACAGCTGTCACACACCAAAAGATAGCATGACCATATTTACACCAGGGTCACTGGCAACAGGTTGCAGGGTAAAGTACATTCAACAGGAGCACAGACGGCAAAAGAACATGTGGCAGATCTATTACACTTTTAACACTCTAATCTAAATTTAAAGACAACAGTTTTGGCTTTGCATCCACTGCAAATATTTGTGACACAGGAACCATTTTCTTGCACTTACCTGCAAACACTGATGACACCTGGGCGGTCTGCCCCGGCTTGCTGTTTAATGGTTTAGCAATAATCAGTTTGGTAATCACTGCACCAGAGGATGAAGTAGGAAGTTTCTTAGCAATCTGTAAAATCATTAGATGTATTAACATTGTGGACTAGAGTCAGATATTCATATAAGAATCCATTGTCAGATCAAACAGGTACCTATATTGCATATGTATAACAAATACTGGACAGGGGTGTGTTGTTCATAACATCTGTCAAGCAAATTCTTATGTACTAAAACCACTGACAGCATTGGTTGTGGAATTTGCCAGTGGCAACCAAAGGACTAAAAGGAAGGGTAAACTAAAGGAGTATGTTCAGTAGGGGTGTGAATTGGAAAGAATCTGGCAATACGATATGTATCGCGATACACGTATGATTCTGTCTCAAAGAAGATATATTGCGATTTTTTTTTAAATGTAATTTTATTTTACATTTAAAAAAAAAAAAAGACATAGGGTCCCCCCTTCCCTGGCGTAAAGTCCTCCTTACCCAGCATAACGAGCCTGGGACCAGCTATGGGGGCTTGTAGAACAGGGGGCAGGGGCCCGCATTGGTGGCCCCTGGCCCTGCAGGCTACAAGCCGGCATAGCCTATGGCCACAGGCTTTGGGGGGGGGGGGGGGGGGCAGGTAAAGGGGGAACAGGGGTTTAATGGCAAGTCACCCGCTAGCTGCAGGTGACTTGCCAGACCCAGAGCATTGTGAACTGGTATAGGGGTCACATAGTAAAAAAAACACAGGGAAAATGTTAGATGTAATTAGATATTTTTTTTTCTTTACTCACCTCCAATTGTCAGCTCCTGTGTCCCTTGCCAATCCGATGACAGATGCAGTGATCGCCGGCCAGAGGAGGGGGGAGGCAGGAGATCAGATCACCTGCCCTGTACCCTCCCAGCGATCACCACATCTGTCAGCTGAGCCACCTCGAGCCATGATGGCGCCATCTGCCCCAAAGGGGGGGGGGGGTGGGGCTACTCGTGAAGATGGCAGCGCCCATTGGAAAGGCACGGGGAGAGGGCCTTTTGGGTGCTCTCCTCAAGACTGAAGAGCCCGGGAGGGGGGGGGGGGGGCAGGTGAAGAGGAGAGTTGGCCGGATAGAACGAGGGGTAAGGCACGGGGGTGAGGGGAATCAGAATCGATACTAGAAAGAAAAAAAATCGATTCTGTCAAGTATCACCGATACTTGACAGAATCAATTTTTTCTGACACCCCTAATGTTCAGGATGGAGTTGGTAAACAAAAAATACCATTTTGTGAGTACTCACCTGAAAAATGGATATTGTTGGTGTGCCACACACCCCGCTTCACCTTTAATATTCTTCACGATTGGGTTACTCACCGCCAGGTGACACTGTTGCAGAGAGGAAGTCTTGTAACGAGCCCCCTTCCGGCCTATATATACCTGGTACCTTCCACCTATCACCAGTGATTTAAAAAGCAGAAAGACAAGGTACCAGCATTTTAACGGTAACCTCAAAATAAAGAAAAAGCTTCACCATATAAAGGATTCGGGATACCGAAAAGGGTGGGAGTGAAGCGGGGTGTGTGGCACACCAACAATATCCATTTTTCAGGTGAGTACTCACAAAATGGTATTATTCTTGGTGTGCCACACACCCCGCTTCACCTTTAATATTCTTCACGATTGGGACATCCAAAAGCAGTGTCCACAAGGGATGGGCATCCCAAGGCAAGGTGAAGCATAACTTAAATGACTGCAGTCTGCAGAACTTTGCGGCCAAAAACAGCATCCGCTGAGGCTCACACATCAACTTTGTAAAACTTAGAAAAAGTATGAACCGAAGACCAAGTGGCGGCCTTACAAACTTGTTCAACAGAAGCTTGGTGCTGAAAAGCCCAAGATGCTCCAACGGCGCGAGTAGAATGAGCAGTGATACGAAAAGGGGGAACTTTCCCCTTAGCAGAATAGGCCGCAATAACGGCCTGACGTATCCATTTGCTAATGGCAGATTTGGCTGGTGCCAAACCCTTCTTAGGCTCACAGGGCACAACAAAAAAGGCATCCATCTTACGAAAAGGAGACGTGATAATCAAGTAGTACTTAACACAGCGTACTACATCCAAACAATGCAAAACCCTCTCTTTGTCATTCTTAGGATTAGGACACAAGGAGGGAAGAACAATATCCTGATTCAAATGAAAAGCAGAAACAACCTTAGGAAGAAAGTCTGTCTTGAACCGAAAGACCACCTTATCCTGATGCCTCTCAAAGTAGGGTGCCTGGATAGACAAGGCCGCCAACTCCGAGACACGCCGGACCGAAGTGATAGCTACCAAGAAGACAATCTTCTGAGTCAGGGTAGACAAAGCAATATCTTGCAAAGGCTCAAAGGGAGGAGCCTGAAGAGCAGAAAGAACCAAATTCAAGTCCCAAACAGGGAGTAATGGTTTCCTGGGGGGCCGCACATGCGTAACCCCCTGGAAAAAAGTTTTAACTAAAGGATGAAGCGCAAAACGCTTCTGAAAAAAGATAGATAAGGCAGAAACTTGCCCTTTCAAAGTAGATTGTAAAAACTCCAGAATCCTGGAGACCGAGAAGACCCTACAAGGAAAGGATCTAATCTCACACCAAGCGATATAGGCTTTCCAAGTCCTATAGTAGATGATAGAAGACGACCTCTTCCGGGCACTGATCAAAGTCTTAACGACTGAGTCAGAAAGACCCTCCTCCTTCAAGATGGAGGTTTCAGCAGCCAGGCCGTCAAACCCAGCGCTGGTAAATTGGGGTAACACAACCGACCCTGAGTGAGCAGATCGGGCCGAAGAGGCAGAACGAACTGGTCCACTGCCAGCCGAACGATGTCTGCGAACCACACTCGCCTTGGCCACCTTGGGGCCACGAGAACGGCGGACACCCTTTCCAGAGCCAACTTCCGAACCACCCTACCAAGCATGGGTATCGGAGGAAACAGGTATAGAAATCCCAGATCCCCCCAGCTCAGGGACATGGCGTCCACTGCCAGAGCCAGAGGATCCCGGGAGAGCGACACGAAGTTTGGGAGCCTGTGATTGTGACGAGAGGCAAACAGGTCCACCTCCGGTGTCCCCCATCGGAGACACAGTGAGCGAAAAACCTGAGGATGGAGAGCCCATTCTCCCAGACGGGGAGAGCCCCTGCTCAACCGGTCCGCTTCCTGGTTCTCCACTCCTGGAATGTATACCGCCGAGAGACAAGGAACATGGGCCTCTGCCCAGGTCAGGATCAGGGACACCTCTCTGAGAGCACTCAGACTGCGAGTCCCTCCCTGATGATTGATGTAAGCAACCGCTGTTCGATTGTCTGAACGCACCTGGACCGGAAGGCCCAGAACGTGATGAGTCAGGAGAGCAAGCACCCGACGGATGGCTCTCAGTTCCAGAACATTGATGGGTAAGTGGGCCTCTTGAGGTTCCCACTGCCCCTGGAACTGAAGCTCCTTCCAGAATCCGCCCCATCCCGAAAGACTGGCGTCCGTGGTGACAATTTCCCAAAGAGGGGTCAGGAAGGACCTGCCCCTCACGAGATTGGCCGAGACCAACCACCACTGGAGGGACTGCCGGACCCGGGAGGACAACTGGAAGGGCTGATCCAGCGACCGAGGCTGCCGGTCCCAGGACGCCAACAGATAAAGCTGAAGCGTCCTCGTGTGAAATTGAGCAAAAGGAAGTGCCTCAACCCTACCAGCCTCATCCCCAGACGGATGGACGGCCGAGGATTGGAAAGAAGGACCCGAGCCAACTCCTGAATCAGATGAATTTTGGACTGGAGAAGAAACACTCTGTGTTGATGAGAGTCCAACTGCATCCCCAGAAAGGACACCACCCTGGCCGGAGCGAGGGAGGACTTGGGGAAGTTGATCACCCAACCAAAGCTTTCCAGCGTGGAGACCACCATCCTGGTGTCTGTCTCCGATTGATTGAGTGACGGAGCCATGATGAGAAGGTCGTCCAAATAAGGTACGACCCGAATGCCCCGAGATCTGAAAATGGCCATCACCCCTGCCAGCACCTTGGTAAACACTCTTGGAGCCGAGGTAAGGCCAAACGGAAGTGCCACGAATTGAAAATGCTGATCTTTCATCACGAATCGAAGAAAACGTTGATGAGCGTGGCAGATGGGAACATGAAGATAAGCATCCTTGATGTCTATGGACGTCATGAAGTCCCCCTGCCGAAGGGAACCGACGGCCGTACGCAAAGTTTCCATGCGAAACTTCCGAAAACGGATGAACTTGTTGAGTAATTTCAGGACGGGACGAACCGACCCGTCCTTTTTGGGGACTGCGAAAAGATTGGAGTAGAAACCGAGGCCCATCTCTAAGCGCGGTACCGGCCGGATGACCCCCATTTCTAACAGATTCTTTACCGACACCAGGAGCCCCTGTGCGGCCAAAGGATCGATGGGCACCCGAGACCGAAAGAACCGTGAAGGAGGGCGAGACTCGAATTCCAGCTTGTAACCGGACGACACTACCTCCCGGATCCATCTGTCCGGAATCTCCTGGTCCCAAACCTGGGAGAAGTATCGCAATCGTCCCCCCACCCGCACGGGTGAGGGCAGCCCCTCATTGTTGAGCGGGCTTACCGGCAGGCTTGGGCTTGGTGCCCCAGGACTGAGCGGGATGGCCACGGCCCTTCCCCCGAGTCCAACCTGCACCTCTGGTAGCGGGAAAGGAAGCCCCCCTACCCGCTCTGAATCCCCGAAAGGAAGGCCTACCAGAACTTGCCCCCCGAAAGGGACGACGAGGCCTCTTACGTTGCGGCATTTTACCACCTTTTGCAACTGAATCAATTTTATCACCAAACAGTCGCAATCCCAAAAAGGGGAGAGCTGTGAGCACCTTTTTAGAAGCTACGTCCGCCGACCACTGCCGCAGCCATACTGCCCGACGAACAGCCACCAGCATTGCCGCTGTCCTGCTACTCATAGCCAGCGCATCGTCCTGAGCGGACAGAACATAGGAAACAAAAGACTCACACTGCCTGAGAGCAGTAAACTCCTTACAAGTGGGATCAAGATCCACACACAGATCCTGAATAACAGATCTCACCGCCAATAGAAGAAGCACGGAAGCACACACCGGGCGCATCGTTGACCCGGCATAAATAAAACCATGGCAAGCGTACTGGTCAATCCGACGATCCTCACCATCCTTAAGGGCAGTGGTTTCAGAAGACTGCACCATAGCCGTGCTAGAAAGCCCTAGTACCGGGCTATCGACGACAGGAGGAACCGACCAAAGCTTCACCAATTCTGGCGGGAAAGGATAACGTTTCTCCCAACTGGAAGGAATTCCAGTTAACCGCGTGGGATGTTCCCATTCCTTAAGCACAACCCTCTCAAAGTGGTGTTGTCTGGGAAAAACCAAACGCGGCTGAGGCACATTAAAAAACTGACCATTTGGCAGGGTGACGGCCTCAGGCGGATCTAAATTCAAAATTTCAAACATTTGAGCCAGAATGGAGGGGGTGTCAAGGGAAATCCCCGCAGAGAAATCGCCAATAGCATCAACCTCAAGCTGATCTGCAGGCTCATCTGACTCCACCAGGAATTCTCCCTCCTCGTCCAGGGAGCAATCGGACCAATCCACAGGCTCATATACTTCATCCTGTGAAGCCGGAGGTACAGGAGAAAGGTGCTTCCGTTTCGCAGTGGCCTTCAACCCTGCTTTAACGGAAATTATCTTCTCGAGGTTGGCTAATCGTGCAGACACCTCGGATTGCGAATCCCCACCTTTGACAATGTCACATGGGGTCCGGAACAGGGAGGGAGGGGTAGGGGATGATGGAAGTTGCGAAGAGCCAGCAGCCGGAGCGACGGACTGACGCGCAATATTCTGCCTTGCACAAGGAATGCATACTATAACATCATCGCCTGGGAGCAGAGTCCCACAGCCTCCACACATCCTAGATGGCCCAGAAGAACCATTTCCGGTATTATCGGAAGCCTCCATATGGTGATTTATGGTATTCGCAAAATCCTGGGTTTAAGGCATAAGCCACCCGGGATGCCCCTTTATGTTAATGTCCCGGGAGGGAGGATTTAATTTATAATAAAGATCCCCTTAAAATAATTGTATAAATAAATATAATATAATATATATATATATATATATATATATATATAAATATGTCCCAATTTGGAGAAAACAAAAAAAGGACTAGCCAGGCAAAATAGAACCGGGAGGCCACTGTATTGAGGGAATCCCAGGATCTGTGGGGGAAGAAAAAGCCAACAGTAAGACCCCCAGAAACAAATGGCAACATGCAATACAACATTCATACACAGCACCAGAATGCTTTGAAGAGGCAAAGAAAACTGGCCTCTGATTTTCCTCCTTTTTTTTTTTTATTAAAGTGGACTGTCACCCACCCCTGATCGGCCCGGGAATCTATAAGATTCCCGGGGCGATCACCTCCCTCACCGCGGGACATCCGAGATCGGGATGTCCCGCGGTGAGGGACCCCCCCCAAAACCCCCAAAAAACTCACCTCAGGGCGCGCGCCCTGTCAGAGCGACGTGCGGGAGGCGGCGGTGGGCGCACTGTCTTGTCCGCCGCTTGTCCGTGGCTACGTGGGAGCGTGGTGAGGTGAGTTTTTCGGGGTTCTGGGGGGTTTTACACAGCGGGACACCCCTAATCGGGGTGCCCCCCCTGAAGTGGACCAAAAGCCAGGATAGTCAAAATCCTGGGTGTTGGTCCACTTTAAATAAAAGTATTTCTCCATTATATATATATATATATATATATATATATATATATATATATATATATATATCTTACTTTTTTTTTTTTTTTTTTTTAAATAAACAGTCAGACATAATAAAAAATAGACGGCCCCACGCCAGGTGAGGCCGCTTACCTGCCCAAGTAAGGCTAAAAAAGCCCAGCACCCGACCAGTAGAAGTGGTGGAAAGACAGGCAGCAATGTCAGCAATGTAGCAGCAGCAGAAGGAGCGAAGGCGGCAGTGGCAGCAGTAGCGGCAGAGCTCGCAGAAGCGGAGGAGCGGCCAGCAGCAGCACACATATGCGGCTGAGAGCCCCGCACGCGTCTTCCTGATAACAGGAAGGAAGTGCGGCTGGGGCCGGTAAGATGACGCGCCGCCGGAACCACGCCCCCCCGCCGAATTTGAACAGTGCGGCCCGCCGGACGGCGGTGCCAAGACAACAAGAGGGCTAACAACGCCCTCAGTAAGAGGAGAAGGGGGAGGGGGAAACAGGAGTTCCTAGGCAGCCTGCGCTGCCCCCAAATACTGACACGCGGCCCGCCAAGAGGCGGCCGTTTTAAAAAAGGAGACAAGGAGAGGGGGGAGGGGGAGCTGTATAACCTGGGAAAGGCGCAGGCAGCCTCAGGCAAGCCTGACACAGTGCAGCCTGCCCCGGCCACCCCTAAAGCTGACCCAAAGCTCTGGCCCTACAGGCCAGCAGCAGCAGCCCGCATAACAGAGACTGCCATGTAAGGAGGAATTTTAGTCAGGCCAAACGCACCCTCGCTTGCGGTGCAGCCTGACAAACGTTGAAATAAGTAAACACATGAAATAAACATACAGTAAAAACATACATACAATACACATCCCTCTACCCCCCCCCCCCCCCCCATAGTGAAGGGAGAAGGGACCGTAACGGGACAGCAAGGGGCCAAGGGGAACCTCGGGACAGGGGCATCCCAAATCCAGGAGACTTCAATCTTCTGTCTTGTCGTCATGCAGAGAGAAAAACACTGGTGATAGGTGGGAGGTACCAGGTATATATAGGCCGGAAGGGGGCTCGTTACAAGACTTCCTCTCTGCAACAGCGTCACCTGGCGGTGAGTAACCCAATCGTGAAGAATATTAAAGGTGAAGCGGGGTGTGTGGCACACCAAGAATACACACATGTTCCCCTGAATATCAGCCAATTTAGCGGCAGGGACAGCCATTTTTTTCTAAAATTATGCTTAAAGCGGAAGTTCACTCATCAAATGGTCCCAACGTTTGTTTTAAATTGAATTGCACATATTATGGGTCACATTAAAGGCAGAAACATTTCTGAATTTTCCTTGGTCTTTTTTTTTTCTTTACATGACGGGCATTTTAACAAGGATGTTTGGATATTTTATATCCACAATACTTCACTTATCCTCACACGGCTCTGCCCAATGGTGGACTCAAAAACTGCTGCGCACATGTGCGACTGTCTCCAATAGGAAGGCTGCAATGGTGCAGTGTGCAGCCATTTTCGGGTCCCCCATACAATAGGTTTGCGGTTCCTATACCCTGCCTTCCTGTCTATTGAATCCTATTAAAGAGGAATATCAGACGAGCAGTGAAAAACTCACTAAACTTGTCCCCCCCCATCCCACTTTTTTGATTTGGATAGTTTTACTTTACCTACCTTCAGCACCTCGAGCTCCATCAAGCCACCTTCTCCTGGGCACCGTCCTCAGGGCAGCGCCATCTTGTCCCCCTCTCCCCTTGTTCCCCCCTTTCCAGCATGCACTGTGTGCTCCCCCGGGTCACGCACCTGCGCAGTAGACCTCAGTGCTGGTTACTAGGTGACGCCCCTGCCCACCCATCTCTCAATATCTCCTCTCTTTGAAACGTTGGGGAATTTACTGAAACCAAATCAATTTAACGTCAGTTGTTCCTCTTTAAAATCTATGATGCCACAAACGTAAATAAAACCATGCATTAACGAGATTGTGTTCGCGTTTGCATTCGCGGCACCATAGACTTTAATGAGTTACAGTTGTGCCCTGGACTTTTTGCAGCTGCATCTTCGTCTGCCCTGCCACTCCAAAACGGTGCGAAAAGGGCCATACAGGAGCATTTGTGTGATATATGCTTGTGGTACATGTCTGCCGCAAATGCACATGAGGTACTTGACTGGTGTGAATGAGACCTTAATGCGGGGCTCATTGGGCAGAGGAAGTTAGCGGGTTAGAACCCCTGAAGCAAAATCCTTCCTGTCACAGGGAGTGTTTCATAAACTTTTTCATCAGCAAGCTAGCCTGGTAAAGTCTTTTGGAAGACTGAGAGCGAGCGAAAATAATTCATAATGCACATTACCTGCACATTCTGCATTTGCTGCGCCTGGAGAACAGAGGACTTGGCCGAAGAATTAAGGATCTGAGCAGATGCTAGTGAGGACATACCCAATAGGGGTTTGCCATCTGGGCGACCTCCGATAGTCACAAGCTTGATTTGCTGCGGTGCGCCCTTGGTATCTACATGCTGCAAGGTAGTAGCTTTCTGGGTGCCGGAAACCTGGTGCTGTGGAATGAGTACAATGGGATGACCAGACTTGTCCACAGTTGTCACAATCAGCTTTTCCGGTTTCAAAAATCTGTTTGGGACGATATCGGAGGCCTTATTTAGAATCACTTGCCCGGTCAGTGGTGTCCCCAACTTGTGTATGCCACTCTGCAGGACAGTTTTCATCGCTGCAGCAGAGGGTCCTGGATTTGGCTTTGAAGCTATGCTTACTACTGCCAAATGACTAGCACGATTACTGGTCGTTGCAATTGTATCCTTGGCAAAAGATGTAGTGACACATTCTTCACTGCCACTGACTTCCACAATTTCCTCCAGCTCGGTTTCCATAGGCACCTCCTCAGCCATGGGAGAACTGATGGTAATGGCTTCAATGCTGTCATCATCCATGCCTCAGCTCTCTGGGATAGAAAAGAGGCACAACATGTAATCATTAGATGCATTCCTTCTATGTACGTACTTGGCCGAATAAAGTATCTGTATCACCAAAAAACAATGTACTATTGGTCATTTTTATACTTCTAATTCACAAAAAAAGAATACACTAGTTCTTTGACACATTTAGCACAAGAAGTGTGAAAGATAATTGTTGGTTAGCATTTAAAGTCATTCAACGGGCAAATAAAAAAACAAAAATGATACTCACCTTTAGTCCTACACAGCTGATTGGTGGTAGTACGGAGGTCATTAATTCACCTGATCGTTGGATCCTAACCCAGGCCTCAACAAGGTCTGAACTACCTTCACTGAAGCTTGCGGCCAGGGCCCAGCACCTGCCATCAGTCACAGGGGTGCGGCCATGCCCTCTCTATTCACTACAATAGAGGTGCGTGTCAGGCCTCGGCACACTCCCCCTATTGCATTGAAAGGAGAGGGCATGACAGGGCTCTGTAACTGATTAATTCCGACCTCATGTATTGGCCCTGGACAGCAAAGGGTGTGGCAGGTGCTCAGATCAGAGGAGTTACTGACCTCCAGACTAGCACCAATCAGCAGGAAAAAAGGGTAAGTACCCTTTTGGTTTTTTTCCTGATGAATTACTTTAAAGTGGACCAAAACCCACCCTAGAGTCTATGAGACTCCAGGGCAGGCATACTCCCTCCACTGGGGATATCACGAACTGGAAAAGAAATGAAAGGTAACAGCCATTTTGGAGTCTCCTCCCCCAGCATTTCAGCCATGCTGCTGCCTAGATTCAACTGACAATGCACAGTAACAGGAAGCCCAGCAGCACTACCTGTTTGCATGTTGCCTGCAGATCCATGAGCTGCAATTTTGTTTCCAAAATTTAACACAAAAAGGGGTTAGAAAAAGGTAAATACATTTTTATGTGCAGCAATCTAGATTGCCATAGGGAGAGATGCATATGAGCACTGTTTGTTGTATTGGTCTGGTATGGTATGGTTTAAGTCATTTTTGACTGTTGGTCCACTTTAACTGATAGGGACAAGCTCAATAAAAGTCACACAGGTGCCGGGATGTGGCTGCAACCCGTGATTGTGGCGGGGAACCAGCAGAAGTAAGGGCTATGTGGGCCAATGTCGGCCGATGAATATATAGTTGCCTGTTGCCTTACATATTCATTTACACTACAATATCACAAAGACGATGCATACAATACGCAATCTTTCTGCAACGACCTAGACCACGTCTCCCTGACTCAAACTGTGCTGCTACTTTACATTAAAGCGGATTTACAGTCAAAAACTTAAACCAGCCCAACAGCTTTGGAGCCTCCTCTCCCAGCATCTCTGTCATGATGCTGCCTGGATTCAACTGACAGCCCAGCAGCACTTCCTGTTTGCAGGTGGCCTACATATGCATGAATCACCATTTTGTTTCTAATATGGACTACAAAAGGAGTTAGAATAAGGTAAATAATGTTTTTGAGCAGCAATCTAAATTGCCCTGGGGAGGGATGCATGCGAGTACTGTTTAAAGTGTACCAAAACCCAGGATAGTCAAAAGTTTTGACTATCCGGGTTTTTGTTCCTCTCCCTGGGGGCACCCGCTGTTTGAAACCCCCCCCCCAGATATCCGCAGAAACTCACCTTATCCCGGTCCCACGGCGCGTCTATGAGCAGCGGCTCTGACAGCCGCATCCTCCACCTCCCTCTAACAGGGAGTGTGCCCACGCAGTTCATTTACAAATGACTGTCACGCGCACTGTTCCAGGGAAGCGGAGAATGCAGCCATCAGAGCCGCTGCTCTTAGACGTGCCATGGCACAGGATGAGGTGAGTTGGCTGCGGCAATCTGCATGCAATCCTGGGTTTTGTTATTTTTGACTGTTGGTCCACTTTAAGTTAGTTACCTGGTAACTTCTTTTCTAAATACAAATAAGCTATCGACCTTCCTCCAATCCTTTGTCGAAGGTTTTCCAGCTAGCATTGAGTAATCACTATCCCCAATGGATGGAAGGATAATCTCTTGGGTCCAATGAAAGTCGGAAGAGATTCACTCATAACATTATGCGACCCTGGAAAACTTGAAAAAAGGGGTGAGGACAGGATAAGGCCTGGATATTGCGGATTCTGCGGGCTGAAGTTACCACCAAAAAGAGAGCCTTCCATGTAAGAAATTTAATATGAGAGCTCGACAGAGGTTCAAAGGGTGATGCGGCAAGACCTCTAAAGACCTGGGGGAGATCCCATTGTAGAGCTAACTTCAAACGGACCTGTCTGGACCGCCTGACAGCTGGCAAAAAACGGCTGAGCAACGTGAAAGATGAAAGTCTTATCCAGAAAAACTGAAAGGGCTGCTAATTGGACTTTCAGATTAATGATGCAGAGACCCAGGTTGACGCCTTCCTAAAGGAAATCCAATAGGACTGGAGACTAGAAGGGGGTTCTCCAATTACGAACCAAGGTGTTAAAGATTTTCCAGATTTTCAAAAAAAAAATCTTCCTCGTCACCTGCTTTTTGCAGGAAAGCCGAGCCTTGATCATCTCTCCCGAAAAACCCTTTCTTAGAAGCATTGCAATCTCAGGATCCATTGTGTCCTGACAAAGCACTGGTCCCTGGGATAAAAGATCTGGTCTCACTAGGAGCTCCCAGGGTTCCTGGACGGAGAACATCTTTAGAGTTGAAAACCATGGTCTCTTCAGCCACCATGGGGCTAGCAGCCAAACCGTAGCTGATTAGCAGAATATTTTCATATTTTTTTCAATATTTTTGAATCTGAGGAAGAGCCAGTGAAAAGCCACCGGTGAGCCAGTGAGTCTATTCCTAGAGCTTGAGGGATCGAGGGAGAAGAACATCCTTGGGTTGTTGTTTCGCCAGGAGGCAAAAAGATCCACCTCCGGAGTTCCTCTCAGGACACAAATCTGGTTCAGTGACCATTCTTGTTCAGACAACGGAGAGCGACTCAAAAAATCTGCCACCTGACCTTCAAGTGAATGCCTGACAAGGATGAAAGGTTTGGTTCTGCCCAGATCCGAATTTCCTTTGCTGCATGTTGCAGGATGAATGACCTCGTCCCATTCCTGATGATTGAGATATGTAATTTTAGTTGCATTGTCCATTGATGTGATTTGTACGTGACAACCCTTAAGGTGGGGAAAGAAATCTAGCAAAGCCTCCTTCACAGCTATCAATTCTCTATTATTTGATGAGGATAGGTTCAGTCTTCTGGACCATTCTGCTTGAGCAGTCAAGGATCCGCAATGGGCCCCCCAACCCCATGAAGAGGCGCCTGTTCAAACAAGATAGGCCACTGACAAACATGTGCTTGCCTTGCCACCAACTCAGAGATTATTTCACTAAATCTGGGACTTCGATTATCCTGTCCATGGACGCCTGCGATTTGTCCGAAGAGTTTAGAATTTGCAGCTGTAGAGTAGAGGGCGGGCGAGGTCATTAACCCTCAGTGAGGGTATGTACCCTTGTTCCATAGCTTGACGAACAGATATTGACCGACTGGAGTACAGGGACTGATTGGCTACATGAATGTTAGTAATCTTGGGCTGAGGCAGAAAAAAGATCGTATTGATCTTGAACCACAAATAAGCCATGGCCAAAAATCTCACCGATTCTGCTGTGACATCAGACAAATAAAAGAGGCAGCTGAAAAAAAAGAATCGGTAAAGCCTTCATAATCTCATTAATATCTGTCTGCTTCAAAATACATGATTTAAGCTGCTGAAGCCAATAATTAAGATTCCCAGCAACACAAGTAGAAGCTAGAATCTGTTTGAGAGTACAAGATTCAGCCTACCATGCCTTCTTCAAGAGGGTATACATCTTTTTCTCTAAAGGATCGTTGAGGATACCAAAGTCCCCAAAGGCCAAGTCCACCTTGGAGATCTTAGAAAAGGGGGCATCCATTATGGGGCATTTATCCCGAATATGCAAGTCCTCAAAAAACAGATAACGCCTCTTAACTGGTCTGGTCTATAAACATTTCTAATGGGGTCCTTTCACTCATTAGGGAAAACCTCCTTCACCTTCAATAAGAGCATATCTTATATGTGTATATACATTGCCCAAATCATCCTACCTGCACCTAGTGCATTTTCTGAGCCTTTAAACATTCAAGATGGCAGCCAATGGAGTCTCAGGTTGCCTGCAGACAGGAAGTTTCTTCTGACTATGCCACTCTGCATTCTGGGATTGCTGTCCTTTTCCTGACCCCTGCTCTGCTCTGTCTGTGCAAAGCACAGCTATAACCCCGCCCCCTGCACTTCTCCCCCTTCTCCTCTCCTCTCCTTAGTATGTGATACTTCAGATGGCAGCGCACATATCCTAGAGTCCTGAACATAGTTTCAGCCCAGTAGGGGAAAGGATAATAAGTGACTAAAAACTTAGAATATATTCATTTTAGATGCTAGGGAATAATTTTTAAGGGTTTGGGTTTTTCATTAAATGATGCTAAAGATCAAGTTTAACTGAGTTATGAATAGGGAACGTGGGGTATCAGGAACAAAATCAGAATAGAACCCATCATGTCTAGACTTTGGGTTGCAACTTCTATCCGCAATGCCCGTAGAAAAATGAGTGAGCAAATCCTCTGGAGGGAAAAGGAATTTCACTGGTGAAGCTGAATCAGAATCCTTGGAGGAGGAAGGACCCTCATCCCTTCAGGAAGGGGGGGGGGGGGGTATCAGAGACCTCTAACTCCTGCCCTCTAAAAAAAAAAAAAAAAAAAAAAAAAAAAGGGGGGGTCTAGGGGATGCCGAACAAGCGCCTTACGTCCAGCTGAGTCCTGTGGGGTCCTAAAATTCTCAAAGGAAGAGGAAATATGATCCTTCAGAACTCAAATCATATCCATCATGCTGGGCTGATGTTCCATACTCATGACTATCTGTACAGGGCTTGCAAAGATGCTTCCTATAGGAATCTAGTAGCTTGATTTCATATATCAGGCATCTCCTACTTTTATCTTTAGACTTGGAGCCTGTTTTAGTCATGGATACTTCCTTAGAGGGCTTGGTCTAAAATACAAAAGAAGGAGTAGGAGGCTGTAAGGATCCTATATAACCTTCCAATCACAGAAAAATAACACATGGTAGCCCTTCAAACTGCAGTTTGTGCCCCTAAAAAAAGCACTTACCGGAGCAGAGCTGGACCCCTTCTTCCCAGACTTAGAGTCTCAGATGTAATTGGATCAATCAGGATGATGGAAGGATGTTGATCTCTCATAGAAGGTGATAGAAGGGCAGGGACATGCGAGGATCCCCCTGCGTGATCCGTCAAGTCTGGTGTGGGGTGAGGAGGACCCTCCCCAAGACCCAATAAATAAGCGAGCAGGGAGGTCCCTAAATGCTGAATTTTTAACCCTCTGGTGTAAATGAGAGGGAGGCCAGAAGAAAACACCAAGTCTAGGAGCAGTTAATTGCTTCCCCTGTAAAAGCTGGGAGCACCTGCACAAGGTGGGGACACCAGCTCTGCCTAGCGCTTACGCCATTAGCTGGTGCCGGGTGGGATTGCCCCCTGCAGCTCAGAACCCTCTCCCCTCAGACCGAGTTCAAAAAGCGGAAGAGGCGTGCACCTGCATACCGCAGCCCGGCTCCAACTGCAGGAGGGGACCCAGGAAGCTCACAGACGCTCGGCCAGGGGGAGAGCCTTGTAACTTAACTTTCATAGGAAGTTTAGAAAATATATCAAATATATTTTATGTTCTCTCAATCTGAGGTGCTTTAAATAAAAAAATAAAAAAAGTTGCATGGACCCCCCTCCTCGGACTAAATCAAGGTTCAGGTAAGGACTGCAGGGGTCTATGGGTGCCCCCTCCCCCGAGACACAATGTGGCCCGACTTCTATTATATAGAAAACGCTTTAATGCTCTAAGTAGTCTGATTTTGTTTATAATAGTTTTACTACACTACATTTATTACCCATTATTTTGTCTATATATCTACATATTTTCTGTCATTTTCTAAGTATCTAAAAGGAGCATACATTGCTACCTTATGCCGAGCCCTACTCATGATACTCTTCCCCGACATTCCAAGCAGCAGGGGATGAGAAAAAGTAGCAGGTGCAGCAATGTCTCCTTGGGAAGGTTTAAGCAGCCTTCAGATTATCACTGGAAGGGATGGTCCACAACTTTAACAACAAAGGGCAGGTGGAGTGGATTTGGCTCATTGATCTACAACCCGCCAACCCCCCTACTGCATCATCTTATTTCTGCTAGAACCACTACTGGTCTGAGAAATATATATTATAAATGTATTTAATATATACTATATTTTATTTTTACAATACAGATGTCAATAAATCTAAACCTTCCAAACGGTGGGAAATATATAGACCGCCTCATTTATTTATTTTTTGCTAACAAGGAGTGCACTCAAGATGTGCTGCAAGTAACACAGGCTCTGCTGCTGACTTTCAATGTAAAAGCTTAGGATTTTCACTTTTCTGGTTAGTGGGGCTGGGGAGGCAGCTTGCAGTCAGGCATATAGAACATCTCTAATGACCTATCAACCAGCTCTCTTGTACATGTCACAGGTTTGTATTAGTGTGCACCTCAAAAACTATGCCCTCACCCCTCAAAACATTTCCAAGCACACTGGATGCTGGGCAGGATATTAAAGCAAAGAACCAGTCAAAATTACTACAATTAGGCCAACAGTCAAATCTGACTGAAGGTTTATGGCCTTACCAGAGCTTTGCGCAGCACGGACATATCTCACATAGGGGATGCCCTGCTGTATATATTGGTCAGCAAACCTGAAATCGTGCAGCCTAAACTTACCCCTGCTTTGCCATGACCTAGCCCTAGTGACCATCAGCAGCAATCAAGTTTACTGGAGGGGCCTATGACGCACTGTGCAGGTAGGAATGATGTCCTGGTCACCACAAAGGCCAAAGCACAAAGTGGAGAGAATGGGGCTCCCAAAACCATACTTGGTTGGTAATGGCCGTGAGCTGGGGGGGGGAGGCATTAGCAATAACGAATAAGTGGACCTCCAGTTAAAAATTACATGAGACCCCTAAATAAAGCTGACTGGAGTTCCAGCAGGCATATTGAGTTACCCCAGGGGTAGGGAATCTGCTTGTGTTCTATCAAGAGACAACCTCCTTCACCTCAGGCGATGCAGCAGGCTCAGTTTAAAGAGGGACATCAGAGGCCTTGGAATCTAAAAGACTCCTAAGGCCTTCCGCTTCCCATTCACTGGGGCATCCCAAATCCGGACACCCGCTGAGAGAACCCCCCCCCCGGATCACCAGAGCCACTCACCTGTTCCCAAAGCCCTTGCCGATCCAGAGCACACCACCATTTTTTTTTTTTGGGGGGGGGGGGGGTTCTTTTTTATAGAGAAAATAAATAAGCCAATGTAGCCATGCCCAGCCGACAGATTTAAGATCACTGATTGGCTCAGTGTGCACAAGGCCACATCCCTGGTTTCCCCCTGAATGTCTGGAATCTGAGGCACATCTCAGTGGAGTTTTACATAGCAGGGCACCCTAAATAGCGTTGTTCCGGGGGCATGCTGTAACCCAGTCCTGTAATGTTTTAGACCTTAGAGCTGGGTTACCAGGGTTTTGATCCACTTAAAGTGGACCAAAACCCACGCCGATTGGCCAGGGAATCTTATAGATTGATTCGATTACCTTCCCCCTTGGGCATCCAAAATAGAGATGCCCCGCTGTGTGAAACCCCCCAGGACGCCTATACACTTACCTTCTTTCCCAGTCCAACGGCGCATGCTCAAGCCGCATCCCTGCTATCCCTCTAGCAGGGCACGTGCCCACTCCAGGCATTTGAGAGTGGCGGGCACGCTCCCTCTTAGAGGGAAGCGGGTGATGCGACCGGCTGCACGCTCAGAGCCGCTGGCCAAAGGCTTAGACGATGTGACGTCAGCGGATCCGAGCGTGCTGATTGGACGAGAGGGCGCGCATGAGCCGTAAGACCGTAAAGAGGTGAGTTGGCATCGGCGATCTGGGGGGTTTCACACAGCGGGGCACCCCGGGGGAAAGGATCAAAAAAGTGGAACAAAACTCCGGAATTTGACTTTCCCAGGTTTTGTTTTGTGCCCCCCAGTTTGGCTAGTAAAACTCACCTCTTTTCAGTCGAACTGCGCATGCATGGCCTCTCATCCAATCAGAGCCCTTTGCTGTGTTAACATCCTTCGGCAAAGGGCTCTAATTGCATTCAATACTATTGAAAACAATCAGAGCCGAATGGACAAGAGGCACACACATATGCTGTTGGACCAGGGAGAAGGTGAAGTTTACTGGGCGAACTGGATGCGTTTCACACAGCGGGACATGCCAGTTCAAGATGCCCCAAGGGAAAGCCAGCCCTGGAATTTTTAGATTTAGCGACCACTGTTTTGTTCCGCTTTAAAAACCAAAAATATTTACTTATGTGGCCCTGGCAGCGAGCTTGTCCCCATGGCTCACCTGGCAGCAAGGCTATATAAGCTTGGCATCCTTGTGCAAGTGACAGCCGCTTCCAGCAACTTGAAGCCTGGTGGGGATGCAGAGTCTATGCAGCCTCTTTGTGGTGGCCGCCAGAAGCGCTGTGGGAACGAGCCTACTGCACAGACCAGGTAAAGTTCTTTCCTTTAGTTTCTGCTGCAGTGGCTGAGTGCCAGGGGGAGGAGGCCACTTTTAATCTAGTCTTTAGGAACTGCCGTCTTTGAGACTCCAGGGCTGTCCCCAGGAAAGTAAAATAAGGAATGGAGCCCCCTGTATGATGGGGAACAAAAAATAGCTGCACACTGCAATGAAGCATATCTCCTACTGGAGGTGATGTGGCTGCAGCATGTGACTGTTTCCTGTCCCCCATTATATGGCATTCTGATAAGAAAAACACAGTCATAAAGACTGCTCCTCTATGACACAATGAATTCCCCCTTCATTACATAAATGCCCCCTCTTCCCCAACACTGGGACACTGCCTCAAGAACAATTATTGCTTATTTATTAAGCGCTATCATATTCCGTGGCGCAGTACAAGGTAGAGTATACATGGAGGGTAAGGGACAGATCTCCAGCCATAGCTCAGGAGCAGCAGAAAGCAGCGTCTGATTGGACAGACAGGTGGAGAGGAACTAAGGCACAGCTGACACCCTTAGTGACCCCGTAACAATGGACGCCACAGCACCTCCACATCCCATGGAAGTCATGGCCGGCCCCGTACTCTGCCGCCACTTTATTTAAGCCGGCCCCACTTCCCCCATCAAGACCAACCTGCACTGCCTGAGCCGGAGCTGCTTGTAGACTTCCCGGGCTCTGCTCAGATCACGGGACCCCGGCTCCTCCCCTTTCCCCTCCACTTCCTGGAGAGGCCACTCTCATCTCACGAGACTTCCTCTGCTTGCGCTATTGGCCGCTTAGCTGTCATCGTGTTCGCTGAGTCGCGTTCGGCTTAGTGGCGGGACGGGCGAGTTGCTCTTGTATTTGCTGCTACTCGCCATGTTTGTGATGGGGATATGCAAACCCTTCACTGACTCTACATATAGTTCGAAATAGCAAACCTTTCACTGACTCTACATATAGTTCGAAATAGCAAACCCTTCACTGACTCTACATATAGTTCGAAATAGCAAACCCTTCACTGACTCTACATATAGTTCGAAATAGTAAACCCTTCACTGACTCTACATATAGTTCGAAATAGCAAACCCTTCACTGACTACATATAGTTTGAAATAGTAAACCCTTCACTGACTACATATAGTTTGAAATAGTAAACCCTTCACTGACTCTACATATATAGTTCGAAAAAGCAAACCCTTCACTGGCTATACTATAGTTCGAAATAGCAAACCCTTCACTGACTCTACATATAGTTCGAAATAGCAAACCCTTCACTGACTCTACATATAGTTCGAAATAGCAAACCCTTCACTGACTGCATATAAGGCTCAATTCAGAGAGACAAAAAAAAAAACTTCTGTTTTAGTGCTGATCTGTTTTTTTTGTGAAATGTTTCCGCTCTCGTATGAGTGTAGGAGCAATTCTATGCATGCATTGCAATACTTTTTCCGTCCATTCTTACGGCAGATTACGAATACGAAGATGTCATTTTCCAGCGTGACTTTTCCGTTTCATTTTCACATGTTACAACTTCGGCTTTCGTTTTTGCCCTTTTCCCATCGTATCCTCCCATGAATCCTTTACGTTTCCGTTAGATTCTGTTTCCCTTTTTCAATAAATATTCCTCCAGATGGAAATCCTTACGATCTTGCGCCAGCGCACTACAAACTTAACTCATTAAAGTGCTCGCCTACATATTTGCCTCCCTCACTTCTACTACAATGTTTAGCTAAATCACTTAGCACTATCCTCCATCTTCCCTTTTGGACCCTTAAAGCTCACGCAAACCACTTAGCACTATCCTCCATCTTCCCTTTTGGACCCTTAAAGCCCACCCAAACCACTTCGGGGTTAGGTTCTTCTTCCATTTTAGCCCCCTAAAACATGTGAATATTCATCTTTAAATATTTCTGGGCCCATTAGTTTTGTGTTAATGTATTTTGTAAATGAAATGACACTAACATTTTTTTTTTTGGATTCCATCATAAAATATAAAATTTTTATAAAAAACAAAATACATAGCAATGGCAGGCAACATAACATTATTCTTCATCTGTGGTCCCCAACGAGTTGCGCAGCTCCTGCATCTCTCCCACCAACTGAAGGACCCTGACACTCAGTTGTGCGCCACTCTGGCACATGTGGTCCCTGTTAAACAACGTAAATTAAAATATTGGTATAACCTTGTTGGGGTCATACTGCAGTGCCCCCCCCCCCCCCCGTATGGTCCAAACACCTAAATCTGGACTTCAAAAGCCAGAGGGCCCTCGCCACCACGCCCCGGGTTTTGCATAGTGCCTGATTAGAGAACCCCTGGCCCGCATTCTGCAGGCAAAGAACGGGCATCAGGAGCAAGGGCAGGAGAAAGAATTTAAAAATACTAACATAAAATACACATTCTAAGCTACAATATTGTTTAACATGTCATCAAGGGCTAAAAACAGCCATAGGTTAAGACATGAGTCATCAACTATATTCATTGCCATACAGTGAAAATGGATTGATGGAATGTGAGCAAACTTACCCAGGAGCCATCTACCAGATAATTTTCCTGACTCAAACTGACGAAATAAGCTTATATATAAGCTCTGCAATATATAAGCATCATGGGACGACCCTGGATGCCCTGCAAGAACACTGAGGAATCGCATAGCTGGACCAAAGACTGCTTGTATGTTGTGTGAGTGGCACATCTTGCGGTTCCTGCAACCAAATATAAAATAATTACACAAAGCAAAGGTAACCAACTAAAACAATAACTCCTACAACAAATTAAGATTTAAGTTCAACAATCCAAATATAATTCACAAAGGACATCTAGCAATTATATGGATGTGTGGGAAAATAAATATTTACATGCTAAGGACTAATTAAGGTCAGCATTAAAATGCATCTATAAGGCATACATTAAATGTATTGATTCAGGTATGCATTACTATACAATTTATGGCCTCAGCCATGCTGATACATGCAGTGCCTTGGTGCTAAAGGCGCGCAGACTCCTCCACATAGCCGCAAAACATGTTCAACAATAGCAATCCGAGCCCTCAAAGGTCCTGTAAGTGGATCAGAAATGAAACAGATTTATAGGGTGGTGGACTGTCGGAAATCAGCTCTCTGAATCAGACGTAAGCCCATCCCAACAACGAAAGTTATCTGAACGAATGAAAAATATCAGATTTTGTTTGGAAAATGATGCAAACTAGCGGAAATGTTCCGATTTGCTTCCGTTTTATCGAAAGCGCATATACACATTTTCCCGAACATTCGTACAAATGAAAAATGAACAAAAAAGGCAAAAAAACTTTCACAGACAGCTACGGAAGTCCGGACGAATGTGTCTTTGAATTGAGGCTATAGTTCGAAACAGCAAACCCTTCACTGGCTAAATGTATAGTTCGAAACTCTTCAATCAGGGCGGTATAGGCAGGACTGCTGTATAGGGCCCGGCATCAAAGGGAGCCCAGACACGGCCGTGGAATCTAAACGATCCAATCGGGATACCCCGCTGTGCGAATTGTGGACCAACGAAAGTCTAGGGCTCATTGGTGCAGTATAATAATCTTTATTATGAATATTCACTCAATTAATAAACAATAACATGTTAAAACCACCTAAAATACATCTATGACACAGGACAAACAAAAAAACCCTCCTGCGGGGCCCCGCAAAACTCACCCTCTTCCTGGCTCCTTGGAAGATGTAGCATCGACCAATCCCCAGTATCTTTGGGTGTGCACACGTTTCTGCCCCCAGCCATTCAGGTATAATGGGGAGGGAGTGCACCCGATGCTGGGGGTGCAGCCACACACATCTGATTGCTAAAAAATGGCTCTGATTGGACCAGAGGACCTGGAAGAGGTGAGTTTTTCTGGGCGATCTGGGAGGGGGTTTGCACAGTGGGACATCCCATATTGGGATGCCCCTGGGGCAGGGTACAATACCTGGAATAGTCATTGGGATGCCCTCAGAGCAGGGTACAATACCCAGAATAGTCATTGGGATGTCCTCAGGGCAGGGTACAATACCCAGAATAGTCATTGGGATGTCCTCAAGGCAGGGTACAATACCCAGAATAGTCATTGGGGTGTCCTCAAGGCAGGGTACAATACCTGGAATAGTCATTGGGATGCCCTCAGGGCAGGGTACAATACCCAGAATAGTCATTGGGATGTCCTCGGCGCAGGGTACAATACCCGAAATAGTCATTAGGATGCCCTCAGGGCAGGGTACAATACCCGGAATAGTCATTGGGATGCCCTCAGGGCAGGGTACAATACCCGGAATAGTCATTGGGATGTCCTCAGGGCAGGGTACAATACCCAGAATAGTCATTGGGATGCCCTCAGGGCAGGGTACAATACCCGGAATAGTCTTCGGGATGCCCTCAGGGCAGGGTACAATACCCAGAATAGTCATTGGGATGTCCTCAGGGCAGGGTACAATACCCAGAATAGTCATTGGGATGTCCTCAGGGCAGGGTACAATACCCAGAATAGTCATTGGGATGCCCTCAGGGCAGGGTACAATACCCGGAATAGTCATTGGGATGCCCTGAGGGCAGGGTACAATACCCAGTATAGTCATTGGGATGCCCTCAGTGCAGGGTACAATAACCAGAATAGTCATTGGGATATCCTCAGGGAAGGGTACAATACCCAGAATAGTCATTGGGATGTCCTCAGGGCAGGGTACAATACCCAGAATAGTCATTGGGATGTCCTCAGGGCAGGGTACAATACCTGGAATAGTCATTGGGATGTCCTCAGGGCAGGGTACCGTACCCAGAATAGTCATTGGGATGTCCTCAGGGCAGGGTACAATACCCGGAATAGTCATTGGGATGCCCTCAGGGCAGGGTACAATACCCAGAATAGTCATTGGGATGCCCTCAGGGCAGGGTACAATACCCGGAATAGTAATTGGGATGCCCTGAGGGAAGGGTACAATACCCAGAATAGTCATTGGGATGTCCTCAGGGGAGGGTACAGTACCCAGAATAGTCATTGGGATGCCCTCAGGGCAGGGTACAATACCCAGAATAGTCATTGGGATGTCCTCAGGGCAGGGTACAATACCCAGAATAGTCATTGGGATGTCCTCAGGGCAGGGTACAATACCTGGAATAGTCATTGGGATGCCCTCAGGGCAGGGTACAATACCCAGAATAGTCATTGGGATGTCCTCAGGGCAGGGTACAATACCCAGAATAGTCATTGGGATGTCCTCAGGGCAGGGTACAATACCCGGAATAGTCATTGGGATGTCCTCAGGGGAGGGTACAGTACCCAGAATAGTCATTGGGATGCCCTCAGGGCAGGGTACAATACCCAGAATAGTCATTGGGATGTCCTCAGGGCAGGGTACAATACCCAGAATAGTCATTGGGATGTCCTCAGGGCAGGGTACAATACCTGGAATAGTCATTGGGATGCCCTCAGGGCAGGGTACAATACCCAGAATAGTCATTGGGATGTCCTCAGGGCAGGGTACAATACCCAGAATAGTCATTGGGATGTCCTCAGGGCAGGGTACAATACCCAGAATAGTCATTGGGATGCCCTCAGGGCAGGGTACAATACCCGGAATAGTCATTGGGATGCCCTGAGGGCAGGGTACAATACCCAGTATAGTCATTGGGATGCCCTCAGTGCAGGGTACAATAACCAGAATAGTCATTGGGATATCCTCAGGGAAGGGTACAATACCCAGAATAGTCATTGGGATGTCCTCAGGGCAGGGTACAATACCCAGAATAGTCATTGGGATGTCCTCAGGGCAGGGTACAATACCTGGAATAGTCATTGGGATGTCCTCAGGGCAGGGTACCGTACCCAGAATAGTCATTGGGATGTCCTCAGGGCAGGGTACAATACCCGGAATAGTCATTGGGATGCCCTCAGGGCAGGGTACAATACCCAGAATAGTCATTGGGATGCCCTCAGGGCAGGGTACAATACCCGGAATAGTAATTGGGATGCCCTGAGGGAAGGGTACAATACCCAGAATAGTCATTGGGATGTCCTCAGGGCAGGGTACAATACCCGGAATAGTCATTGGGATGTCCTCAGGGGAGGGTACAGTACCCAGAATAGTCATTGGGATGCCCTCAGGGCAGGGTACAATGCCCGGAATAGTCATTGGGATGCCCTCAGGGCAGGGTACAATGTCCGGAATAGTCATTGGGATGCCCTCAGGGCAGGGTACAATGTCCGGAATAGTCATTGGGATGTCCTCAGGGCAGGGTACAATACCCAGAATAGTCATTGGGATGCCCTCAGTGCAGGGTACAATAACCAGAATAGTCATTGGGATATCCTCAGGGAAGGGTACAATACCCAGAATAGTCATTGGGATGTCCTCAGGGCAGGGTACAATACCCAGAATAGTCATTGGGATGTCCTCAGGGCAGGGTACAATACCTGGAATAGTCATTGGGATGTCCTCAGGGCAGGGTACCGTACCCAGAATAGTCATTGGGATGTCCTCAGGGCAGGGTACAATACCCGGAATAGTCATTGGGATGCCCTCAGGGCAGGGTACAATACCCAGAATAGTCATTGGGATGCCCTCAGGGCAGGGTACAATACCCGGAATAGTAATTGGGATGCCCTGAGGGAAGGGTACAATACCCAGAATAGTCATTGGGATGTCCTCAGGGCAGGGTACAATACCCGGAATAGTCATTGGGATGTCCTCAGGGGAGGGTACAGTACCCAGAATAGTCATTGGGATGCCCTCAGGGCAGGGTACAATGCCCGGAATAGTCATTGGGATGCCCTCAGGGCAGGGTACAATGTCCGGAATAGTCATTGGGATGCCCTCAGGGCAGGGTACAATGTCCGGAATAGTCATTGGGATGCCCTCAGGGCAGGGTACAATACCCGGAATAGTCATTGGGATGCCCTCAGGGCAGGGTACAATGTCCGGAATAGTCATTGGGATGCCCTCAGGGCAGGGTTCAATACCCGGAATAGTCATTGGGATGCCCTCAGGGCAGGGTACAATACCCGGAATAGTCATTGGGATGCCCTCAGGGCAGGGTACAATACCCGGAATAGTCATTGGGATGCCCTCAGGGCAGGGTACAATACCCGGAATAGTCATTGGGATGCCCTCAGGGCAGGGTACAATACCCGGAATAGTCATTGGGATGCCCTCAGGGCAGGGTACAATACCCAGAATAGTCAAAATCCAAGGTTTTGTTCTGCTTTAAAGCTTTCTACATATAGTAAAGGTAACGGTTGGGTCGACCTTTGAGACATGTCCTAAACACATTTTCAGCTGTAGAAAGAAGCATAACATTACATCTCCAAATTACATTGTTAAAGTCCGACCAAAACTGGGGCCAAGCCTAGCTCAGGAGTTTCAACCCTGGAACAGATATACAGATATACATACAAAAAAAAAGTAGGGGGGTTTAACCCCACTTGAATAAAACATTCAGCCAGCCGGATGGCCGCACCCCTGGCTTTCTTACCGAGTTATCACACTCGCTATCTGAATAGCTGGACACGGGAGCACAGCTGCTGGTGAACGCAGCACCACAGGAGCCGCTGGTAAAGGTCAGGCTTTAACTGGCCCAACAGCCTGGCACAGTTGGAAAAAACTCCCCACAAACTCCCTTGCCCCATCTGCATGCACGATACTGAATCATTAACAGCACTTACATTTACTTCTGCATCCACTCAAAGCTGAAACGCCTCTTTGCAGATTTTCACAGCTTCCTCTCCCTGCATCTCAGTCATGCTGCTGCCTGGATTTAACTGACAATGCGCAGTAACAGGAAGCCCAGCAGCACTTCCGGCCTGCAGATTCATAAGCCACCTTTTTGTTTTTAAAATTTACCACAGCAGGAGTTAGAAAGGGTTAAAGTGGACCAAAACCCAGGATCTTGACTATCCTGGGTTTTGGTCCACTCCCCCAGGGTGCCCTACTGTGTGAAACCCCCCCGATCGCCGCAGCCAACTCACCTCACCACGGTCCTAGGGGCCCAGACCATCCATTTTTGTCTTGTGTTTGTCTGCCCTGTGTTTTCCCGTTTCCATGTCTGTGACCAGCAAAGGGGCCTGTGTACCCGCCACCTCTAGGTGCGCTGCTGAAAAACTGGGCCAACCCACAGGCTCTCTGAGTACCTAACAGCCCATGCCCCAAAATGCCCCTTTGGTGGCGTAGGCAGGTTGTTTGTACTTTCCCACTATGTTCCTAGTCCCGTATTCTGTTGTCCGGTCCCCTACCCATGTCCAGATTCCCGCACCACGGAATCCCCAGGTCCCCAAGATATCCAGTGACTTAATTCGCCTGGTCATGACAGTCATCTGCTAGAGATGTGGGGAGTAGCAGATGATTGCCACCGTGCTCCTCAAGCTGTGTAATTACTAGAGTGGCCTGGGGTTTGTGATGGATGAAATGGGAACTGTGTGCCCTCTGCCACCTCTTCTGAGCCCCCAAAGTCTTCATCCTCCATCTCAGCTGCCTCCTCCTGCATTCCTGGCTTTCACATTGCGAGACCATAGGCCGTTCTTGCCCCGAGTGCTCTTCTAGCAGGTGTGGAGCTGCAAGAACAGCCTCACAAGAGGCAGGGTCTCCGTGATAGCAGATGAGCGTAAGCTCCTATGGCGATAGCAGATGAGCGTAAGCACCTTTGGCGATAGCAGATGAGCGTAAGCTCCTATGGCGATAGCAGATAAGCGTAAGCTCCTATGGCGATAGCAGATGAGTGTAAGCACCTTTGGCGATAGCAGATGAGCGTAAGCACCTTTGGCGATAGCAGATAAGCGTAAGCACCTTTGGCGATAGCAGATAAGCGTAAGCTCCTATGGCGATAGCAGATGAGCGTAAGCACCTTTGGCGATAGCAGATGAGCGTAAGCTCCTATGGCGATAGCAGATAAGCGTAAGCTCCTATGGCGATAGCAGATGAGTGTAAGCACCTTTGGCGATAGCAGATGAGCGTAAGCTCCTATGGCGATAGCAGATAAGCGTAAGCTCCTATGGCGATAGCAGATGAGCATAAGCTCCTATGGCGATAGCAGATAAGCGTAAGCTCCTATGGCGATAGCAGATAAGCGTAAGCTCCTATGGCGATAGCAGATGAGTGTAAGCACCTTTGGCGATAGCAGATGAGCGTAAGCTCCTGTGGCGATAGCAGATAAGCGTAAGCTCCTATGGCGATAGCAGATGAGCGCAAGCACCTTTGGCGATAGCAGATGAGCGTAAGCTCCTATGGCGATAGCAGATAAGCGTAAGCTCCTATGGCGATAGCAGATGAGCGTAAGCTCCTATGGTGATAGCAGATAAGCGTAAACTCCTATGGCGATAGCAGATGAGCGTAAGCTCCTATGGCGATAGCAGATGAGCGTAAGCACCTTTGGCGATAGCAGATGAGTGTAAGCTCCTATGGCGATAGCAGCTGAGCGTAAGCTCCTATGGCGATAGCAGATGAGCGTAGGCTCCTATGGCGATAGCAGATGAGCGTAAGCTCCTATGGCGATAGCAGATGAAAGTAAGCTCCTATGGCGATAGCAGATGAGCGCAAGCTCCTATGGCGATAGCAGATGAGCGCTAGCTCCTATGGCGATAGCAGATGAGCGCAAGCTCCTATGGCGATAGCAGATGAGCGTAAGCTCCTATGGCGATAGCAGATGAGCGTAAGCTCCTATGGCGATAGCAGATGAGCGTAAGCTCTTATGGGGATAGCAGATGAGCATAAGCTCCTATGTCGATAGCAGATGAGCATAAGCTCCTATGGCTACAGCAGATGAGCGTAAGCTCCTATAGCGATAGCACATGAGTGTAAGCTCTTATGGGGATAGCAGATGAGCGTAAGCTCCTATGGCGATAGCAGATGAGCGTAAGCTCCTATGGCGATAGCAGATGAGCGTAAGCTCCTATGGCGAAAGCAGATGAGCGTAAACACCTATGGTGATAGCAGATGAGCGTAAGCTCCTATGGTGATAGCAGATGAGCGTAAGCTCCTATCACCTTTTGTGATAGCAGATGAGCATAAGCTCCTATGGTAACAGCAGATGAGCGTAAGCTCCTATGGTGATAGCAGATAAGCAGAAACTCCTATGGTGATAGCAGATGAGCGTAAGCTCCTTCGGTGATAGCAGATGAGCGTAAGCTCCTATAGTGATAGCAAATGAGCGTACCCTCCTATAGTGATAACAGATAAGCATAAGCTCCTTTGGTTATAGCAGATGAGCGTCAGCTCCTATGGTGATAGCAGATGAGCGTAAGCTCCTATAGTGATAGCAGATAAGCGTAAGCTCCTATGGCGATAGCAGATGAGCGTAAGCACCTTTGGCGATAGCAGATGAGCGTAAGCACCTTTGGCGATAGCAGATAAGCGTAAGCTCCTATGGCGATAGCAGATGAGCGTAAGCACCTTTGCCGATAGCAGATGAGCGTAAGCTCCTATGGCGATAGCAGATAAGCGTAAGCTCCTATGGCGATAGCAGATGAGCGTAAGCTCCTATGGCGATAGCAGATGAGCGTAAGCACCTTTGGCGATAGCAGATGAGCGTAAGCTCCTATGGTGATAGCAGATGAACGTAAGCTCCTTTAGTGAAAGCAGATGAGCGTAAGCTCCTATGGCGATAGCAGATGAGCGTAAGCACCTTTGGCGATAGCAGATGAGCGTAAGCTCCTATGGTGATAGCAGATGAACGTAAGCTCCTTTAGTGAAAGCAGATGAGCGTAAGCTCCTATGGTGATAGCAGATGAGCGTAAGCTCCTTTGGTGAAAGCAGATAAACGTAAGCTCCTATGGTGATAGCAGATGAGCGTAAGCACCTTTGGCGATAGCAGATGAGCGTAAGCTCCTATGGTGATAGCAGATGAACGTAAGCTCCTTTAGTGAAAGCAGATGAGCGTAAGCTCCTATGGCGATAGCAGATGAGCGTAAGCACCTTTGGCGATAGCAGATGAGCGTAAGCTCCTATGGTGATAGCAGATGAACGTAAGCTCCTTTAGTGAAAGCAGATGAGCGTAAGCTCCTATGGTGATAGCAGATGAGCGTAAGCTCCTTTGGTGAAAGCAGATAAACGTAAGCTCCTATGGTGATAGCAGATGAGCGTATGCTCCTTTGGTGAAAGCAGATGAGCGTAAGCTCCTATGGTGATAGCAGATGAGCAGAAGCTCCTATGGCGATAGCAGATGAGCGCTAGCTCCTATGGCGATAGCAGATGAGCGCAAGCTCCTATGGCGATAGCAGATGAGCGTAAGCTCCTATGGCGATAGCAGATGAGCGTAAGCTCCTATGGCTACAGCAGATGAGCGTAAGCTCCTATAGCGATAGCAGATGAGTGTAAGCTCTTATGGGGATAGCAGATGAGCGTAAGCTCCTATGGCGATAGCAGATGAGCGTAAGCTCCTATGGCGAAAGCAGATGAGCGTAAACACCTATGGTGATAGCAGATGAGCGTAAGCTCCTATGGTAACAGAAGATGAGCGTAAGCTCCTATGGTAATAGCAGATGAGCGTAAGCTCCTATGGTGATAGCAGATAAGCAGAAACTCCTATGGTGATAGCAGATGAGCGTAAGCTCCTATGGTGATAGCAGAGGAGTGTAAGCTCCTTCGGTGATAGCAGATGAGCGTAAGCTCCTATAGTGATAGCAAATGAGCGTACCCTCCTATAGTGATAACAGATAAGCGTAAGCTCCTTTGGTTATAGCAGATAAGCGTCAGCTCCTATGGTGATAGCAGATGAGCGTAAGCTCCTATGGCTATAGCAGATGAGCGTAAGCACCTTTTGGCGATAGCAGATGAGCGCAAGCTCCTATGGCGATAGCTGATGAGCTCTAGCTCCTAAGGGGATAGCAGATGAGCGCAAGCTCCTATGTCGATTGCAGATGAGAGTAAGCTCCTATGGCGAGAGAAGATGAGCGTAAGCTTCTATGGTGATAGCAGATGAGCGTAAGCTCCTATGGTGATAGCAGATGAACGTAAGCTCCTTTGGTGAAAGCAGATGAGCTTAAGCTCCTATGGTGATAGCAGATGAGCGTAAGCTCCTATGGTGATAGCAGATGAACGTAAGCTCCTTTGGTGAAAGCAGATAAACGTAAGCTCCTACGGTGATAGCAGATGAGTGTATGCTCCTTTGGTGAAAGCAGATGAGCGTAAGCTCCTATGGTGATAGCAGATGAGCAGAAGCTCCTATGGTGATAGCTGATGAGCGTAAGCTCCTATGGTGATAGCAGATGAGCGTAAGCTCCTTCGGTGATAGCAAGTGAACGTAAGCTCCTATAGTGATAGCAAATGAGCCTAAGCTCCTATAGTGATAGCAGATAAGCGTAAGCTCCTTTGGTTATAGCAGATGAGCGTAAGCTCCTTTGGCTATAGCAGATGAGCGTAAGCTCCTATGGCGATAGTTGATGAGCGCAAGCTCCTATGGCAATAGCAGATGAGCGCTAGCTCCTATGGCGATAGCAGATGAGCGTGAGCTCCTATGTCGATAGCAGATGAGCGCGAGCTCCTATGGCGATAGCAGATGAGCGTGAGCTCCTATGGCGATAGCAGATGAGCGTAAGCTCCTATGGCGATAGCAGATGAACGTAAGCTCCTATGGCGATAGCAGATGAGCGTAAGCTCCTATGGCTATAGCAGATGAGCGTAAGCTCCTATGGCGATAGCAGATGAGCGTAAGCTCCTATGGCGATAGCAGCTGAGCGTAAGCTCCTATGGCGATAGCAGCTGAGCGTAAGCTCCTATGGCGATAGCAGATGAGCGCAAGCTCCTATGGCGATAGCAGATGAGCGCAAGCTCCTATGTTCGATAGCAGATGAGCGTGAGCTCCTATGGCAATAGCAGATGAGCGTAAGCTCCTATGGCGATAGCAGATGAGCGTAAGCTCCTATGGCGATAGCAGATGAGCGTAAGCTCCTATGGCGATAGCAGATGAGCGTAAGCTCCTATGGCGATAGCAGATGAGCGTAAGCTCCTATGGCGATAGCAGCTGAGCGTAAGCTCCTATGGCGATAGCAGATGAGCGCAAGCTCCTATGGCGATAGCAGATGAGCGCAAGCTCCTATGGCGATAGCAGATGAGCGCAAGCGCCTATGGCGATAGCAGATGAGCGTAAGCGCCTATGGTGAAAGCAGATGAGCGTAAACGCCTATGGCGATAGCCGATGAGCGCAAACACCTATGGCGATAGCCGATGAGCGTAGGCTCCTATGGTGATAGCAGATAAGCAGAAGCTCCTATGGTGATAGCAGATGAGCGTAAGCTCCTTTGGTGAAAGCAAATGAGAGTAAGCTCCTATGGTGATAGCAGATGAGTGTAAGCTCCTATGGTGATAGCAGATGAGTGTAAGCTCCTATGGTGATAGCAGATGAGTGTAAGCTCCTATGGTGATAGCAGATGAGTGTAAGCTCCTATGGTGATAGCAGATGAGTGTAAGCTCCTATGGTGATAGCAGATGAGTGTAAGCTCCTATGGTGATAGCAGATGAGCGTAAGCTCCTATGGTGATAGCAGATGAGCGTAAGCTCCTTTGGTGATAGCAGATGAGCGTAAGCTCCTATGGTGATAGCAGATGAGCGTAAGCTCCTATGGCGATAGTAGATGAGCGTAAGCTCCTATGGCGATAGCAGATGAGCGTAGGCTCCTATGGTGATAGCAGATGAGCGTAAGCTCCTTATCACGCTCCCGGAACCACAATTTACCACTTGGACAACTCCAGCTCTCTTGGTAAGGACCTCAACCCCCAATCTCCGCAGCCAGCTTCACCTATAGGAGCCCCCGCTTGCCGAGACGCAGAGCACGCCTGCTCGGGATCGGTTGCCCCCAGGACTTTATGGCTCAAAGGTTGAGGTCTTACGGTACAGAGTACTGGAGAGCCCGCGGCTGGAAGTGGAATCGGGTAGCCGGTATGTGAGCGTATGGTGGGAGTCCAAGGACAGGCAAGGGTCGGCAACTGGAGTGGAGATCACGGATGGTCAAACAAGCGAGGGTCGGCAACAGGAGTGGAGATCACAGATGGTCAAACAAGCGAGGGTCGGCAACAGGAGTGGAGATCACGGATGGTCAAACAAGCGAGGGTCGGCAACAGGAGTGGAGATCACGGATGGTCAAACAAGCGAGGGTCGGCAACAGGAGTGGAGATCACGGATGGTCAAACAAGCGAGGGTCGGCAACAGGAATCTGGATCAATATCAGGGATTAACAATGGCTAGGGTCTAGGCGCTATCACAGGCAACAACCAACTGCGGGGAAAAGAGCTTTATAGGGACAGACATAGGAGGGAAGGTATTGTGATTGGTGCACACAGGATCATGATAATGATTGGCCAGAACAAGGAGTGCACAACAGGAGGGGGCGTGTCCCCCCACTGAACCCAGGGCTCATTGGCCCTTCATATGGAATAGAGGACGTGCCGCCCAGCTGGGCTCATAGGCCCTTTAACTGAAAAGGGGGCGTGCCCCTTTTTAATTTATTCACCTCCTCCGGCGGCCACGCTGAGTGCAGCGCCGCCGGAGGGCATAGAAGGAACGTGCTCGCGCACCCGCGCGAGCACGTGTGCAGATGCCGGACACGCCGGCAGGAGGAGAAGGAGGGGGCGCGCCCGCAGCCGCGCGAGCTGCCGCCCGGCGCGGCCGGCGCCTGGATGGCGGGGCGACGGGGACACCGCTGGAACGCGGCACAGGTAAGCTGATCGTGACACTCCTTTGGTGATAGCAGATGAGCGTAAGCTCCTATGGCGACAGCAGATGAGCGCAAGCTCCTAAGGGGATAGCAGATGAGCGCAAGCTCCTATGTCGATTGCAGATGAGAGTAAGCTCCTATGGCGAGAGAAGATGAGCGTAAGCTTCTATGGTGATAGCAGATGAGCGTAAGCTCCTTTGGGGATAGCAGATGAGCGTAAGCTCCTATGGTGATAGCAGATGAACGTAAGCTCCTTTAGTGAAAGCAGATGAGCGTAAGCTCCTATGGTGATAGCAGAGGAGCGTAAGCTCCTTTGGTGAAAGCAGATAAACGTAAGCTCCTATGGTGATAGCAGATGAGCGTATGCTCCTTTGGTGAAAACAGATGAGCGTAAGCTCCTATGGTGATAGCTGATGAGCGTAAGCTCCTATGGTGATAGCAGATGAGCGTAAGCTCCTTCGGTGATAGCAAGTGAACGTAACCTCCTATAGTGATAGCAGATAAGCGTAAGCTCCTTTGGTTATAGCAGACGAGTGTAAGCTCCTTTGGTTATAGCAGATGAGCGTAAGCACCTATGGCGATAGTTGATGAGCGCAAGCTCCTATGGCGATAGCAGATGAGTGCTAGCTCCTATGGCGATAGCAGATGAGCATGAGCTCCTATGTCGATAGCAGATGAGCGCGAGCTCCTATGGCGATAGCAGATGAGCGTAAGCTCCTATGGCGATAGCAGATGAGCGTAAGCTCCTATGGCTATAGCAGATGAGCGTAAGCTCCTATGGCTATAGCAGATGAGCGTAAGCTCCTATGGCGATAGCAGATGAGCGGAAGCTCCTATGGCGATAGCAGATGAGTGTAAGCTCCTATGGCGATAGCAGATGAGCGCAAGCTCCTATGTTTGATAGCAGATGAGCGCAAGCTCCTATGTTTGATAGCAGATGAGCGTAAGCTCCTATGGCGATAGCAGATGAGCATAAGCTCCTATGGCGATAGCAGATGAGCGTAAGCTCCTATGGCGATAGCAGATGAGCGCAAGCTCCTATGGCGATAGCAGATGAGCGTAAGCTCCTATGGCGAAAGCAGATGAGCGTAAACACCTATGGCGATAGCCGATGAGCGCAAACACCTATGGCGATAGCCGATGAGCGTAGGCTCCTATGGTGATAGCAGATAAGCAGAAGCTCCTATGGTGATAGCAGATGAGCGTAAGCTCCTTTGGTGAAAGCAGATGAGCGTAAGCTCCTATGGTGATAGCAGACGAGCGTAAGCTCCTATGGCTATAGCAGATAAGCGTAAGCTCCTATGGCGATAGCAGATGAGCGTAAGCTCCTATGGCGATAGCAGATGAGCGTAAGCTCCTATGGCGATAGCAGCTGAGCGTAAGCTCCTATGGCGATAGCAGATGAGCGCAAGCTCCTATGGCGATAGCAGATGAGCGTAAGCTCCTATGGCGAAAGCAGATGAGCGTAAACACCTATGGCGATAGCCGATGAGCGCAAACACCTATGGCGATAGCCGATGAGCGTAGGCTCCTATGGTGATAGCAGATAAGCAGAAGCTCCTATGGTGATAGCAGATGAGTGTAAGCTCCTATGGTGATAGCAGATGAGCGTAAGCTCCTATGGTGATAGCAGATGAGTGTAAGCTCCTATGGTGATAGCAGATGAGCGTAAGCTCCTTTGGTGAAAGCAAATGAGAGTAAGCTCCTATGGTGATAGCAGATGAGCGTAAGCTCCTATGGTGATAGCAGACGAGCGTAAGATCCTATGGTGATAGCAGATGAGTGGAAGCTCCTATGGTGATAGCAGACGAGCGTAAGATCCTATGGTGATAGCAGATGAGTGGAAGCTCCTATGGCGATAGCAGATGAGTGTAAGCTCCTATGGTGATAGCAGATGAGCGTAAGCTCCTATGGCGATAGCAGATGAGCGTAAGCTCCTATGGCGATAGCAGATGAGCGTAAGCTCCTATGGTGATAGCAGATGAGCGTAAGCTCCTATGGCGATAGCAGATGAGCGTAAGCTCCTATGGCGATAGCAGATGAGCGTAAGCTCCTATGGCGATAGCAGATGAGCGTAAGCTCCTATGGCGAAAGCAGATGAGCGTAAACACCTATGGCGATAGCCGATGAGCGTAAACACCTATGGCGATAGCAGATGAGCGTAGGCTCCTATGGTGATAGCAGATGAGCGTAAGCTCCTTTGGTGATAGCAGAAGATCGTAAGCTCCTTTGGTGATAGCAGATGAGCGTAAGCTCCTATGGTGATAGCAGATGAGCGTAAGCTCCTTTGGTGAAAGCAGATGAGCGTAAGCTCCTATGGTGATAGCAGATGAGCGTAAGCTCCTTTGGTGAAAGCAGATGAGCGTAAGCTCCTTTGGTGAAAGCAGATGAGCGTAAGCGCCTATGGTGATAGCAGATGAGCGTAAGCTCCTATGGTGATAGCAGATGAGCGTAAGCTCCTTTGGTAAAAGCAGATGAGCGTAAGCTCCTATGGTGATAGCAGATGAGCGTAAGCTCCTATGGTGATAGCAGATGAGCGTAAGCTCCTATGGCGAAAGCAGATGAGTGTAAGCTCCTATGGTGATAGCAGATGAGCTGAGCTCCTATGGTGATAGCAGATGAGTGTAAGCTCCTATGGTGATAGCAGATGAGCGTAAGCTCCTATGGTGATAGCAGATGAGCGTAAGCTCCTATGGTGATAGCAGATGAGTGTAAGCTCCTATGGTGATAGCAGATGAGCTGAGCTCCTATGGTGATAGCAGATGAGTGTAAGCTCCTATGGTGATAGCAGATGAGTGTAAGCTCCTATGGTGATAGCAGATGAGTGTAAGCTCCTATGGTGATAGCAGATGAGTGTAAGCTCCTATGGTGATAGCAGATGAGTGTAAGCTCCTATGGTGATAGCAGATGAGTGTAAGCTCCTATGGTGATAGCAGATGAGTGTAAGATCCTATGGTGATAGCAGATGAGTGTAAGCTCCTATGGTGATAGCAGATGAGTGTAAGCTCCTATGGTGATAGCAGATGACTGTAAGATCCTATGGTGATAGCAGATGACTGTAAGCTCCTATGGTGATAGCAGATGAGTGTAAGCTCCTATGGTGATAGCAGATGAGTGTAAGCTCCTATGGTGATAGCAGATGAGTGTAAGCTCCTATGGTGATAGCAGATGACTGTAAGCTCCTATGGTGATAGCAGATGAGTGTAAGCTCCTATGGTGATAGCAGATGACTGTAAGATCCTATGGTGATAGCAGATGACTGTAAGCTCCTCTGGTGATAGAAGTTGGGTGCAAGCTCTGTAGCAGGTAATTGATGGCCACTATAGACTGGCAATGCTGCTGAATGGCTGATTATATTAATTGGGGGGGGGGGGGGCTGACCCATCCTATATATTGCTTCACAAATGCAAGATGTTATGTGTGCTGATTTGCTGCCAAGCACACAGTGGAAGCAGATATGGATTAGGAGAAAAGGTCACGGATCTTCCGGCCCGGAATCGGACGAAGTGGGTCCTATCTGGATCAAAACTTCCCTCGACCTGGATCTGAAGCCCATCTCTACATTGAAATTTGCTCTGATTTTCGTAAATGGTTATGTAACAAATGTAGAGTGGTAAATAAACTGGTTTGTACTGTTTTATCTTTGGGAGCATTGTTTTTTTATTAACACAAGAGGGCGCCAATACACCAAGCTCCCATATAGGATCCTTTTTTTCATGACTTTTAATCTTGTGGTGAGACCTATAGTGAATACCTGCAGCCATAATTTTTTTCTTGTGCAAGCATTGATACACTAGTCCTGTAGATATACCCCCGGCCAGAGCCCAGGAAAGCGGAGTATTTAGTCCTTACATTCTTATCTGTATATGTGGTTGGTAAAGATCTGGAAGCGGGTAACCAGATCAAAGTAATAGCACCCATTTTTCATATATAACATTAAAAGGTAATTGCACTTTTGGTGGCATTTTTACAAATGTTCATTAATGTGTGCCAAAATCATTTGCTCAATGTGATGAGCTTATCTGTTATTGTTTTTACTCTTTATTTGTTTACTCACAGGTTTAATCCCCTTGCTCTAAGTCAGCCTCTTCGGATGAGGGGAACACAATCTTGTGTTCCAGTAGCTGAAGGGTTACTGGCAACATTCTCACCTGGGGAGAGGTGTCTGTCGTTAGTGCTGCCTGATTTTTCCAAGCTCTGCTATGTGTGGGGAAGGAGCTCACCCTGGTCAGTGGACGGTTTCTGGGATTTTTAGGCAGAAACTATACTAAAGTGCTTTACCTAGAGTCAGGAAAGCCACTTCCACTTGAGCAACAGAGAACCACAGGAATATAAGAAACTTGTAAACGGCTGATAAGGAAATAACAGGTACTGAGGCACAATTTGAACATGTTTATTGTTGGGTGGTCAGTCCCTTTAAAGTGGCTCAAAACCCAGCGCAACCAGCCCGGGAATCTATAAGATCCATTCCCTCCCCCCGGGGCATCCAAAATCAGGATGTTCCTCTGTGTGAAACCCCCCAGGTTGCCCCGTTCACTTACCTTGCTTCCCGGTCCAATGGCGCATGCCCGCTATCCATCTAGCAGGGCATGGGCACGCTCCCTGTTAGAGGGAAGTGGGGGATGCAGCCGCCAACGTGCTTAGAGCCGCTGGCTTTAGACGGCGCCCTAGATGACGTGATGTCAGCATCTCCGAGCGCACTGATTGGACGAGTGCCCGCGCATGCGCCATAGGACCGGGAAGAGGTGAGTTGCTCTCTGCGATCTGGGGGGTTTCACACAGCGAGGCTGCACTGGGGGAGAGGACCAAAACCCTGGATAGTCAAAATCCTGGGTTTTGGTCTACTTTAATATGCACAGCATACAGCACTGATTGGAAGAGAGCCCAGACATGCGCTATGGGACCACCAGGAAGGTGAATTTTAATGGTGATTGGTAGGGTTTCACAACTCGGGATGCCCCATGGACCAAGGACCTATAACCAGGACCAAAACCCAGGATTTTGACTATCCTGGGTTTTGGGGTTGCAGGTGCCCCGCTGATCGCTAATGCCAACTCACCTGTTCCTGGTCCTACGGCGCATGCACGGCCACTTGTCCAGTCAGCGCGCTCAGAGTTGCTGCCGTCACAACGTTTAACCCTTCATCTAAGGCCAGCGTCTCCAAGCGCGCTGGTGGCCGCATGTCCCGCTTCCCTCTAACAAGGAGCTTGCCCACACCAGGCCTTTGTGAAGGGCACACGCCCTGCTAGAGGGATAGTGGAGATGCGGCCGCAGCTGTGCGTTGGACAGGGAAACAAGGTAAGTGTATGGGATGACCTGGGGCGGGTTCACACTGCAGGGCATCCCGATTTAGGATAACCAGGGGGGGGAGGAATCAATTGGATTCCTGGGCCGATTGACGTGGGTTTTGGTCCACTTTAAGGGAATCTCGAGTAAAAAAATGGTGGTCTACTTCCCCGGCAAACCACAATTCAGGATGCCCTATCACGTGACATCCTCAGTGCTATTACTTTGATCTGGACCAACCATATATACAGATCAGTAATGCACATCACACTACTTTGATGTGATTTGTGGCATTTGATTCCTATAGGGTTAGTGGCCATTCCATTACTAATCACGCTGCTCTGCGTATACCCACATTGCACGATGAGGTGTTCACTGGGGCGGGGGTCATGTGACACCTTTTCCTGTGGTTTCACCTTCTAAACTCCCCATTGCCAATTCCATGATCCAAGATCTGCCCCTCCCTCTATTCTCCCCGGGCCACTAGCGCAATAGCACGGCCTGCTAGCTCCCGATTGGCTGCCGGACTTGCAGACGGTGATTGGGAGGAGGCAGCGCAGGATAGGCGGTGACCGTGTGACAGCAGGGGGCGGGGCCAAGCCGGAGGCGCTAGTGAAGCCAGAGGGGAGGCAGCATGGGGGTCAGCTAGACGTACCAGCAGCCGGGGGGATAGTGAGGAGCCGGGCTGGAGGAAGTGAGGAGGAGACGCAGGAGAGGGAGCAGGAAGCGCCGGAGGAGCCCCGAGCCTGAGGGGAAGCCAGGTGACAGCCGAGGGATGGGGGCGCCCGGCATCACCCATTGGGTGGCGCTCCTCAGCGCGGCTGCCCTGTTCCTATGCTGTAGCGGCCAGTCTGCACACGGTAAGTGGCCACCCGGGGATTAGATCTCACCCGCACGGGGCAGGAGCTGTGATCGGGGCTGTCAGTCGCCTGTCATCCTCTACATGTGCCCTGCTCACCTGCCCTCAGTTATCAGTGAGAACCAGCCATGGTGGAGGCATTAATATTGGTAGGTCACATGACAGCTTCTCTTTAAATGGTTAGCTCCACCCAAAACAGCACCTGGTGGACGCTGGGGTGTAATGTCATGACTTGTATCATCATCTATATCTCACCCCAGGGGTGTAAACTATAGGGTGTGAAACTGCACTGGGGCCATATCATGTTGGGTGTCTACCTTTATATATGAGATTTGTGCTCACTTGTAATCATACCATTTGTCTCAGTTGTCTAGTATCCAACTGAGTTAAAATATCAGGAAAAATGCCATGACAAAGCCCCATTTAATGGTCACACTGGGGCCCCGTCACTGCTGCTGGCTCACATGGTGTGGCCATTGACGCAGTACAGGCATGAGTACTATTAGGTGCCTGCACTTTTTCTTTTACCCTTTAAAGTGGACCAAAACCCAGGATAGTCAGTTGTTTTGACTATCCTGGGTTTTGTTCCTCTCCCCGGGGGTGCCCCTCTGTGTGAAACCTCCCAGGATGCCGCAGCCAACTCGCCTCAACCCGGTCCCATGGCGCGTCTAAGAGCAGCGGCTCTGACGGCCGCATCCTCCGCCTCCCTCTAGCAGGGAGCGTGGCTGAGCCGACCATTTACAAATGCCTGGCGCAGGCACGTGCACAGCTAGAGGGAGGCGGAGGATGCGGCGTCAGAGCCGCTGCTCTTAGACGCGCCATGGGACCGGGTTGAGGTGAGTTGGCTGCAGCGATCTGGGGGGGTTTCACACAGATCGGGGGTGCCCCGGGGGAAAGGACCAAAACCCAGGATAGTCAAAATCCTGGGTTTTGGTCCACTTTAAACTGGATTATAGGAAGGCTTTAAAGTGGACCAACACCCAGGATTTTGACTATCCTGGGTATTGGTCCACTTCCCCGGGGCACCCCGATCGGGGGTGCCCCGCTGCCTGAAACCCCCCCAAACACCCCGAAAACTCACCTCTCCACGCTCCCACGTGACTGCGCTGTCCAATGCCCGCCGACGGACAAGTGACCTCCGTCGACGGACAAGGGATCGCGCCTCCCGCGCGTCACTTTTGACGTGTGCGCGCCCGCGCCGGCCATTCAGAGGCGGCTGGCGCAGGCGCGCGCACGTCTAAAGGAGCGCGAGTGAGGCGGCGGCGGAAGCAGCGGCTGGAGAGGTAAGGTTTTTCGGGGGTTTTGGGGGGGTTACACCCCGCGGAACATCCCGATCTCGGATGTCCCGCGGTGTGTGAGGTGATCGGCCCGGGAATCTTATAGATTCCCGGGCCGATCACCCCTGGGTGTTGGTCCACTTTAAGGGCTCGTGCCCAGGGACCTCCACCACCAGAAATTTAGGAAATTCCTGCAATAGCTGCATTTACACAAGGTACCAGGTGAATATCATGAGACCAGGCCAATATCCTTTAGCTCTGGCACGATACCTTAAAGTGGACCAAAACCTGGGATGTTGATGATTTGGGATGCCCTGCTGTGTGAAATCCACCTGGTCGCCCAGTAAACGTATGGGATAATCCAATGAGCGCACTGGCGGTCGAATCCTGGCTGCCCTGTAACAGGGTGCGTGCCCGCGTTGGCTATTCACAAATGCCTGGCATGGCGCACCCTGCTAAAGGTATAGCAGACTGCGGCCACTCCACTTTAAATGTTACTTTGGATGGGTGAGTAGGAGTGCGCACATAGCAGGGGATGAAGCTCTGTGGGGCCACCACCTGTGCACTGGAGATTGGACGTCAGCATGTTAAGCAGAGGGGGTGTGGATGCCGCTGCAGAAGAGAGAGAGCTTTCAGGAATCCACAGTAGTAAGTGAGCATGAGGTCTCCTGATGGGAGCTGTGTATAGTGTGTAACCCTGAAGGGCATCCCAAAACTGAAATCACCCCCACCCCCAGGAGCTCGGTAAAGATTATTGGTCCATCTTAATGTGTCATGGAGTTGTTGCAATAATGGGCAAAGCAAATTTCCAGCCAGAAGAACCTAGGCAGCCAATATTGGCATGACCATCAGCTTGAATGGGCAAGTAGCCACACCCACCTGGCAAATCTGAGGTTACTAGAATGGTGATCCCACAACGGGTGTGGTTAGCTCCAAATCGGGATACCCCAAGAAGAGGCAGTTGGCAGGTTCTGGAGTCTGTATGAATCCAGGGCTGGTCAAACAACATTTTGGTCCACTTTACTGCTACCTAGGGCTGTATAGGCACAAACATTGTCAAATCCAGGTAAACATGCTGGATAGTGAGATGAGTTGTTAGCTACACACCTAAATTAAATAAAACCCTGCCAACTATGTGGTTTTCATTTACTGTCAGGAATAACATCCAGGGATGGCAGTGTTTTTTGTTTTTTTTTGCATTTACCATTCCATTTTTACGCAGCTGAACTGCTCACTGCTTGTCTTGTGAGCCATCCTGTGTGGAACAGTAGCATGGGCTTTAAAGTGGACCAAATCTCAGGATTTTGACTATATTAGATTTTGGTCCTTTCTCTCGGGGCATCCCGATTAGGGGTGACTCGCTGTGTGAAATTCCCCAGATTACCTGAAGAAACTCACCTTTTCCCGGTCCTATGGCGCATGCACGGCCGCTCGACCAATCATCCCGATTTTGGATGCCCCATGGGAAGGGAATCGATCGGCTCGGGAATCTTATAGATTCCCGGGCTGATCAAGCTGGCTTTTGGTCCACTTTAACATCTGCCCCTAGCAATTACATGATGGGTGAAAGCATCTACAAACACCAGAGGAATTATATTAGCAAATACTAACTAACCATTAAAACTGAGCAGTCCTGCTCTGTAAAAGCATAATAGAAACTTCAAAACCTGGTGTCCGTTTTTTTTCTGTTTAAAGGTGAGAAACAAGCTTGGCTGTATTCATGTAGATATTTATTTTTGTACAATTTTTTAAGAAGTAGTTTAAAGAGGGTAGGCATTCCAAATTAAGAATTGCCTAAAGCTCCCTTGTAGAACTCTGGCACACACAGTGAGGTTTAAGAGAAATTATCACTGCTGAGACTTGTTGGATATAGAAATGTTAAAATACACTTTTCTTTCAAGCAATGTATCCCCAGCTGGCAGCAGCAACACAAGCGGTTACTCTCAGCTGTGTACAGTTCTGTGGGATTTGTGTTAAAGTGGACCAACACCCAGGATTTTGACTATCCTGGGTGTTGGTCCACTTAGGTGGGGCACCCCGATCGGGGGTGCCCCGCTGTCTGAAACCCCCCCGATCGCCGCAAAAACTCACCTCTCCCCGCTCCCACGTGACCTCGTCCGGCCAATGACAGCGCTCAGAGCAGCTCTGGTATGCGCGTCCAAAACCGCTTGGACGCGCATACCAGAGCGCTGTCATTGGCTGCGTCTCTCGCTTCCCTCTAACAGGGAGCGCGCCTGCGCCGGCCATTCACAAAACGGCCCGCGCGGGAGCGCGCCCTGCTAGAGGGAAGCGAGAGACGCGGCCGCGTCTCGCGCATGCACCGTTGGATCGCCGGTAAGGTGAGGATTGTGGGCCTCCTGGGGGGTTCCTCCCCGCGGGACATCCCGATTTCGGATGCCCCGCGGGGAGGGATCTGATCGGTCCGGGAATCTTATAGATTTCCGGGCCGATCCCCCCTGGGTGTTGGTCCACTTTAAAGCAGACCAAAAACAGATTTGGTATGCCTTGCCACATATAATCTGGCAGCAAGCAGGCCATCCCAAAAACAGAGTTCAGTAGCTTTGTTCCCTGCCTTCTCTGCACTGAAGGATTCACAGCAATTTCTGCCTGTCCAGATCTCCAAAACCCTAAATATAACTAGTGTAGGCGGGGCATTCTCAGCCTTTGGGTCTATGGCAAATAGGCACAATAGTGAGGCTGGAAAAAGCATATAGACCTCAAGATCATAGACACAGAGAAGCCTCATACAATTGTGAAATTCTGACTCGCTAGATAACCATGTGGCATTGGATTCTGACTATCCTGGTGATGGGTCCTTGCCCCAAGGGCATCCGGAATTGGGATGCCCTGCAGTGTAAAATCCCCCACTCGCCTTTCTTCCCTTTTTCGGTTCATGCTTGGGCGCTCCAATCACCACTTTAGTATACTACTGCATGGCATAAAGCCGTTGTTTTGAATGGCGCACCGGCAACGGCATCCCTGGCTCTCCTGTGGAGTGCATGTTCCCGCACACCCAACCTACCTGAATGGCTGGCTGGCTGGCTGCAGGAGCGCGAACAGCTACTGGGTATGCAGTGACTGCTCGCGATCACAGTAATGGACTGGGGAAAGGCAGGGGGGCTTGTGAGCAATCCAGAGGGGGCTCACACAGTGGGGCATGCTGAATCGGCATACCCCAGGGGCACCCAGTTGGCCTGCCCTGGAGTTTTTAGTCTCCAGGGCCTGAATCAGCGGTTGTAGGTTGAAGAATTCTTTGGTTGCCCAGAGTTTCCCCCCCCAAAAAAACATGTATACAAAACAGAATAAAAAACACATTTCTTAAAATATCAATATGTAAACAAGAAATAACAACAAGCTAAATCTGAAAGTGCAAGGGCCCGAGCAGAACAATAACCAACATACATAGGTACTTTTAACCCTTTTAACTGCCAGCCTACAAGAGATTTTGTCACCCTCTGTTGACAGGTAATTTTTCACCATTTTCAGCTATGTGATTTTTGCAGGAATTTCCAGGTAAATTACTTTTTTTGCAGCAGCAGAGTTAGGTATACATATATATAATTTTTTTTTTTTTTTAAATGGTCTCTTTTATTTTAAGTAAAATTATTTTATTAAGGAAAACCTGAAAATTGCATGTGAAAGCTCAATTTCTCCCGATTACAGTGGTACCACATATGTATCAGGAGACACCCCCAAACTGAAAAGTGCGCTTTATAACATTTACAAAAAAAATACAACTAATATCCACACTATAAATGGTTACTTAAAAAAAATTAAGTGGGGTTCCCCATACCCTTCATAACCAGCCCAGGGACCAGCTATGCAGGGCTTGTAGAACAGAGCACAGGAGCTTCGGTGCCCCCTACCCTGCAGGCTACAAGCCCGTACAGCCTAAATGGCCCAGCCTCTTCTGCCCCCCCCCTTCCCAGGCTATGGGGGGGGGGGGCTGTGGATAAGTGGCAAGTCACCCACTAGCCGCAGGTGACTTGCCAGCCCCCAAGCCTTGTGGACTGGTATAGGGGTTTCATGGATCCCTTACCAGTTCACAAAGGGTTAAATTAAAAAAAAAAAGACACACATTGGAATCAAATATTTTATTTTTTTAATACTTACCTCCAATCGATCTCTGAACACTGTCCCACGCCGACCATTCTGGCTTCTGCTCTCCTGCTGCTTCTGGAAGCTTTTTACACCTGCTGAATGATAGGACCTAAAGTGTTAATTTAAAAAATAAATTACATAGGGTTGGGGGGTGCATTTTTGGGGGGATTTTTAAGGGTTAAAAACCCTTAAAAATAAAAAGCCCAGCATAACGAGCCCAGGTTATAGGATAGGGGTGTGCAGGCCCCCTGCCAGGCTACAAGCCCGCATAGCCTTGTGGCTTCGAGCTCTTCTGCCCCCCCAGGGCTTTGGGGAGGCAGGTAAAGGGGGTGCTAGGGGTTAATGGCAAGTCACCCGCTAGCTGCAGATGACTTGCCAGCCCACGAGCCATGTGAACTGGTTAGAGGTCCCATGGATCTCTTACAAGTTCAAAAAGAGTTAATTGTAAAAATGTATTAAAAAAGGTAAATATATTAAACGTTTTTTCTTTACTCTTTTTCTTTACTCTTCTGTTTAATAAAGGTTTTTTTACTCACCTCCGTTGGTCTAAAAGAGTTAAATAGCAAAAGCAGGAATTTTCTAGAAAATCCTAATTTGCTATTACCTTCAACTAGCAGACATATCGTCCTGTGTCCTTTCGAATAGATGGAAAATGACTCTGGACCACGTGACCACCGGCGGCCAGTTGCAGGGCCTGGTTTCACTGAGCAAACCAGGGGAGGTAAGATCAACCCGAGCTTGACATGGAGGCACCTGCAATGAGGATGCTTCCCGTGCTGAGTACAGGTGTGATCAATACCTGTTAATTAAAAAATGTCAACGCTTCTGGATCATAAAGCCTCCTTCATTAGAAACAATTGTATGTGACGTTAAAAAAGTGGGCTGAAAACTGCTGTATATTAACAATTTTTTTTTTTTTACTTGTATCAATTTATAAAGGCCTGTCAAAGTCACCTCAGCTGAAAATGGATCAAGCTCTACTTCTGATTCACAATGAGTCACATGAGAAGTTTATAGTATACTGGCGTTCCGACCAGTGTTACCAGGTATGTTCTATCAGTGGATCTTTGTATTTACTATTATGTCACCAGATTGTATACTTCAATATATATTGTATGGAGCCCAAGCTCATATTCAACATGATATAATAACAAGCAAATCACATTCACCTAGTGAAATGAAGTTCAATATCTCAAATTTCAAAACTCCAAACATGTCTCTCTGTCCTCATATATTATGACAATGTGAATAATTCTTCACCACAGAAAAACACATATACTGCTTACCAGAGATCCTTATGGGCATAATATAAATCCTACTTTAAAGTGGACCAACACCCAGGATTTTGACTATCCTGGGTCTTGGTCCACTTCGGTGGGGCACCCCCCGATCGGGGTGCCCCGCTGTGTGAAACCCCCCCGATCACCCAAAAAACTCACCTCTCCCCGCTCCCAGCGCCGACGGACAAGCGGTTTGACAGCCGCGGACAAGCGGCTCCTCCGCCGCCGCCTCCCGCGCGTCACTCTTGACGCGCCGGCCATTCACAGACGGCCGGCGCGGGCGCGCGCACGTCTACAGGGGCGCGAGGGAGGCGCCGGCGGCCGGCCGCGGCCGAAGACAGGGTAAGGGGATTTGGGGTGTTTGGGGAGGTGATCGGCCCGGGAATCTTATAGATTCCCGGGCCGATCACCGGAGGGTGATGGTCCACTTTTTAATGAGATTAGTATACTCTCCACTGAGTGTATTCCTTTATTCTCAATCACTCATTCCATGAAATTCCATGTATAGCATCAGAAATATGAACTATGATTTTTTTTGTAGCAGTGTAGATTTGAGAGATAAATTGATAAATATTTTAATTGTTCTAAACTGGGTTTATATTAGTTTGTTTTAAGATAGAGATTGTCTAATATAAGTGATATAAATACAATGAGAATATTGTTTCTTTGAATAGCAATAGGGGAATAGGTTCATTTCCGGTTTATTAAAGATTGAGACATGCGCAGTAAATAGTGTAGGTAATATAAATACTAGGAAAGCTAGAATTGGTTCTTGTAGTGTCCCTATTCTTAGTATACAGTACGTCCTGCTCCAGATATAGTACTTACTAACGGGTATTACTCCGCCAGATGGCGCTGGACTGCAGAGACATCGAAAATTGGCTCCTCCCGGCCCCCTCAAATACCCGGGACCTCCCACAAATCCCCAGATTTTCTCTGCAGTCTGGACTGCTAAGGACAAGAAGATGGCTCTCTCTACTCGCAGGTGAGCGGGCTATTAGCCTGCGGCCCTGTAGGACTATTCCCACCCGTTCCACTAGTAATATGCCTCCCAGCCTTGGCTGCACTGGTCGGGTGATGGTAGGCAGCACCGCCGTTAGATGCTTAGGAGCGCTGCTCCACCGCAATCCCCCACCAAAGGGTAGGCGGTATAGGCATATGGTGAGCCTCTATGGGATGCCCCTCCTGCACTATTGCCCCTGTCTATCGGTGGGCCCTATTTTAAGTGGCCGCTGTCCTCCCTCATTCTCCATGTAGCCTTCGGGGGGAAAGAGGGGGGGGGTTGTGTCTGTGTTTATGCAATGTATTTACCTGTATTGGCCATGCTTTATTTCATTCTGCTTTGTTTCAGCCGCCACGCTGACTTGCTTTACTATGTCTCTATTTAAAATTGCTGCAGCGCGCCTTTTTTGTCACTTTGTTCGGCGCTTGGCTGCGTTGCCTCAGGCGCCGGCGCGCCGTCGTTGGCTGCTTGTCACGTGTTGGCTTCGTGCTCTTTGGGGGGGCGGGGCCCGTCTCTGGTGCGTTCCGTGTCATTGCTGTTGCCGGCCCGCCCCTCGAGGTATACCGATGCCATTTTGTCTGCTTGGTCGACTTCTGCGTGACGGACCTCTGCCTACCGCGGTCCGTAAGTGCCCTCGCGGGCGGCTTTATTACCACCTTTTTATTACTGTCTGTTTACGGCCCCTTTTATTATGTCTTTCAGGCGGGCGGATCTATTGGCTTCTCCCGGCCCTCTATTAGTTGGTTAACTTGTGAGGCCTAGTGTAATTGCTCCCACTTCCCTAGCGGATTATTGGGGCATCCAGGGTTGCTGTATAGCGTTAATCCCCATCGGCCTATAGTGCCGATAGGATAGGAAGTACCCCTTTCCTGCTGAGGTGGTAAAGTGTTGGTCATCCCCTCCCGAGGTGGATGCCCCGGTCCTAGGGCTATCTAACACCTCTGTCATGCATTCCCCTGACTCTACTACCCTGCGGGATGCTGAGGACCGGCACATTGACCAGCTGGCGTCCCATGCTTTTGCATGTGCGGGGACGGCGCTGCGCCCGGTCTGTGCCTCTGCCATTACCGCTGTGGCCACTAGGACCCTGATCACAAGTATACTTGATAGTGCCCCTGATGATTTGCCTTGTGAGGTGTTTAACCCTTTAAGTGCCAGCCTACCTGGAGTTTTTGTCACACTCTGTTGCCAGACCATTTTGCACTATTTTGCGCTCCCCATGTTCAAATGTGATTTTTGAAGGGATTTCCGGGGATTTCCCAGGAAAATGATATATTGTTTTTTTCAGCAGAGTCTGAGCTTTAACATGAAATGTCTTGTTTGTCATTTTTTAGGTGTATTCTCAATATTTTTTCGCGAAATATGTGCAAAAAAATTAAAAAAAAATCTATTTTTTACAATTTGTAGTGTTTTTTTGTAATAAAAAATGTAAGTTTGTCAATAAAATCTTATTGCGTGTGAAACCCCAATTTCTCACAGTTACAGCGGTACCACATATGTATAGGTAGACACCTTTTCCTGCCCAGGAGACTCCCCCAAACTGAAACAGAGCTTTAGGGGATTTTCAGAAAAAATACAACTGTGATATGGGCTATGCGCACCTTGCAGTTTTTCCAGAAAAACAACCCTTTACATTTGAAATACCCCCCACAAACTATATATTCTCTGGAAGTACACACCTCAGGCTTTCTATTTGTACCAGGCTTGTTGATGTGGCCACAGTTTTCTAGAAGTAATCCCTCAATGTATTCTTTGGTTGCAAAGAGTTTCCCTAAAAAAAGGATAACAAAGCAGAATCAAAGCCACATTTTCCTAACAAAACTATATACAAACAAGAAAAAACAAGTATAATCTGAAAAAGCAACATCCCCCGAACAGAACGATACCCAACATGCATAGGTTCTGTCAAGGGAAGAGTTGCCAAACACCCCAAAGTAAAGCATGAGCATAACGGTAATTTTTCTTGAAAATTTCAGCTCTGCAGACAAAGTGCGCACCTTGCGATTTTTCAACCAAAACAACCCTTTACATTTGGAATATCCCCCATAAACCATATATTCCCTGAAAGTACACATGTTAAGCTTTCTAAGCGTACCCAGCTTGTTGTAGTGGGCTCATCTTTCTGGAATTAATCCCTCAAAGAACTCTTTGGTTGCGCAGAGTTTCCCTAAAAAATGTATAAAAAAGCAGAATAAAAAACACCTTTTCCTAAAATATAAATATGCAAACCAGAAAAAACAAGCTAAGTCTGAAAGCGCAAGGTCCCCTGAACAGAACAATACCCAACATGCAGAGGTACTATTAACCCTTTTAATTGCCAGCTTACTTGAGATTTTGTCACCCTCTGTTGACAGGTCATTTTTCCCCATTTTGCGCCATGTTTTGCGCCATGTTTTGCGTCATTTTTGCTGGAATTTTCAGGAAAATTATATATATATTTTTTGCAGCAGAGTTTAGGCTTTAACATGAAATGTCTTGTTTGTAAATTTTATTTATTATTTTTATTTATTATTAAGTAAAAAAAAATAAATAAATAAAAATTTTTTTTAGAAACTTGCCTCCTTTATTTTAAATAAAAAATGTATTTGATTAGGGAAAACCATATTGCATGTGAAAGCCCCATTTCTACCGATTAGAACGGTACCACATATTTATCGGTAGCCCCCTGTTCCTGCCCAGGAGACCCCTCTAACTGAAACAAGTAATTTTTAATATTTACAAATAAAATACAACTACCATCCACACTACAAAGGGTTAAATCGAGAAAAAAAATGACATAGGGTCCCCCCTCCCGGGAGGGGGGGGGGCCATTTTTTGGGGGGATTTTTAAGGGTTAAAAATCCATAAAAAATAAAAAAAAAAAATGACATGGGCCCCCCCTTACCCAAAGTAACCAGCCCGGGACCAGCTATGCAGGGTTTGGAGGAACAGGGCGCAGGGGACAGCTTTTGTGGCCCCTGGCCCTGCAGGCTACAAGCCCGCATAGCCAGTGGGCCCGGGCTCTTCTGCCCCCCCCTGGGCTTTGGGGAGGCAGGTAATGGGGGTGCCGGGGGTTAAGGGCAAGTCACCGGCTAGCGCAGGTGACTTGCCACCTCCCCCAGCCTTGTGAACTGCTATAGGGGTCATGGACCCCTTACCAGTTCACAAGGGGTTAAATGTAAAAAAAAAACAGACACACAAAGAGAAAAAATATTTTTTTTTTTTTTTTTTAATACTTACCTCCCATCCATAGTGGAGCACTCTTTCAGCCTTTTATAGCTGCTGGATGACAGAAAACAAAAGGGTTAATTAAAAAAAAAAATGACATAGGGTTCCCCCTCCTAGGGGGGGGACCCCATTTTTTTTTCGAATTTTAAGGGTTAAAAACCCTTAAAAATCCCCCCAAAAATGACGTAGGGTCCCCCCTACCCAGCATTACCGACCCGGGCCAGCTATGGGGGCTTGTAGAACAGGGCGCAGGGGCCAGCGTTGGTGGCCCCTGGCCCTGCAGGCTACTAGCCCACATAGCCACTAAGTGGCCCGGGCCCTTCTGCCCCCCCCTGGCCGTTGGGGAGGCAGGTGATGGGGGGCTGGGGGTTATGGCAAGTCACCCGCTTGCCGCAGGTGACCTGCCATACCCAGAGCCTTGTGAACTGGTATAAGGGGTCTCATGGACCCCTTACCAGTTCACAAAGGGTTAAATGAAAAAAAACACCAAATACCAAAAGTATTTTATTAAAAAAAAAAAAAATTTTTTTACTGTACTTACCTCCGATTGTAAGCTCCTTTGTCCCACGCCGCTCTGCTGACAGATGCCGGTGATCGGCATCCAGAGAAGGGGGAGGCAAGAGATCAGAGGATCTCCTGCCACCTCCTTCCCCGTTGCCGATCACCGGCATCTGACAGCTGAGAACGCTGAAGCCTGAAGTGATCGGGGCTGGGGTGATCGGGGCTGAAGCCTTTTGGGGGCGGGGCTTGGCGCGGAGACAGACCGGGATGACGTTATAGCCCCGCCCCCTTGGCGGCCGCCATCGAGGAGGAGAGAGGAGAGAGCCTCCCGGGCTCTCTCCTGAAGATCGGTAAGTCCTGGGGGGCGATCGGAGGCCCCCCAGGTGAAGAGGAGGGACAGCGGGAGCCAGCGCACACGCAGGTAAGTGAATGTCATTTTTATTTTTTATTTTTTTTTACAGTTAGCAGCTGCTGCTGGAGAAGCGGGGGGGGGGGGCGGCCTATTCCGGGGGCTCTCCTGGAGCCATCCGACCCCCCACGGGGGATCGGATGGCACCAAATTAAAGAGGAGACCCGGCCGGATCCAACGGGGGGTCAGGTGAGTAATTTTTTTTTTTTTTTTGCCCACTAGCAGGGGTAAATGCCAGGCACGTAAATTTTACGTGGCTGGCACTTAAGTGACGGAGAGGCGACCACGTAAATTTTACGTGGCTGGCATTTAAAGGGTTAATGCACTCTCCAGTTGTGATGTTTTTGTAAATTTTGTCCTCTCTGCCTTGGATGACACCATTAGAATGTGTGCCAGGACATCTGCCCTTGTGGTAGCTATACGCCGCTCAGTTTGGCTATGCCAGTGGGCTGCTGACAACGCTGCCAAGAAGGCCCTCACTGGTTTTCCCTTCAAAGGACTACTCCTGTTTGGGGACCGCCTGGACCTTTTTGCTAAGGGAGGCAGGTTACTCCAGCGCAGGCGACAGTCTCTGCCCTTTCGTGGTCAGGGCTCCTTCTCCTCCCCCTACCGTGGTGCTAGACAAGGGAGGGGGGTTTCCTTTACCGGGGCCCAGGGAGATTTCTGGAGTAGGGGCAGAGGACGTGGACGTCCTGGCTCCTCCTGGGGTCCCAAGACTAAATCCTTTGGGTTCCCAAAAAAGATGGTTCAGTCAGGCCCATCCTGGACTTAAAAATCCTCAACAAATTTGTCAGGAGCAGGCGCTTTCGCATGGAAACTCTGCACTCTGCCATCAGTTCCCTGCACCCAGGGGATTTCATGACTTCTGTGGACATCAAGGATGCTTACCTTCATATTCCTGTATTTCCAGGTCATCAAAGGTTCCTCAGGTTCGCTCTGGAGGATTAACACTACCAGTTTGTGGCATTGCCCTTTGGTCTCACCAAGGTGCTGGCTGGCGTGATGTCTCTGCTTAGGTATTAGGGCGTCCGCGTGCTGCCTTATCTGGACGACATTCTCATCACCTCCCTATCTCTACATCAGGCAGAATTGGCTACTCAGCTGGTGGTGTCCACCCTGGAGTCATTTGGATGGGTGATGAACCACCCCAAGTCTTCACTGTCCCCCCTCCTTGGTGACTCCATTCCTAGGAATGAATCTGGATACAGTTCAGGCAAGGATTTCCTTCCTCAACAGAAGGTGGACGGTCTGATTGCACAGGTCCAGTTCCTGCTATCTTGTCATCATCCCTCCATCAGGCAGGGAATGCAGCTGGTGGGCCTGATGGTCGCGTGCTTCGAGGCGGTCCCTTATGCTCAGTTCCACTTGAGGCCTCTGCAACTCCACCTCTTGTCAGTGTGGGACAAGGACCCAGCGTCCCTGGACAGGGTCTGTGTTCTCTCCCCCCTGGTCAGGAGGTCCCTCTCGTGGCGGATGGACTCAAGGAACCTGTTGGGGGGCAGATCCTTTCTTACCCCTTCCTGGGAGACGACCACCACGGATGCCAGTCTGTCAGGGTGGCTGGGTTTCTGGAAGTCCCTGCCGTTCCAGGGGAGGTGGGGCCCTCAGGAGGCCCACACACCTATCAATGTCCTGGAACTGCGGGCGATCAGGTTAGTTCTGGCTCAGTTGACTTCTCAACTTCGGGGCCTGCCTGTTCAGGTGCGCTCGACAACCAGACGGCAGTTGCCTACATCAATCATCAGGGAGGGACCCGGAGCAAGGGGGCCCTCCAGGAAGTGTCTCTGATCCTGACCTGGGCGGAGACCAATGTTCCCTGCATATCAGCTGTGTACATCCCGGCGGTGGAAAATCTCCTGGCAGACTCTCTGAGCAGGGGGAACCTCTCGCCAGGGAGAATGGTCCCTATGCAGCAGGGTGTTCCAATCTCTGTGTCACCGTTGGGGCCAGCCAGATGTGGATCTGTTTGCGTTCCGTCACAATCACAAGCTACCGGCCTTTGTCTCCCTATACCAGGATCCTCTGGTCTTGACCACGGATGCTCTAGCAATGTCATGGCAGGACTTTCAGTTTCTGTATGTCTTCCCTCCATTCCCCCTGCTGGGCAGGGTTCTGCGCAAGATTGCTCTGGAAGGGGTGCCAGCAATTCTGGTGGCCCCCAAGTGGCCAAGAAGAGTGTGGTTCGCAGACGTGGTGCAGCAGGCAGTAGATCAGTACACTCTGCCTGTGGTGCCAGATCTGCTCACTCAGGGCTCACTACGCCATCCCAATTTACAAACTCTGGCTTTGACGGCCTGGCTGCTGAAATCTCCATCTTGATGGAGAAGGGGCTGTCTTCCTTGGTTGTGGATACCTTGATAAAGGCTAGGAAGAAGTCTTCTTCTTCTATTTATTACAGGGTTTGGCGTGCCTACATTGACTGGTGTGAGTCTAAGTCTCTTCCCTGTCGTGTGTTCTCTATTCCCAGGATTCTGGAGTTCCTGCAGCATGGGTTGGAGATGGGGCTCCAACTTAGTACTCTGAAGGGTCAGGTTTCTGCCCTGGCTGTTTTCTTCCAGAAGTCCTTTGCTCAGCATTCTCTGATTAGGACTTTTTTCCAGGGGGTGACTCATGTGCGTCCCCCACGTAAGACTATGGTGCCTGTTTGGGATTTGAACTTGGTTTTATCAGCCTTGTAGGGTGCTCCTTTGGAACCTGTGCAGGATGCTTCCCTGGCCATTCTTACTCTCAAGGTTGTTTTTCTGGTGGCTATCACCTCTGTTAGGCGTGTGTCTGAGTTGGAGGCGCTTTCCATTCAGCCCCCCTACTATGAGAGACACCAGGACAAGGTGGTGTTTCGCTTCAAGCCAGATTTTCTGCCTAAGGTAGTGTCTGCCTTTCATTTGAATCAGGACATTGTTCTCCCTTCATTGTGCCCTAATCCTAGTAATGCTAAGGAGAGGGTTTTGCATTCTTTGGATGTGGTTAGGTGTCCGAAGTACTATCTGGTGGCTACTGCACCTTTCAGAAAGACTGATGCTCTTTTTGTGGTCCCTTCTGGTCCTAGGAAGGGTTTGGCTCCTGCCTAGTCTACTATCAGCAAATGGATCCGTCAGGCTGTTATTCAGGCCTATTCTGCTAAGGGGAAGAATCCTCCCTTTCGCCTTACTGCTCATTCTACTCGTGCTATTGGTGCTTCTTGAGCCTTTCAGCACCAGGCTTCGGTTGAACAAATTTGCAATGCCGCTACTTGGTCTTCTGTTCATACCTTTTCAAAGTTTTACAAGGTTGATGTTAGGGCCTCAGCTGATGCTGCTTTGGCCGAAAGGTTCTGCAGGCGGCAGTGGTTTAAACTGTCTGCTGTTAACTTTGGGGATCCCACCCTACTTTATGGACACTGCTATTGAATGTCCCGATAGTAAGTATTCTATCTGGAGCAGGACGTACTATATACTAAGAATAATACAATTCTGTGACTACTCACCTGTAGAATTGGTATTATGAGTATACAGTACGTCCTGCTCCACCCCACCCTTGGTTTTGCATTATCTTGGATCCCCTGTATGGTGATTCTTATCATTGTTACTGTTACTAGTTTGGGTTGTTTTAACTCTCCCGGCTTCTCGTTAACTGTTTTTCAATGCTAGGGATTTGTGGGAGGTCCCTGGGTGTTTGAGAGGCCGGGAGGAGCCTATTTACGATGTCTCTGCAGTCCAGCACCATCTGGCGGAGTAATACCCGATAGTAAGTACTATATCTGGAGCAAGACGTAATGTGTACTCATAATACCAATTCTACAGGTGAGTAATCGCAGAATTGTATTTTTGTATGCAGTAAGACCATATAGGAGGTGTAGGCTAGGGAAGTACACCCCCCCCCCTTTTTTTTTTACCCTGAAGATTACTTGCCACATGATTTGTGCATTAGGAATGCGCAGAGCTGTTCTTTAATGTTTCCTTTATTTTACAGTGCCTCTATCAAACTTTATCTACCAGACATGTAACAAAAGAGCAAGTTGATTTGGCTGTAGTGGATACTCGACACGCTGTTACCCTGTTACTTAATGATACCTCAGGAAGTAGGGAGCTTTGTCAGTAAGTAATTAATATGAGACAGCTTCGAAATCACCCTCTAAGTATTTGTTTTAGGTCTGTATATGCTTGCTTTTAAGTAGCACCAACTAATGTAATGTAATCTAATTGCAATGGCAATAATACAGCAATGGGCTCCTGTGAAGCCTTTTGCATGTGCCTCTCCTAAATTTCCTACATTGCACCATAGAGGCTTTAGCAGGGATCCAAGAATTGAATGGAAAGCAGGGGCTAACCTCGGAGTCCTGTTTCATCATCTACAGGGTACCGCAGGAAATAGAGGAGAGGCACATAGGACAAGCTTCAGCTGAGCACCTTGCTTACCGCGTAACTTCTTTCTGTTCAGTTATTTCTGGGATTAAAATGCCTCTGAAACAATTTAGGTTTTTGAAATGCATCTTATGTTATCAGCTTGAAGTTTCTTTCTACCTGGTCAGTGAAAGGAATAATCACATCTTTATCTCTATTGTGTATGCAAGGTCAGGAGCTCTGTAGCCTATATTAGCCTATATTTATTAGCTGACAGGGGAGCTCATACTGCTTCTTTCTGTGCTATAGACTAGTATGAGCAGACATCAAGTAACTATACTAACAAGATTTTATAATAAATTCACAATGCTGGAAATGGCACGGAACTCCTAACTTTGGTGAGTATTCATAGGCACATAATCCATGCCTTAAACAAGTCCTCAGTAAAGGTATACAAAAGGACTTGGAACCCTTGGTGAGAAGGGTTGATTTTTTTTTTTTAGTGACTTCTAATGCAAAGCCAAAAGCATTCTGTGCGTGAAGCTGCATCCGAGCTGACAGCAAAAGCACAGGTGAGTACAGCAGTGTTGCTTCAAGAGATCATGGCAGCCTTCTGTTAATTAGGTTTTTTTTTCTAATTTACAAATCCTTTAATATACCTAAATAATAGACAATTAAACCATTCCATAGCAGCATAACTCTGCCCCTCTCCCATCCTGTCCTCCCAGCTCTGCCCCGTGCATCCCTCCTATTCCCAGCCCTGGCCTCATTCATCCCTCCTAATCCCAGCCCTGTCCCATTCATCCCTCCCTCTTATTCCAGCGCTGCCCTGTCCATCCCTGCTACCAGTGTAGGTTCCACAGGGCCAAAAAAAAGCTGCTGTCTGTTTTCTCTCTCAATGCAATGACCAATAGAGATAATGCTGGGGGGGGGGGTTCTCTAGGTGGTCCTGAGTGGCAGGTTTATTCTGCTTGAGGATTGTTTTTATGTTGCTGCGTTTGTTCTGCTGGCAAGAGCTCAACCTCTTCAGTACAGTGAACCTTAGTTAAAATAAAAAATATTTTCAGGTGAGTATATTTTTTTTTTTTCCTAATTACTGCTCATAAATGCTCCTAATTTGCCACTGACAACACAATCCCCTGGGCTGGCTGCAATGTGTTTTGAAAGCCAGGCCACTATCCCGGTTCCCTTGTCACTGGAAGTTTATCCAGGGAATGCCCTGTTAGCACAGGAGCACACCGTGCCAGAATGGGTAACCTGCAGAATTAAGGACTACGATCGATCAAGGCTGCCTTCCAAAAAAATGTGTTAACATTCGCTTTAATGCGCCACTTGTATATAAAGAAACTCATTAATATATTACTAACCTTCTTTTTTTTTTTTCCATGCAGGATACATTACAAATTTAGAGAGTTTGGAAATTATTCTTTGTGGATAAAGTCAAAAAATTCCACAACCAAGAATGTGATGTGTGAAGTGATAATTAATTATAACCCTGGCTATACCAACCTCCGTAAGTATTTAATTAGGTAATATTATGTGAATCCCGCATATAGAAAAAATAGACCTGCCTAATTCAGGGCTTTTTATACCCACTCCTGACCCCCTTTGTCTATTTAGGCTGTCTATCCAGTGAATAGTTGCTGGTTCTCTGACACCCATGGATTTCTGTTAGCCTTCTTTTTGCCATCAAACATATTAGGGCTAGCGCTCAACATTGAGAAGTGAACGTCTGCTCATTAGATTGACTTTGACATAACTTTTCTTTCTTTCTGCAGCCATTGTCATAGCCTTCTTTATCTATGTGGCCATTGTTATTGTCCTGTCTCTGGCATCGTTTTTATTCAGGTAGGACTGTAGAGTAAAGTACTTCTAGACAGTTTTCCATAATGCTGTGTGTACAACAGAAGCTGCTGCAATTTAAGAATTTTTTTAAGGTTGTGAATACACTCTAGCAGAACAAATATCCCTCTTCTGCTTAGTAAGAGCAGCAGGCATAAAAGAGGGCAGACTTGTGAGATGTGACTTCACAATTCATACCTATATCTCTAATATCCACACTTCTTGAAAGTCAAATTATTATGACCACTTTCCTACTTTCAACATCTGCTCAAGAAGAAAGTCACATGGTGTGAGCTGGGTATTTAAGGTGCATGTGGTAAGAAGGGGCAATTTATCAGAGTCATTATTATTATTATTGGCTTTTGAGCCAAGGGCGATGGTATTACCGAAACTATGAAGTCTGAACTTTTTGGGAGAAAGTGTATTGTCAGTGGATAAATGGCACCTTTGTGAATATGAGATGTGGGAACTGCAGAGAAGAACATGCCACTGATGTGGGAAGTGAACGCTGACCATGACAGGTGTGCAGGTAAAGACAGCTCACCGCCAACCCAACCCAACCCATGGAGCAACCATACGTTTTTTTTTTTAAACAGTTAAGCGAACCCTGGTGCATCTGAACCTTTTTTTTTTGGCAAGGCGTTGCCTTCTGATGAGTCCCTTTTCTGCTTTAAAAAACGGATGAATGTTGCTATGTCAGGTGAGCAACCTCAGAAAACAAACACCCAGCAACCTTTGCTGGAGGAACACACCCTGGTGGTTGCAGTGCAGGTGCGAGATCGGGGGCCGTGCGTAATGCCTGATGGGATGCAAGATGGCGCCGTCCGACGAAAGGTCGTCTGGAATCCGAGGGGCCCAGAAGATAGATCCCCTGGCCAGGTGAGTAAACGTTGCCCAAAGGTAAAACCGGAGGGGGGGGGCAGATTGGTGAGCTTTTGGGGAGGTTTTAACCTCCCCTGATATTAATGCTTTAGTCCTTTGACACAGTATGAGTATAGCTGTTATATCTATTAACTATATACAAGTTGCCATTACTATATAATGTGATGCTTATCCCTTATAAATATCTTTGGCAAGAATTTTGTCAGGTCTAGGTGTAGTTCGGACCCGATGTTACTTGTGCAATATTCAAATGTTAATATATACAGTATATATTGTTATAGGTTTCTACCACAGGGCATCCAAAACCAGGATAGGAAGATTATAAATGGATCAAGAGTCTATTTTTGGCTTTTTGTCCACTTGAAGTCTCCCATGAGTCTACTGAGGAAGGGTTTTTTGTTGTAGTGCAATTCTTCTTTAACGTTTTATTTTGGGGTTAGTGTTTCATTCACTTTTTTTTTTTAGTTCATCAAAAGGAAAATGCAGAAAGTAACTAGTGTGCTTTTTAAGTTTTAATTAGGGAAACCAAAAGCAGAAAGGCAAAGGAGTTTGTACAAAGCTGTTTTCAAAACAGGAAGCAATGTCTCATAACAGAACTATTCAGCATTTATTCTTCCTCTTTATGCAGATGTGATTGCCCACATTATACGTATACTTACAGTTATAAATAAATAAAAAAAATGCTCGACATCTGATAGGAAAGCTTTTGCATTGTCTAAGTGTTTCTTATTATGGTTGTGGAATCATTGTATCTTGGATTATCTTTAACTTTGGACCAATCTTCACTTGTTTGCTCCCAATATTAGACATTATTACCTTTACAGCATAGAGACGTTTCCAGCATGGTTATTGTTGTTGCCCTATAAGGATTAATGTTTAGTAATGTGCAGTAGTTTAAAAAATATATACCTTTTTTTAGTAACTGAAAAATGGTACAATGTAAGAGATTAGATCACCTCTCCTCAGGTCAATTGCAAATGAAGCCCAGGAGGCACAGCAGATATAATATACCACTTTAGCCAAGGGAATCGTTTCTAGATGACCTAGAGTCATAGTATGTATTTTAATGAAATGTAACCGCTACAGGCTGATGCCCTTTTCTGTACATATATAGGTGATGTAGGCCACACTGGGCCAAAAAACGCAAAGCAAAAATTAGCAGTAATGGCTCTATAGAGTTAAGTTTAGATAGACCACCACGCGTTTTACATTAAATGCGGGTTGGTCCCAGGGTTGGGGAGGGTATCCGGATTTTGGATCCCCCCTCCTCCCCATTTTATTTACAGCCACCACTCTGAGATAGTTTTACTTGTTCCTTGTACTACCAATGAAATGCAGCCCCATGATTTGCTGCGGGCTGTTACGTGGACCATAAAAATGGGGTTTGAATTGCTTTGGTGCTGGCCAAAGCAAAGATGGCGGCAGCCGGCACTGCAATAGCCTGGCAATTGGTGCAGGAGTACGGGCCAGGTAAGTGTTTTTTTTATTGTGTAACTTTATTGCTAGGAGTGGGAGGCAGGGCATGGGGAATTACAAAAAAATGGCAGTCTGTCTGGACTGTCCCTTTTTTAAGAATAAAACCTTTTTTTAGTCAAAATCTCTGTTTAGTTTAAATCATTACGGGGCATGAAAATAAAAATGAATTCACCTGCGTGCCACGTTCTTCCCCATTCTGTGCAAGGTGTGTTTACCCCAGCATAAGGCATAGGTGGAACAACGTCTGTCTTGTTTCCCTTTTTATTTTAAAATGTCAGCATATGTCCCCCCCCCCCCCCCCTTTTTTATTTTTTTATTTTTTTTCTTTTTTTCAGCATGGAATAAATGAAATGGGAGAATCTTAGGTGTATAACTGTATCTCATTTATTTATCTTTTGCAGACTTCAAGCTGTCCAGAACTGGCTGTGCAAACAAATTAATCCAGTTGAAACAGACAGACTTATTAATTCTGTGAGTATTAAGATGCACACCCCCTGGGGTGGTCATTGGGAGGAACCCCGGCAATTCACTCACTCAGAATAGATTGCCTGCGCCTGAGGAGAGGCCTGTGCTGTGGAAGTGTAGAGGGAAGTAAGATTTGCAGTGATCCTGGAGGTTTCATAAACCCACTAGTTTTATTAGACGCTTAAAGCAGAACCTTAGTCACAATATAACCCCTGGTGCTGAGGCAAGATTAGGGGGGTTACAAAGAGAAAAGCCCCTTATCCAGGGGCCACGCTGCTCCTCTCGGTCTTCCCACGGCCACCGCAGGAGAAGATAGAAAACGGCATCCCCCGGGTCTGTGTGCGCACAGAGCCTGGGGAAGCTGCTCTGTGTTTTACTCCCAGGATCCGGAGCGGCACAAGCCCCTGGATAAGGTAAGGGTTTTTCTCATTGCAAACCCCCACCCCCCCCGTCCTGCCTCAGCGCCAGGGTAGGGTGGCAGGGCGGGGGGTTATATTTGGACTGAAGTTCTGCTTTAAGGTCCTGCCTTCCTTTTTATACCATTTTATCATGGGACTCTACCCTAACCTGAATAATTGTAGCGGTCGCATGGAGGTTAAACTGCATCATTGATTTTAGAGGCCCCCAAATACAAAGCCTCCCTTTGTCCTAAAGGCTTACAAGTGCATCTTTATGGTTTGCTAATACTCTAATAATGCCTCTGTCATCAACTCTGCTTTACCCAAAATTAGTTGACTTAATAATACTTCTGGCATTCTCTACAGATTAATTCTTGGAAGTAAAAAAATGGATAACAAGGGCTATTTACTAGTAGTAAATGGGACTTTTCCATCAGACTCCAGAGCAGAACTGGCATTGTAGCGTGGCTTAGCTGCCGTGCTCCTCTGGCATATGTAGCTTAAAAAAGGCTGTTTATTTGTTGCAATTGCTGTGTTCAGCTCTCGGAAAGCACTTGTGATAGAGGTTTCCACTTAGTGGAGTAAAATCGATATTGTGGCAGCCTCCAAAATGCTGCAGGGAAAGCTTTTTGGAGGCAGCGATCAGTCGCCTCCCTGAATGTGCCATAGCTAAAGATGGGCAGTGTTTCAAAGGGGACTGGGGGTGCTTGCGTTGAAAGCACGATCACCCCCCCCCCCAGCAGCAATTGCCTCAGTGTTAATGGGACTGATAGAACCTTTTGTAATATTTACACTGGTACATCACAGCTTGCAATCAGAACTGTAGAACTGTTGACCAAGGCTGTCTATCATTGATGCATCTCAGGAACAGATTGCACGTTGCACTGGAAACCCCTCTGGAGTATGCTTGGTCACATCATTGTACTTGCCCGGTGATTTACTTGGTGAGGAACTTGCTGGAGCACAATAAAAATGTGTTTTTGAAATCAGGTAGCTTATGGAAGTGTTCTGTCTATACATATAGTATTTGTACCTTTTTTACATTGTTTTTTTATATTTTTGTCTTTAAAGGAGTTAGGAACTCCCAGCCGTGTTGATCACTTTAGGCAGGATGCCCACATGGTTACATGGAACGCAGCCCCCCAAAGACTCCGTTCGCTTGACACCTTTAGAGGGTAGCTATCAAAAACTTGATTTTGCTAAATGAAGCACTTCTTTATATATCATGGCCAAAAATGTTAGCACCCCTGAAATATTTCAAGAAAATTAAGTATTTCTCACAGAAAGGGATTGCAGTAACACATGTTTTGATATGCACAATTATTTATTTTGTGTGTATTGGAACTAAGCAAAAACAGGGAGGATAAAAAGCAAATTGGACATAATGTCACACCAAACTCCAAAAATGGGTTGGACAAAATTATTGGCACCCTTAACTTAATATCTGATGCTCCCTGAGCCTGCATGGCAGCTTGAATATCTTTGGAACTTGTTTGGGGCTGCTTATCCACCATCCGGACTATCCTGCATTGACACCTTTCATCATTTTTTCTCTTCCGTTCACACCCAGGGAGATTAGCTACAGTGCCCTGGGTTGCAAACTTCTTGATAATGTGTCTGTGGACAAAAGGAAATCAAGATCTCTGGAGATGGTCTTGTAACATTGAGATTATTGATATCTTTCCACAATTTTGGTTCTCAAGTCCTCAGACAGTTCTCGCACAGACTTTTGGAAATCCACAAGGTGCAAATTATGAAGAACATAATCCAAAGGTTGCAGCAATGTGATTATGCTGTTACGCCATTGAGTTGGTCCTGAAGAAGGGGGCCCTCGCACACCCGAAACGTCGACCTGCAACCTTTGGATTATGTTCTGCATAATTTGCACCTTGTGGATTTACAATATATGCTTTCGACAAAAATTGACGTCTGAAGTGCTGGTTCTTCACACGAAGCTCAGACAGTTCTCTTCTCCTCTTTCTGTTGTCCATGCTTAGTGTGGCACACACAGACAAACAATGCAAAGACTAAGTGAACTCTCCTTTTTATCTGCTTTCAGGTCTGATTTTTATATTGCCCTCACCTGTTACTTGCCCCAGGTGAGTTTAAAGGAGCATTGCATGCTTGAAACAATCTTATTTATCCACAATTTTTAACCCTTTTGTTGCCAAGCCCGTAACACCTACGTGCTGGCTTGGCTGGGCCTTAAGTGCCAAGCCCGTAGGTGTTACGTGCTTGACTTTCCTCGCTTGTAGTTTAAAAAGTAAAAATAAAAAATACTCACCTGACCCCTTGTTGGATCCGGCCGGGTCTCCTCTTTAATTTGGTGCCATCCGATCCCCCGTGGGGGGTCGGATGGCTCCAGGAGAGCCCCCGGAATAGGCCGCCCCCCCCCCCCGCTTCTGCAGCAGCAGCTTCTAACTGTAAAAAAAAAAAAAAATAAAAATGACATTCACTTACCTGTGTGTGCGCTGGCTCCCGCTGTCCCTCCTCTTCACCTGGGGGGCCTCCGATCCCCCCCCAGGACTTACCGATCTTCAGGAGAGAGCCTGGGAGGCTCTCTCCTCTCTTCTTCTCGATGGCGGCCGCCATCATGCCTCTAAGCCCCGCCCCCTTGGGGGCGGGGCTTATGAAGTAATCCCGGCCCCGAACGGGCTTCAGCTTTCTCAGCTTCTCAGATGCCGGTGATCGGCGCTGGGGAAGGAGGTGACAGGAGATCCTCTGATCTCCTGCCTTCTCCTTCTCTGGATGCCGATCACCGGCATCTGTCAGCTGAGCGGCGAGGGACAAGAGCTTGCAATCGAAGGTAAGTACAGTAAAAAAAATTTTTTTTTTTTCTAATAAAATACTTTTTATTATTGTGTCGTGGTTTTTTTTTTAACAGTTAACCCTTTGTGAGCTGGTAAGGGGTCCATGAGACCCCTTATACCAGTTCACAAGGCTGGGGGGGTGGCAAGTCACCTGCCCTAGCGGGTGGCTTGCCATTAACCCCCGCACCCCCATTACCTGCCTCCCCAAAGGCCAGGGGGGGGCAGAAGAGCCCGGGCCCACATAGGCTATGTGGGCTCGTAGGCTGCAGGGTGGGGGGGCCACCAAAGCTGGCCCCCCCACTCTGTGCCTACAAGCCCCCATAGCTGGTCCCGGGCTGGTTACTTTGGGTAAGGGGGACCCCACGTCATTTTTTTTTTTGGATTTTGAAGGGTTTTTAACCCTTCAAAATCCAAAAAAAAATGGGGTCCCCCTCCCCGGGAAGGGGGACCCTATGTCATTTTTTTTTTTAATTAACCATTTGTCATCCAGCAGCTATAAAAGGCTTCTGGGCAGGAAAGGGTGTCTACCTATACATATGTGGTATCGCTGTAACCGGGAGAAATTGGGGTTTCTCACGCAATAAGATTTTATTGACAAACTTACATTTTTTATTACAAAAAAACTCTACAAATTGTAAAAAAATATTTTTTTTTTATTTTTTTTCACACATTTCACCCAAAAAAATTGAGAATACACCTAAAAAATACAAACAAGACATTTCATGTTAAAGCCCAGACTCTGTTGAAAAAAACAATATATAATTTTCCTGGGAAATCCCTGGAAATCCTTTCAAAAATGACAGTTGAATATGTGTAGCGCAAAATAGTGAAACATCGTCTGGCAACAGGGAGTGGCAAATGCTGCAGGTAGGCTGGCAGCGAAAGGGTTAAAGGGGGCAGATAAGACAGTGAGACAAAAAAGGAACAGTTTCATACAGCCGACAAGTCCAGTGCATGTGTTATACAAAGCCATAAGAATAATCACTATCTGTGTAATCCGCTGAACCGTCGCTATCTCCACCCATCCAACTATCCCCTAGATTGGGCCCCACCGTTCTCATCCACCAGCTTTTTAATTTTATGAGAGGAGGAGGGAAAGGAGAGGGTGAGGTTAGGAAACAAGGGGAGGTGGGAAGGGAGGGGCAAAGGAGGAGAGGAGGGGATGGAAAGGAGATGAGGGGGAAAGGGAAGGGGCATCTCTCCGATCTGTGCCCCCCCACCCCGTCCGGCCACACGCCCCGCTGCCCGCATCAGATGCCTCTCATCTCTGCACCAGCACCTCGCCTGATCATGCTGTACTCCAAAGTTGCTTGCCTTCAGCAGACTCTGTGAACATGTCCCACGGCAACCACAAGTGCCTATATTTTTCCTCCGTGCCCCTGAGCAGGGCCTTCGGGTTTTCCATGCGTCGGATGTCCTCTACCCTGCGTATCCAAGAGCTGATGGTAGGTGCAGGGGAGGACTTTCACTGGGCCGGAATACACGCCCTAGCTGCGTTTACCAGATGGATAGTCAATGACTTTCTGTACTTCCTTACCGCTCCGCTGACGGAGTGCAACAGTAGTGCCTTCGGGGAGAGTAAGATGTCATCTCCCGTTATCTTGCGGATCCACTGTACAACACTCCTCCAGAAACCCTGTATTCTGTCGCATTCCCAAAATATGTGGAAAATGGTACCTTGGGCCCTCTCGCATCTCCAGCACAGTGGCGAGACTGATGGGTAGAACCGATGTAGCGTTTGAGGAGTTCTGTACCAGCGGCAGAGGATTTTATACCCCGCCTCCTGGTAAGAATTGCTAACCGATGCTCGTTGCGGCAATTCAAGAATTTTTTTTCACCTGGTTTGGCGGAAAGGTGATTTTGAGGTCCTTTCCCACGCTCCAATTAAGTTAGGCACGAAGGACTCCCCAGGGTCTACCAGTAATTGGTATACTATGGATAGTGTCCCTCTAATCGGCTCCGAAGTCGAGCACAACCATTCAAAAGGCGTTAGCTCCCCTCCAAACTCTCTGGGGGGGGGGGGGGGAAAGGTTGCCAAGAAAGTGGGTGAACTGAAGCGCTCTCCAATGCGACAAATAAGGCAGGTCGCCCCACGCCATGAGCTCCTGTTGGGTTTTCCATCTGGAGCCGCTAAGGAAGTCACAAGTGGTGCCTCTACCAGGCGTTCTCCACTTTTTGAATCCCGCATCTAGACGGCCTGGGACAAAATCTAGAGCCCCTATGACTGGTCTGAGTGGGAAGGGCGAAGGGGCTATGTTCTCCCTCGCGGCTTGTCTGGTCCAGACCCGTAGGGTCGGGCCTATAGTTGGATGTACCTTAAGTGCGCTCAGGATCGCGTTGGTAGACCAGGGTATGCCCGTTAATGGGACCGGGCACCACATTTGCTCCAGTTGGACCCATCGCTTGTGTTTTCCATGGAGGCTCCACTCCACAATTCTGCCCAGGTGGGCTGCTGCATGGTACATTTTAATGTCTGGGAGTCCCATTCCCCCCCTTGCTTTCGGTAAGGTAAGCCGTCTCTGTGAAACTCGTGGGCTCTTGCCTCCCCACACAAATCTTATGAATTCTGTTCGGACCATTTTCAGGAAGGAGGCTGGCAGGTGAATAGGGAGCACCTGAATAGGATAAAGTAGTCTCGGCAACACGTTCATTTTCAGAACATTGCACCTGCCAAACCAGGATTGTATCCTGTCTTTCCAGATGTTGAGATCTCTTTTAATTACCGTCAACAGGGGAGGAAAGTTTTTAGCAAACACTACTTTCAGTGAAGGGGATCTGTAATCTGTACCCCTAGGTATGAAATTGATTCCGTTGCCCAGCAAAAGGTAAAGCTGTTTTTGATATTCGTCAGATGCCTCAGTGGCAGGGAGACATTTAGTGCCTCTGACTTCTGTAAATTTATTTTAAAAGTTTGAGAGTTCGGCGTATTCCTTGAACTCCCTTAACAGGTTAGGGATTGTGGTCACCGGTTGGGTGATGCAAAAGAGCAAATCGTCGGTAAAGGCTGCCACTTTGTGCTCAGAGCCTCCGCCTCTCACCCCTTTTATATCTGGGTTCGCCCTCACCTGGCAGAGGAAGGGTTCCAATGTTAATATGAACGGGGACAACGGGCATCCCTGTCTTGTTCCATTTGTAATCATAAACGGTTCCGAAAGCACCCCGTTGACCTTGACACATGCCGACGGGGAGGAATACAGCGACAGTATCCATGTCCTCATATTTTCCTGCAGGCCCAGCTGTTCCAGGGTGGCCTGAATAAAGTCCCAGTGGACCCTATCGAATGCTTTCTCCGCGTCCGTGGAAAGCAATACGGCTGGGAACTTTTCTTCATGGATCAGATGGATGAGATTAAGGACACGGGTCACGTTGTCCCTAGCTTCCCTTTTTGGGGTAAAGCCCGCCTGGTCGAGGTCTACCAGCTCGCTTAAGTTTGATGCAAGTCAATTGGCCGAAATTCTGGCGAACAATTTCAAATCCACGTTTAGTAGAGATATCGGCCTATAGTTGGAGCAGAGTAGGGGGCCCTTCCCCTGCTTCGGTATGACCGTGACTTGGGCCCTTAGCATGTCCGGGGGGATCGTCTGCTCAGTCGAAACGGAGTTAAATGCGGCTACCACCCGCGGGGTCAGAACGTCCCCCAGCCATTTATAGTAGGACAGGGTGAACCCGTCTGGGCCCGGGGACTTGCCTGTCTGTGAGGATTTAATTGCTTGAGCCCACTCCAGCTCGGAAATGGGCTCCTCCAGGGTCTCTACGATCTCGGGACTTAGTAACGGGAGGCCTGAGGCCGCCACGTATCCCCGTGCATCTTGAAGCAGGCTGATCCGGCCGCTCCCCTCACCAGATAGGTTGTACAATTTGCGGTAAAATTCCTTGAACGCTGTGGCAATGTCAGCTGGATTGGAACAAACCCGTTCTCCGGTTCCTAAGATCTGCGGGACAAAGTTGTTCGCTCTCTGCTCTCGGATCGCCCTTGCCAATGAGCGGCCACATTTATTTCCGTATTCGTAGAAGGAGCGCCTAACCCTTAGGAGCGAGGCTTTGGCCTTCATCAGCAGAATGTCTCTTAGGTTTTCCTGTGCCACCGCCAGCTCCTATCCGACTTTCACAGCCTGCTGTCTTTTGTGTTCGGCTTGGAGTTTGCCAATCTTTTCTAGCAGGTCGCTAGTGATTTTCTCCCTCTCCTTTTTCCTTCTGGACGCCATCTTTAATAGGATACCCCTAATATAACATTTGTGTGCCGCCCATTGGTTGAGTGGGCTCGTCTCCGGTCTAGCGTTAAAATCAAAGTAAGACCTGAGCTCTCTCCTGACCTCCTCCTTTAAGGCTGGTCCTGGAGTAGTAGAGACTCATTAAGAATCCACGAATTAGGTTTCGAGGGCCACTTTGGAATTCTTACTGTGAGCGAGATCAGGGCATGGTCCGATATCGTGATAGGATCTATCTCAGCCCTACGTGTGTACTGGAGGTGTCTATGCTCAATGAAGAGGTAATCAATTCTTGAATAAGAATCGTGAGGGGGGGGGGAATAGAAAGTATAATCTCGCCCTTGCGGGTTTTGTATACGCCAAGGGTCCACCAGTTCAGCCATCTTGAGGGCTGTTTTGAGTCTCTTGAGGGCCGAGAACGAGAGGTGAGAGGCCTTCCTGGACACATCTAGCAGTGGGTCTAGGGCCACATTAAGGTCCCCTTCTGAGAAGGCATGGAGGGTTTCCAGGGTCTGCTCTATAAACCATATTTGGTCCGCATTGGGTGCATAGATATTTGCGAATGTGCAGGTTTGGTTGCCCATTCTCCCCTTGAGGAAGATGAACCTACCCTCCTCATCTGACAAGCTATCCATGAAGGTCTTGCATCGGGCGAGTAGGAGATATACCCTGTTGTGAAGCGCCTATCCGAGAATTTAGGGGCCTTTCCTTTCTGGAAGTGTGATTCCTGTATAAACACCACTTGAGCTCTACGCTTCCAAAACATAGTAAGGCACATATTCCTTTTCTCGGGGATGTTGAGGCCCTTGGCGTTCAGGGAAACAATTTGTAACTCCATCGTTATCGGGGAGGGGGGGGGGAGGCCACGACCAAGCCAGTTACGCCCACCCGCAGCAGGCCCAGCCGCCAGGCCCGCCCATTTCGACCCACTGGGCGGCAGCGTGGAGCCGGCAAACCGACGCGCCCCCCCCCCCCCCCCCCCCCAGACACCACAACTCTTGGACACACTAACCAACCCCCTCCCCCGGAGGCCGATCCCCGCGGCCAGAGAGACCTCAACTAGGCAGGGGCCACCAAGGGAGGCCAGAAGGAGAAAGGAGGGAAGGCAGGGGGGGCCACCTGCCGGGAACCCGAGCCCCATGGATCAGGGCCCAGGCCACGCCCCAAAAAGGGGTTCGGGGTCAGGGCCCCGCATGAGTCCGAGGGTCCGCCAAGCCATCAACCCCGCTGCCCCCAACCCAGAGAAGGGCCGAGGCCCCCCCCCAAAGCCCGAGAACGGGCCCGGGAGACTTCCACCCCCAATCCACATCATATAGGACCAGGGTCCGGATAGCGTCCCGAAAAAGGTCCAGTGCGGCGAGCAGGATCAACAGCCGGGTCCAGAGGACCTGCCGGGGAGGGGGCCCGCCGCCGCCCCATCCAAGACGGCAGCGACGTGAGGCAGCGGACAGCCAAGAAGTCCGGGGCCAGGGACCGACGTAGCAATAGGGGCCCCACCGCAATCCCGGCACGACAGCGTCTCGTAAAAAGTTGTAGTTGTCCCATGTTGTAGGGCATAATATCTGCCGGCTCCGGAGGTCAATAAAAGCGCCACCCTGCCCGCGGCCCAGAGGGGAGTGGGATAGTGAGCGGCAGTAGGTCCGAGGCGCAGGACAAGAACAAAAACAAAAAGGGAAAATGGTACACTCCGGATGGTTTACTCCTCTAAAGGCAGGGGTGAGCCCACCTTTCGCGGGAGCCCCCTCCTAGGCGGGGCTCTTCTTCGTCGGATCCTCTGTGGCAAAGGTTGAAATGATGGGAAGTCCAGCCAATTGGGGACCTCCAAGGGGGCGGTATTCGGGAACACAAACAGGCCGTCTAGGTCTCCGGGGGTTCTTTCGAACGATAAGATGGAAGGGGTAGCCCCATCTGTAGACTGCTCCGCTCTCCTTTATTTTCTGTAAGAGGGGTTTCAATTGCCTCCTCATCCAGAGCGTGGATCGGGCCAAGTCTGGTAGGATGGTTAATGGTTTGGAGTCATGAAAAACTTGGCCCGCCTCCCAAGCCTTCCTCAAGATTTCTTCTTTAATCCTGAAGTGATGAACTCTGCAGAGTGTGTCGTCCGGGGCGCCCGGAGGCCGGCCCGCCACCCTGTGGATCCTGTCCAATTTAATGACGGCAGATGGAGGGTTCCTCAGCAGCAGGTTGAAAACCGAGGCAGCAATTGAGTCCAAGTCTGCATACTGGGGCAGCTCGGGGAGTCCTCGTATACTCAGGTTATTTCGTCTACTCCTGTTCTCGAGGTCGTCATTTTGGATCTTGATTTTAGAGATCTGCATTGTTTGTAGATCATTGGCCTGTTCCAGGCGGGCAAGACGGCCCTCCGTCTCCGCTTTTGCGTTCTCCAGGGCTGCGACCCGATCCTCCACTGCCGCTACGTTGTGTTGGACGGCTTCCAGATCCTTTCGGAAGGCTTTTTCAATTCTTGAAATCATGGTTTCCATGTCCGCCTTGGTAGGGATTGATTCCAGCTCGGCCTTGGTGGGGAGGGATAACAGTACAGAGCGCAGGTTAGGGTCGGGGCACAAATGGGGTGTGTGCACTGACATCTGTGGCGACGCCTCTACGCTTTTCTTCCATGAGGAAGTGGGGTCGGTAGGTGGCGGAAGCACGCGCATATCCCATGAGCTTGGGGAAGATCCCCACATGTCACGGCCAGGCCCGATAGCGTTTCTTGCTGCACTGTACCGGCGTGACTGGGGCGATGGGATCTCTGCGTCCGAAGACAGGGACCAGGTCCGCAGGGCAGTCCTATGTGTGGTCATCACCTCTTCCGGTTGCTCCGCAGAAGTGGTCATTGGTTCAGTGCAGGAAGGACTGTGCCATGGGTTTGGGATGCCCCCTTGGTCGTCTTCCCCTCACGATCCATGGCTCAATAAAGACTCCCCGGGCACCTCTCTCCAAGCCCCGCTTGGTGCCAGGGTCGGGGGGTGCCCGGCAGGGGTGTTAACGATGTGCGTGACCGGCCCTTTAAGAGTGTTGTCGAGCTGGGCACTGCTTAGTGATGGGCTGTGGGGTGATAACGCCTCCCCTTGGTCTCTTCGGGTCGCGTTGCTGACCCCGCCTTTTTTCCATTCTCTCTGGGGACTGAGTGGGACACTGGGCACCACATATAAGGGCACCTGGGCTGGGGAATTGGGAGCACCTCAGAGTAAGCGTCTTCCCACTGCCATGCCGCGGCCATGCCCCCTGGTGTGACATATTTTGTCCAGTTTGCTTCCTTTCCTCCCTTTTTTGGTTTAATTCCAATACACACAAAGGGAAGAGACATGTATAGCAAAACATGTTACTGCAATCTATTTGTGTGAGAAATACTTCATTTTTTTTTTAAATGTTAGGGGGTGCCAACATTTGACTGTAGATGTAAGCACATTGTTCAACAAATGTGCATGCTGTTTTTCAGGCTTGCTCTCATAATCATGGTATTTGTTAACTATGGTGGAGGAGGATATTGGTTCTTCAAACACCAGAGCTGGAATGGTAATGTAACCAAATCCTCTATTTTTTTAAAAAAATTTCTCTAATGCATGTACATTTATTATTTTGGCAGGCTAAAAATAAAATAATATATATATATATATCCCTCCAGGGCATCTTCTGTCAGTTTCTCCTGGCAATATCGTCTTGGCTTTTAAACCTACTTCTCGTTGCAGCTAGCGCTTTGCTGCAGTCCCATCAACCTTCTGACTGGCCACACTGATATTCTTGGCTTTTGTGACCATTAAGTGGAGATTTGGCCTGGTCCCTGTCTGTGGAAACAAAATCTGAAGCATATCTAGCAAAATAAGCCACAGTTGAACCAGGGAATCCCTTTTTAGTTTGGTTATATGAACTCGGTGGCTTTGGTGCACGACACTGTGAAATTAAATCTAAATGGGGGTTACAGAAGGGATAAACAATATTAAATATAGTATTATGCTGACCTGTTTAATCTAAAACGAGTTCTGTTTAGATTTGGGCTTAAATCCTCCATTAAATATATTGGAATATAGCCCCTTATAAAGCATGACACATCCCAGGAATCTGTGACCAATAAATGTGTCAGTAGATAATAGATGCTCCCTATATACAAGCTGTAGAATAAAACGGTTATTTTGGTGTTCATAAACCACACCTTCAGATGATGTAATAAATGTAGAGTTTTCAGCTAATTTCTATATGTTTCTTAATCTGACATCCTAAATATTTAGGTAGTAATTACTTGTCTTGCTTTTTTACCTAAGGTTTGACACTAGCAGATCTTGTCTTTCCATGGTAAGTTCTGTGTTCCATCTTGATAAATTGTTCTAGTATAAGCTTATGACCTAAATAGTAATTCCACATTAGATGGTGCAAAAAGGACGCCCTTAAGGTGCTTAGCCGATCTAGTATCTATTTCCTATGCTGGTAAATGTGCGTTTTTATGGAGGCAGTTGTCATTACCTGCAATCTGTTGCTATTGGCAACGTACACCAAGAAGAGAGACGTGAGCTCTGCACAGAGAACACTACTGCTATGGCCACTGCTGAGGTGAGAGAGCTCGCTCAACCTTACTCACACGCAGTGTTCTGTGTGAGACGGTGTGAGTTGCCAATAGCAACAGATTGTAGATAGTGAAAACTGCTTTCATAAAACACATTTTCTAATATAGGGAACAAATGCAAAAAATACTTACTTAGCACCCTGAGCACGTAATTTTGGCCACAAAAATATACCGTACACTTTCAAAAATGCCCTTTAAAAAGTGGACCTTCCTTTTAAATCAAAAACTCTGCATGTTATAGTCAGCATCTGGCAGCCACAGGCCGGACCCTGTGTGTTTGCACCCGAGGAGATGGAGCAGCAAAAAAAAGCCGCTTACATAAAATGTGTCTATTTTTGTGGCTTCTTTAGTAGCACGGGTTTCCCAAAGCAATAACTGAAGCTAGATTTTTTTAATTGAATGTTCTGCCACAGGTTTGTGTTTATTATGGGAACATCCATTCATCTATCTTTAAATTCAATGCTGCGAAAAGGGATCACCAGATGGAAGCTATTTTGGAAGATTCTCTGGAGAAGCATACAGCTTTTTCTCATTGGGTTATTTGTGGTCAATCCAAACTATTGCCGTGGCCCATGTAAGTTTTTATATTTCTTCTAAATTAAATGTTTTATTGACAACTGGAAACCAAGAGATGCAGTCATTTGAGCATTTTTTTTTAAATATGATGCAAAATGAAAATATAATAAAGAGACGTTATTTTATTTTAATATTTAACATAAACCTGAACCAATACGGTTAATAATGATAAACCTTGTGCATGTCTATACTGATTTTATATTTTTTCATTCATAGTATCATGGAGTGAAATTCGGATTATGGGTGTTCTTCAGCGCCTTAGCTTGACCTACCTAGTAGTTTCTGTTTTGGAATTACTGTCTCTTAAACCAGGATTTGAGACTCCCCCACAGGTAACACACTTCTCTGGTCAACACACTGGTCTTGTTTGTATGCGTGTATCCCAAATACTGGGCACAAATAGGGGCTACCTCTCACAACCCCAAAAGCAAGAACCACAGGGTCTAACAATTGCACTTACTCAATTTTTATTGTCAAAGCAATGTTTTTTTTATTGTAATCATATTAAAACCCATTAAAAACAGAATTCATGCCATAAGCGTTTTTCACCTCTAGGGGGAGCTCTCATAAGTGCATATGCTAATATCTTATAAAACAAATTAATCCTATCTTCTTATACAATGATCAAAAAAAATTCCAAAAAAGTGCAAGTGCTCAATAAAGTGCATCCATTTCAAATCCAACATGTGCAAAGATATTTTTCAAACCAATACAGGAATAGGATAAGGTAAAAGCAGACCTACAACACACAAGTCACTAACCTATTTAAGTGTACATCAACCGAGAGCTGACAGCGCCCCCCGCAGCAAACCTACGCGTTTCGAGACCAATTGGTCTCTTCTTCAAAGCAGAGTAGGGGGATATAGGGGCCATGTCCCACCTTTTATACCTACCCCTCCGACCGCTCCCACGAAACGGCCGTCCATCTGCGTGCGGACCGGCGCACTTCGGCCGGAAGTGCGTCGGTCCGCAAAACAGGAAGTGGAGGCCCGCGCCCCAAGCTGGAGCGCAAGGCCTCCGATGATGTAGTTCCTGCCTGCAAGGCAGCGTCCGCCCTTCCCCACGCAGTGAGGGAGACGGACGCTGCCAGCATACGGACGGCGGACTCGGAGCGGGACCGGCCACCTGGAGGGGTGAGTATCCCCCGTTGGCAACGAGCAAAATACTACACAAATATACAGATAATTGTCAATCCTTATTCTATGCATAATTTATACTATTATCTACAACTCTATTTAATTTGAAAAAGTCAAAGCTATTCTATGGCTAGTGTCTCCATTACACCATGGCAACTACTCCTAACTATATTTACAGTATATATACACTCTAATCTATTATCTTTACATACAGGCACATGTTTTATATCCACAATAAAAATACATAAATAATGAGGGCTGTGCTATCCTATCCGTTCTGGTCACGGGCGGTATAGGGTCCCCAGCTCCACCAGTCCCAAGGCATCCACGTAGTATAACTGGGTGCCATCAACGGCAAGTGGAGACAAGGACACCCATATCCTTTTACAATATTGAACCCCCCACACACAAATAAGCACCACAAATCGATTTATATACTGTGGAGAGCACCGGCATGAATATAGGGCATCTATCATGGGTGCCCATCGGGGTCATCATTCATTAGTTGTTACTTCCAAGTGTTTTTTCATGTGATATCCAGGAGGTATCCAGGAGGTCATCTTAGGTGTTATTTGTTCCATGCAGCAGAGGCGAGGGGCTCTTTTAAATAGAGTCCCCCAAGGGTACGTGGCATATACACCAAAGAATCGCTATAATACATATAAAAAACACAATTATACATAAGAAAACCTAATCGGTGAGTAAAGTCCTCGTACACCTGTGCACACAAAAATTGTGGACCCCTAATTATAATTGTGACTCATGCAACCACGCCAATTAATCCATGTGCCTAAAACAATTTGTTACCCCCCATTCAAACAACCATAATCCTAACCCCCCAAAAAAGGTGCCCAATAATGCCACATCCTCATTTAACCCCTCCGGGTACTGCATGTCCAGGTCAAAGACCCAACGCAGTTCCTTTTGCTGCAGGCACTTTTTAAGATCTCCTCCTCTAGGTCCCAGCACTACTTTCTCTAAAGCTGTCACCTGACGCTTATGGCATGAATTCTGTTTTTAATGGGTTTTAATATTACAATAAAAAAAACATTGCTTTGACATTAAAAATTGTTAATGTAAAAGTGCAATTGTTAGACCCTGTGGTTCTTGCTTTTGGGGTTGTGAGAGGTAGCCCTTAATTGTGCACATTATTGGTTTGGGTAGTGTTCCACAGGGCAGTGCACCACATTTTGGATTATAGGTTGTTGGTGCCACCCACCCTTTCCCTCCCCATTCCCCCAACCCAAGAATTCAGCATATATCCCAAATACTGGGATTACTTCCCCACGTTCATTATGCCAGTGCACAATGACAGGGAATCTCTAGGGTAAACGAACCTTGATGTCTGGATTTAATATATTTAATTTAAAATTAAATATTGTGAACTGAGATGGTTTTGAACACTACCAGTAATTTGCATTATGGGCTTGTCTCCTTTTGTCACTAGGGGCCTTGTTGATAAAATGCCTTTATTGTATGCAATGTCACAGGGAGGTCTTAAACCGGACCTTCACCATGATTTATTGAAAAGCCCAAACCCTTAAAAAAAAAAAATTTTCCCCAGCATCTAAAAATACAATTCTGTGATTACTCACCTGTAGAATTGTTATTATGAGTATACATTACGTCCTGCTCCAGATAAGAATCATTACACTTGGGTATTACTCCGCCAGATGGCGCTGGACTGCAGAGACTGCAAAATTGGCTCCTCCCGGCCTCTCAAATACCCGGGACCTCCCACAAATCCCCAGCATTGAAAAGCAGTTAACGAGAAGCCGGGAGAAAGAAAACAGAACCAACCAGTAACTATAACAATCACCATACAGGAGATCCTAGGATAATGCAAAACCAAGGGGGCGGGGGGGGGGGTGGAGCAGGACGTACTGTATACTCATAATAACAATTCTACAGGTGAGTAATCACAGAATTGTATTATTCTTAGTATACAGTACGTCCTGCTCCAGATAGGAATCATTACACTTGGGACATCAAATAGCAGTGTCCATAAAGTAGGGTGGGATCCCCAAAGGTAACAGACAGGTCAGACTACTGCTGCCTGCAGAACCTTGCAGCCAAAAGCAGCATCAACTGAGGCCCTAACATCAACCTTGTAAAACTTTGAAAAGGTATGAACAGAAGATCAAGTAGCGGCCTTGCAAACTTGTTCAACAGAAGCCTGGTGCTGAAAAGCCCAAGAGGCACCAATAGCACAAGTGGAATGAGCAGTAAGGCGGAAGGGAGGATTCTTCCCCTTAGCAGAGTAGGCCTGAATCACAGCCTGATGGATCCATTTGCTGATAGTAGATTTAGCAGGAGCCAACCCCTTCCTGGGACCAGAAGGGACCACAAAAAGGCATCAGTTTTTCTGAATGGTGCAGTAGCCACCAGATAGTACTTCGGACACCTAACCACATCGAAAGAATGCAAAACCCTCTCCTTAGCGCTACTAGGATTAGGGCACAAGGAAGGAAGAACAATGTCCTGATTCAGATGAAAGGCAGACACGACCTTAGGCAGAAAATCTGGCTTGAAGCGAAACACCACCTTGTCTTGGTGACTCTCAAAGTAGGGAGGCTGGATGGAAAGCGCCGCCAACTCAGACACACGCCTAACAGAGGTGATAGCCACCAAAAAGACAACCTTGAGAGTAAGAATGGCCAGGGCAGCCTCCTGCACAGGTTCAAAGGGAGAACCCTGCAAGGCAGACAAGACCAAGTTCAAATCCCAAACAGGCAACATAGGCTTATGTGGGGGACGCACAGGAGTAACCCCCTGGAAAAAAGTCCTGATCAGAGAATGCTGGGCAAAGGACCTCTGGAAGAAAACAGCCAGGGCAGAGACATGACCCTTCAGAGTACTGAGTTGGAGCCCCAGCTCCAATCCATGCTGCAGGAACTTCAGGATCCTGGGAATAGAAAACACGCGACAGGGAAGAGACTTAGACTCACACCAGTCAATGTAGGCACGCCAAACCCTATAGTAAATGGAAGAAGAAGACTTCTTTCCAGCCTTTATCATGGTATCAACAACAGATGCAGACAGCCCCTTCTCCATCAAGATAGCAACCAGGCCGTCAAAGCCAGAGTTTGTAAATTGGGATGGCGTAAGTGACCCTGAGTGAGCAGGTCTGGCACCCTGGGCAGAGCGTACTGATCTACTGCCAGCTGCACCATGTCTGCGAACCACACTCTTCTTGGCCACCTGGGAGCCACCAGGATAGCTGGCACCCCTTCCTGAGCTATCTTGCGCAGAACCCTGCCCAACAGGGGAATGGGGGACCATTCTCCCAGGCGAGAGGTCCCCCTGCTCAGAGAGTCTGCCTGCAGATTCTCCACCCCCGGAATGTACACAGCTGATATGCAGGGAACATTGTCCTCCGCCCAGGACAGGATCAGAGACACTTCTTGAGGGCCCCCTTGCTCCGGGTCCCCCCCGATGATTGATGTAGGCAACCGCTGTCTGGTTGTCCGAGCGTACCTGAACAGGCCGGCCCCATAGGTGCTGGGTCAAGTGAACCAGCACCAACCTGATCGCCCTTAGTTCCAGAATATTGATAGGAGTGTGGGCCTCCTGAGGGCCCCACCTCCCTTGGAACTGCAAGGACTTCCAGAAGCCCCCCCCCCCCCCAACCCGTCAGACTGGCATCCATGGTGACTGTCTCCCAGCAGGGGGCCAGAAAGGATCTGCCCGCCAAGAGGTTCCTGGAGTCCAGCCACCACGAGAGGGACCGTCTGGCTAGGGGGGATAGCACAAGGACCTGGTCCAGGGACGCGGGATCCTTGTCCCATACTGACAAGAGGTGGAGTTGCAGAGGCTTCATGTGAAACTGAGCATAAGGAACCGCCTCGAAGCACGACACCATCAGGCCCACCAGCTGCATTCCCTGCCTGATGGAGGGATGAGGGCAAGAGAGCAGAGACTGAACCTGCACCAGTAGACTGTCCACCTTCTGCTGAGGAAGAAAAATCCTTGCCTGAACTGTATCCAGATTCCTTCCCAGGAAGGGAGTCACCAAGATGGGAGACAGGGAAGACTTGGGATAGTTGATCACCCAGCCAAATGACTCCAGGGTGGACACTACCCACTGAGTATCCAGCTCTGCTTGATGGAGGGACAGAGAAGTGATGAGAATGTCGTCCAAATATGGCAGCACGCGAATGCCCTGAGCAGAGCCATCACCCCTGCCAGCACCTTGGTGAACACTCTGGGAGCCGAGGTGAGACAATGCCACAAATTGGTAGTGCTGATCCTCCAGAGCAAACTTGAGGAATCTTTGATGACCTGGAAAAACAGGAATATGCATCCTTGATGTCCACAGAGGTCATGAAATCCCCTGGACGAAGGGAACTGATAGCAGAGCGCAAAGTTTCCATGCGAAAGCGCCTGCACCCTACAAATTTGTTGAGGATCTTCAAGTCCAGGATGGGCCTGACTGACCCATCTCTTTTGGGCACGGTGAAAAGTTTGGAATAGAACCCCTTTCTAGTAAGGGGACCTGACAGATGACCCCCAGCTCCAGAAGGCTTTGCACCGCCAGAATTAGAGCCTGAGCTGACATGGGGTGCTGAGACATCCGGGATCTGACGAATCTTGGGGGCGGCCAGGAAGCAAACTCTATCTTGTAACCAGAGGACACTACCTCCTGAATCCACTGGGCTGAGACATGAAGCCTCCAGACGTGAGCAAAATGCTGAAGCCGTCCCCCCACCCGGATGGGTGAGTGCGCCCCTTCATGCCTGAGGGGGCTTGGGAGAAGACTTGGGCTTTGAGCCCCAGGATGAGCCAGGGCGTCCACGTCCTCTGCCCCTACCCCAGAAATCTCCTCGGGCCCCGGTAAGGGAGACCCCCCTCCCCTGTCTGGCTCCACGGTAGGAGGAAAAAAAGGAGCCCTGACCCCGAAAGGGCCGAGACTGCCGCCTGCGCTGGGGTAACCTGCCTCCCTTAGCAAACAGGTCCAGGCGGTCCCCAAACAGGCGTAGTCCTTTGAAGGGAAACCCAGTGAGAGCTTTCTTGGCAGCGTTGTCAGCAGCCCACTGGCGCAGCCACACCGAGCGGCGTATAGCCACCACTAGGGCAGAGGCTCTGCCACACATCCTAATGGTATCATCCAAGGCAGAGAGGACATAAGTCACAAAAACCTCACAACGAGAGAGTGCATTAAACTCTTCACTAGACACATCATCAGGAGCACCATCTAGGACACTTCTAAGCAGGGTCCTAATAGCCACAGCCGTAATGGCAAAGGCACAGACCGGGTGCAGCGCCGTCCCCACACAGGCAAAGGCATGGGACGCCAGCTGATCAATACGCCGATCCTCGCGCAGCGTAGTAGAGTCAGGGGAATGCATGAGAGGTGTTAGATATCCCTAGGACCGGGGCATCCACCTCTGGAGGGGATGACCAACGCTTCACCACATCAGCAGGAAAGGGATACCTCTTATCCCAACTCTTAGGGACTCCGGGAAGCCTGCTGGGACGCTCCCATTCCTTGAGCACGACATTATTAAAATGGGCTTGCTCAGGAAACTCTAAACGTGGCATAGCAGTATGAAACAATTCCCCCTGCTGCCTGGGGGCCGCAACCAGGGGAGAGATAGACAGAACCTCAAAAATCTGAGCCAACAGCCTATCAGTATCATCTGGGGCCCAGGGGTCAGAGCCAGAATCATCATGACCCCTGAGCCTCTCTTCAGATGACTCCGAGTCAGAGAATAACTCCCTTTCTTCCAAGGAGGTATAACCAGACAGTTCCAAGAACTCATCAGCCTCCATAGGGAAAAGAGTGACATAAGGCGTCAAGTGCCGCTTCTTAGCAGAGGCCTTACGCGCCAAGGTATTAGCAAGCAACTTCTCAACACTAGCCAGTCTGGAGGACACATCAGGCTGAGAACCCCACTGGTATGCAACTCAATGGGAGTCAGATTTAAGCTTGGGGGAGTAGGTGACGCCATACGTGGTGCAGGCCCAGCTACTGGTAAACCAGGCTGCAGCACAAGCACCTGCTGGGCACAAGGTATACAGACCCGCACATTGTCAGCACTAGTAGGGGACACCCCACAAGCTACACACAGCCGGGCTTGTCCTGAAGGAACTCCATATGGTGATTATAGCGGCACAATAGGCCGATAGGGATTCACGCTATAAAAGCAACCCGGGATGCCCCAATAGCCCGCTAGGGAAGTGGGAGTAATTTACACACTAGGCCTCACAAGTTTTAATAACTAAATAGAGGGAGTAGGGCCGGGAGAAACCAAAAGAGTTCGACCCGCCTGAAAGACCTAAGCGAAGAGAACCCCATAAGTGACATGTATAATGACATAGGGTAAATAATGCCGCCCGCGAGGGCGATCACGGTAGGTAGATGCCAGCCATGCAGCAGCCGAATCCAGAGAAAAATGGTGCCGGGTATACCTCGAGGGGCGAGCCACGGAGACAGTGACGAGGAACGCGCCATCCACGCAGTGACGAGGAACGCGCCATCCGCGGGCCCCGCCCCCCCCCCCCCCGAAGAGCGCGAAGCAGCACACGTGACAAGCAACCAATAACAGCGCAACAGCGCCTGAGGTAATGCCGCCGCTGACCGCGGAACACAGTGGAAGCGCGCACAATGGCATATTCAAAAACGCAACCAGTGCAACCAAGTCAGCGCGGAGACTGACACCAACCAGAAGCACATAATACAGTGAAGCACCAAGGCATATACACCCCCCCCCCCCCCCCCCCCGAGAGCTACAAGGGAGAGCGAGGGAGGGCAGCGGCCACTTAACATAGGGCCCACCGATAGACAGGGGCAATAGGTCGAGAGGGGCATCCCATAGAGGCTCACCATATGCCTATACTGCCTACCCTTTGGTGGGGGATTGCGGTGGAGCAGCGCTCCTAAGCACCTGACAGCGGTGCTGCCTACCATCACCCGCACCAGCGCAGCCAAAGCTGGGAGGCACATTAATAATGGAACGGGTGGGAATAGTCCTACAGGGCCGCAGGCTAATAGCCCCGCTCACCTGCGAGAAGAGAGCCATCTTCTTGTCCTTCGCAGTCCAGACTGCAGAGAAATTCTGGGGATTTGTGGGAGGTCCCGGGTATTTGAGGGGCCGGGAGGAGCCAATTTCGTGGTCTCTGCAGTCCAGGAGAGTGGGATAAAGTACAGGGGGGTTGGGTTATAGCTGTGCTTTGCACAGACGGAGCAGAGCTGGGGGTCAGGAAAAGGTCAGCAATCCCAGAATGCAGAGCAGCACAGTCAGAAGGCACTTCCTGTTTGCAGGCTGCCTGTTGTTCCATGAGCCGCCATCTTGGATGTTTAAAGGCTCATAACATGCAGTAGATGCAGGTAGGATGATTTTTAATGTGAGCAATCTGTATGTACAGTATGTAAGACTCTTATTCAGGGTGAAGGTCCGCTTTAAAGAGGAACTTTGGGGGAGACTTCGCTGAGAGGTGCGGGATTTTGAAGAGCACGGCTTAAGCTGTGCTGTCACTAACAGACGGCTAAGCTGGCGCAAGGGACAAACAGGGTCGTAAAGACGCCGGATGTTGCCGTAGCAGCGACTGAGAAAAGGTAAGTAGGGGCCGATGGGGGAGTGGGGAATCTGCCCCTTTTTTATTTTTAAATGGGGAGTTGGGGATGCTGATATAATATTCCCCCTAGCAGGGTCTCCTGCATACATCCAAGTGTATGACTGCTATCTATAGTTAGGAGAATTCAAGAATAATTTACATTAATAATGTAAACAATATATGAAATTTGCTTACAGAATTTCTTTGAGAAGAAAGAACTTAAAGAGGGAGATTACTTTCTTGATGTATCATGTAATCTAGGTTTGTCTTTATTATAAATGCTTTTCTTTTTTTTTTAGAATAGAACCTGCTTTCTTTTGCAAGACATGGTCATGTTCTGGCCACAGTGGCTACTAGTATTTGCTTTAGAAGCTGTTTGGCTTTGCCTTACTCTTGTGTTACCGGTTCCTGGATGTCCCACGTAAGTCTTTTCTAACAGGATAACCTGTTTTCCAGTATGTCGTGCCTTTCTAGGAAAATGTAACTATTTTTCCAAATTACTGGAAACATTTACAGTAGCAAAGTTGGCCAGCCCCATTTAGTCCACCGCATCCTTAGGGCAGTCTAAGGGAAGAAAGATAATAAGATCAATGCACTGGGAATGCTATGTTTTTGGAGAACAGAATATTTTAATGGGACAGGGCAAATTTCCTATCTGACACTTCAACCATTTTTTTGTCTTTCAGAGGTTATCTTGGACCTGGGGGTATTGGAGACTTTGGCAAATATCCTAACTGTACAGGGGGAGCAGCTGGTTACATCGATCGTTTGGTTTTTGGTGAAGAACACATTTATCAGCGTCCAACGTCCAGTGTGAGTGTGCACTTCATGAATGCTTCTGGGCCTATGGGCTTCAATTAATTGTCTGTAGTTAAAATAAATCTGTTACCAGGAAGATTCAGAATGACTAAGGATTCTTTGCATGTGGCAGAAGATGGGCTCCTATTTTAATCCGTTCTGACATTTTCTGTTCTCCGTAAAAGTTGTTATAAACGTTTCATCTCATTTCATCTGGGCTACAAAGGTGTAACTAGTTTATTATACCATGCTACATGGAGTTTGAGGGGGGTCAGTTTAAAAAGAAATGGTCCAGGCCAGCCTTTAACTTTTGGCTATGTGGCCTTGTATATTATTCTGTTTAATTTTTAAAGCTTCCATTTTTCTTTTTAAGTGTAATGATTGTTTTACGTTTTAAACTGTATTTGGCTTATTTACAGGTCGTTTATAACACAACCGTGCCTTATGACCCAGAAGGAATATTAGGAACCCTTAATTCTATTGTTATAGCCTTCCTTGGCCTTCAGGTAATGTGCACAATAATCCTAGGGGTACTCTGATTGGTTGGATCTATTCAGTTCGTGTCCAAAAAGCAGACCTCTGTCTTGTTAAAGTGTACTAACCACTGGCAACAAAAAGTTAAACCGGACCTTCAGCATCATTCAATGAAAAGCCCAAACCCTTGAAAAAACTATTCTCCAAAATGAATATATTGTAATTTGTATAATGTATTTTGGGTCGCTAACTTATTATTCTTTTCCCTGCTGGGCAGCAACAGAGGTTCAGGACTCCAGGATACAGCTGCTGCCATCTTGCCTAAAAAATATCACCTGCTGAGGAGAGGAGAGGGGGGCAAGTGTAGGGGGTGAGTTATAGCTGTGCTCTGCACAGACAGAGCAGAGCCGGGGTCAGGAGAAGGACAGCAATCCCAGAATGCAGAGCAGCATAGTCAGAAGACACTTACTTCCTTTCTGCAGGCAGCCTGAGACTCCACAAGCAGCCATCTTGGATGTCTAAAGGTTTAGAAGATGCACTAGGCGCAGGGAGGATGATTTTTATTGGGGGCAATCTGTATGTACAGGTTGAGGGGGGGGGGGCATACAAGACATGCTCTTATTCAAGGTGAAGGTCTGCTTTAAGGAGGTTGTGGTTGTTTAACTTGTAAACATAATATAGTTATTTAGTATAGTTTCATAAACGGTTATGTACATCCCATACCCAAGCATTTGCCAAAATAAAGCTTCATGTCCAATGCTATTTTATGCTCAATGCTTTTGCTTGGCACAGTCTTCTAAATTAATGTTATTGTATTTCATTCCTCAATACCACAGGCAGGCAAAATCTTGGTGTTTTATAGAAATCAGCACAAGCAGATCCTAGTAAGATTTTTCGCATGGAGCCTTGTCATGGTAAGTTCCTTTTTATATTCTAATTTTCTTCACTAATTATTTCAATTCCGTACCCTGCATATTACCTGTGTTAAATCAGTCCCACAACCGTTCTCTAACGAATGGGCATGGGGCGGCATTGTGACAAGGGGGTTACTGGAGCCGCCCCCCACATCTGTCATGATGCCATGCCACACCTGTAAGAAAACTATCAACAAATGCTCCCCATTCAATTGGACTGAGCTAGAGCTATGTTGCCTACGGAGGGGGGGGGGGGGGGGATACATATGCATGCCACACTCTTCATTTTTTTATTTTTTAATCACAACTCCCAAAAAAAAATATATATATATATATATATATATAATATATATTCAATACATTTTAGGCTTGTGGAAAAGGTTAAGGAGTATGGATACGTTACAAGGCAATGTAAGTGTAACATGCTCACTTTCCCCTTCCTTCAATGGCACAGCTTGCTATCAACACTATTGAGCAATATACACCATACCTGGTATGTAAATAGTGAGTGGGCAAAGTTCATACCCTTGCCATCTTGTTATCCCACTGCCATAACTATTGTACTGAGCCTTTCACAAAGAATTCCTTTTATGCATATACTTGACAATAAAGTTATTGTTTTTGAAAACCGTTCCTTGGCTGTAAGGACAGGAAGTATTCCTGTAGGATTTCCACGAGTGTATCTGTATAATAAAGTAACCTGATTCTGCCAGAGTATTACTGCAGCAGTGATGGTTAACGTTTCTATATGTGGTGTATAGAGATGAGGGTGTTCTGTACATGGATCTGAAGGACAAGGTTCAATGTAAGGGCTGTCAGTTAAAGTTGTACTAAAAGCAAGCCTGATTGTTGTCCCATTGTCTTGGGCTACACGTTACACTGAACTTCAATCCATTTTCACAAAAGACTCTGTAGTTCCTAAGTTTTCTTGAAAAGTATTAGAGCATTGGAGATGCAGAGAAAAAATGAGGAGAAATGGTGGATGTGGCAGCAGTGATGTGATGTAAGCACACTACTGTATGATGAGTGTGACAAAAGAGAGGAGGCCGGTGTTTCAGAGCTGCAGAGAGAGGCTGCCAATCAGGATGTCTGGGCCAGGAGTGAGTCTGTTCTTGGTCCATCGAAGGTTGATTGATGGACCAGATCAGTGGGGTTGGGGACGGAAAGCTGAATAAGGAAGTGATTTCCTCTCTAAGGAGACAGACAGAGCAGGAAGCACAGGACTAGAGTCACTCAATGAAAGGTAACCTACTGATATTTACTTTTTTTTAACTTGCCAAATACTTTTAAGCTTTTTGAGCCACCACTATAGCACTACGTGGATGTGGCCGATATCTTCCCCAATATAGCTGCAGTGCCCCGTTCTATGCCTGTGATAAAATACAATTTTCATGCATTCCAATAACCATCCAATCATTTCCATTCTATTTTTAGGGTGTTATTTCAGCAATTTTGACGAAATGTACAACGAATGAGGGCTACATTCCAGTGAACAAAAATCTGTGGTAAGCAGATCATGTTATGCAGGAAATGTTAGCATTTTACTTTTGTGGTTATTATTATTGCTTTCTGGTGCGCCCTTTCAGGTTGTATAGTTTTTGCTTTTAGTAGGAAGTAACTCATGCACCCACAACGGTGTTGTGCAAAGGCCCTGAACATTATATTGCTGTAGGCCTTTTATATTTCTGCAGCAGATGCACTATGGGTTTCCTTGGCCACCAAAGGCATTTGTAGGGGAGGGCAAATCCCATTGGCCACATGTAGTCGTGGAATATGGGAGATGGAGGTGGTGAGCAGTTATCCCTAATTTTAAAGAATTTACTGGGATTAATTTGGTGACGGCCATCCCAAATCTGGATGCACAAGCGTTGGGATGTGCAGGGCGCACAAATGTGGCTGTGGATTTTCTTGCGAGGTTCCCTTAAGGAATTTAACTATTTTTACAGCCAAGATATGGGCCTCCAACTATTGGAAAACTCCCAGCTCCAGTGTTTCCTGTTAAAGCAGACAGTATTGGGTTATATATGGGTCTTATTGCTCCACTTCCACACAGAAACCCAAATATTCTCGCATGCCACTTTCATTCCTTATGACATGTTCTGTGGAGCAAAGTTGGTGTTGATAGGGTCATGTGACCACCAATCCAGCAATGCTTAATGCTAAGTGGAGGGAAAATAAAACTGCCTAACTGATCTGGAGAGGAGAAGAAAAATCAGTGCCTTTTTGATGGTATTCTACCCACAGTGCTTAGCCAGTTCATTATGGTTGCTAATTTACTTTTTACAGTTTCCTTTTTACATTTTTTTTTTTTTTTTTTTTGGAATGCAGGTCCATCTCTTACGTGACAACCTTGAGCTGTTTTGCTTTCTTTCTTCTGCTCATAATATATTGCCTGGTGGATGTTAAACGCTACTGGACAGGAAGCCCATTTTTCTATCCAGGTAAAATAGAAGGCAGGAGAGTTGTATTTGATTTGTATAGTTGACCAACAATCAAATCTTGACCATTTAAACCTTACCCGAGTTACATACTAATACATAATACTGTTGAAAAAGAAATATTTTTTGCTCCGTAAGACAGAATTTAAAATAAGGAATCTAAAATAATGAAACCTACATAAACAGGTGCTCCCGCGCCACTGCTCAAGCTCCTGCAGCCACCAGGACAATGGAGGAGCGGTAGGTAGGCAGGGAGATTGGGGGAGGGGGTATTCTGCACAATGCCTGTTATTGGGTTCTGGGGAGGGGGGTAGATTCTGCAAACTGGCTATAATGGGGGGGGGGGGGTTCTGCACACTGTCTGTTATGGGTGGATTGGGGAAATCTGCACATTGCCTGTTATGGAGTGATTGGGGGGGGGGGGGGTCTGCCAAGGGTCAAGGTTGAGGAGAATATTATTATTATTTTTCACACATAACTATAATTATTCTAACTTTTAATGTTATTTAGTTCTAAAAAAAATGGTCTAATACTTTTTTGAAGCTGTCGATGCTGTAACAAGCTTCTGTGGGGGCTATTCCACAGATTTATAGTATAGAATAAAAAAAAAGGATTTTCACCTTTTGGAGTTAAAATCTTTCTTACTCCAGACAGTGGGAGTTTCCCTTGCCTTTAGAGAATTTTCCCCTATGTTTTGTATTGGCCATTTATATAAGTTGCCACTCTTTAGGCATCATCTCTCAAGACTTAAGCACAATGAAGAATTACATTTATTATCACATTTATTATCAGTTTGGTAGCTAACAGTTACAGACCTGCTAGTCCTTCCCATAGGAATGTGTGTAGAGCAGAGGTTTCCAACCTATTTTCTGATGGTCCTTAGTAAGAATAAACCCTGTGGAAATTTAAAAGGAATTGGCAGCCTATTAAGTGCACCTCTGCAGCTAAACACCTTTTCTACTGCCCCCAGTGAAAGACACCTTGTATCAATAGACAGACCAGAAACCTCAGGAAACACTGCAGCAGTAGAAGGTGTTGGCTGCTGCAGTTTCTGGTCTGCCTACAGGTAAGATGCATCAATGTGCAGGCTCCCCCTCAACTTTTAAAGGGAGACTTGCAGACTATTAAGTGCACCTTTGCACCTAAACAACTCTTTCACATCCACAACTGGGGGGGTGGAAGAAGAGAAAAGTTTGGGTGCTGAGATGCGCCTAATAGACTGCATGGCCTCATTAACCGTTACAAGGGGGAGGCCTGTTGTACTTGCGTACATTGATATGCTTCCCTCCAGCTTTAACCCTTCTAGTGCCAGCTACGTGAGTCCCACGTAGTCGCCTCTCCTACCGTTAAGTGGCAGCTACGTGAGACTCGCGTAGCTGACTTTAAACCCCCACAGTAAAAAAAATATAAAAGTTAAAAACTCAAATTAGGCCGGGTCTTCTCTTCACCCAGGGGGCATCCAATCCCCCCCCCCCCCCCGGGCTCTTCTGTCTTCAGGAGGGCGCCCGAAATACCCCCTCCCCCCGCTTCGGCCGCTGGCACAAACTGTGAAATAGAGAACCAAATGACATTTACTCACCTGCAGCCCCGATCCCTCCCGCAGGGTCTCCTCTTCACCGGGGGGGGGGGGGGGGGGGGGCCTCCGATTGCCCCCCCTCCCCCCCCGGGCTCTACCGTGGTGAGGAGAGGGCGCCCTCTTCATCACTTCCTGGTTCGTGGCTGCTAGCCCCGCCCAGGGGGCCGGGTGACGTCATCGGCGACCCGACACCTGTCACCCGGCAGCCAGGATCCGAGAAGCTCAGTGGCTGTTGGAGATCGGAGGAGGAGGGCTGGTTACCCGCTCTCCTCCACCGATCTCCAGCAGCTGTTATCGGAACGTCGTGCGACATGATCGGGACATCGGAGGTGAGTAGAAAAAAAAAATAATAAATGTCATTTTTTTTCTTATATGTGTATGTGTTTATTTTTATTGTTAACCCCTTGTGAACTGGTAAGGGGTCCATGAGACCCCTATACCAGTTCACAAGGCTGGGGGCTGACAAGTCACCTGCAGCTAGCGGGTGACTTGCCATTAACCCCTGGCACCCCCAATTGCCTTCCAAAAGCCCGGGGGGGGGGGGCAGAAGAGCCCAGGCCTACAGAGGGTATGTGGGCTTGTAGGCTGCAGGGTATGTATATAATTTTCCTGAAAATTCCAACAAAAATCACGGTTAAACATGGCGCAAAATGGTGAAAAATGACCTGTCAACAGAGGGTGACAAAACTTCAAGTAGGCTGGCAATTAAAAGGGTTAATAGTACCTATGCATGTTGGGTATTCTGCTCGGGGGACCTTGCGCTTTCAGATTTAGCTTGTTTATTCTTGTTTGCATATTGATATTTTGGGAAAACATGTTTTTTATTCTGCTTTTTTATAATTTTTTTAGGGAAACCCTGTGCAACCTAAGAATTCTTCAAGAATTCTTTTAAATAAAACATTCCTTCCAGAAAGATGAGCCCACTACAACAAGCTCAGTACGCTTAGAAAGCTTAACATGTGTAATTTCGGGGAATATATAGTTTATGGGGGATATTCCAAATGTAAAGGGTTGTTTTGGTTGAAAAATTGCAAGGTGCGCACTTTGTCTGCAGAGCTGAAATTTTCAAGTATAATTACCGTTATGCACATGCTTTACTTTGGGGTGTTTGGCAACTCTTCTCTAGACAGTACCTATGCATGTTGGGTACCGTTCTGTTCGGGAGATGTTGCTTTTTCAGATTTTACATGTTTTTTCTTGTTTGCATATAGATTTTGTTTAGGAAAATGTGGTTTGATTCTTATTTTTTATTCTTTTTTTAGGGAAACTCTGTGCAACCAAAGAATTGATTGAGGGATGAATTCCACAAAACTACACCCACATAAACAAGCCTGGTACGCCTAGAAAGCTTGAGGCGTGTACTTCCAGAGAATATATTGTTTGTGGGGTGTATTTCAAATGTAAAGGGTTGTTTTTCTGGAAAAACTGCAAGGTGCGCTTAGCGTGTAGCATAGTTGTATTTTATCTGAAAATCTCCTAAAGCGCTGTTTCAGTTTGGGGGAGTCTTCTGGGTAGGAAAGGGTGTCTACCAATACATATGTGGTACCGCTGTGACTGGGAGAAATTGGGGTTTCACACGCAATAAGATTTTATTGACAAACTTACATTTTTTTATTGCAAAAAACACTACAAATTGCAAAAAACTGATTTTTTTTTTTGTTTTTTTGCACATATTTCACCCAAAAGTATTGAGAATACACTAAAAAGGGCCAAACAAGACATTGCATGTTGAAGCTCAGACTCTGCTTAAAAAAACAATATATAATTTTCCTGGAAAATCCCTGGAAATCCCTTCAAAAATCAAGGTTGAACATATGTAGCGCCAAATAGTAAAACGTGGTCTGGCAACAAAGGGTGACAAAAATTCTAGGAAGGCTGGCACTTAAAGGGTTAAAGCAGACTTAAAGTAAAAATGATTGCTGGTCTGCTTGAATTGCACTTGCACATCTGGTGGACCCATTTTGTTGCCAGCGGCCATGTGTGGACTAACTGAAAGCCAGCAACAAGGGAATGCTTGTTGGTATGTGCAGAGGGTGTCCCACTTAACAGTCCAAGCAGACCAGCAGTCATTTTTGAGATGGAGGTCCTATTAAACACATTTTTTATAAATTGGCCCACACTTAGTGAGGCTGCATTAGTGCTGAGGAGTGGTGCAGTGATAAGCCATGCTTCTTTATTAGGCCAAACGAATACGGGCTTTCTAATCGCCAAATACAGGACTGCATATCACAGAGGGAGCGAGGTGACAAGTAAGGTTAATTGGGTTTGCAGGGTAATGATAAAGGGGGGGACCCCAGAATTCGAGCCCCCCCCCCCCCCCCATTTTAAACATTCAACTAAACAGATAAGGCTAATACATCCGCAATAATACCAAATGTTTAAGGGATTTCATGCCGTTCCTTATGAGGAACAAATAGAAGAATCGGAGTTTGCCTGCCTATCCTAATGTGCAAGTGGTTTTCAAACTAAAAATGCTGCAGGCTGCAAGTGGCCCTATGTTGTTGCACAAGCACGACGTCATTCCACATGTCTGGCTAGGTCCTGACCTGCCAACCAAGACCTGAAGATGCCATCCATGTGGGAGCCGGGTGCACAGGGCCATGCCCCTATGCGTAATCAAGGCCGTCAGGAAAAAAAAGTGCTGAGGAAGATTCCACATATTCATAGGATTACAGCCGACGCTGGAACAGGGTAATTTTTGCCACTGCAAATCCAGGTCAGATGTTGAATCTCGGTACTTGATTAATGGTTAGGTTAAACAAATTGTGCCAGCAATGTAATGCTTTTATTTCCCCCGTTTGAAAAATGTCTTTGAATTAACCAAAGTACTTTAAAAACCCAATTCTTTTTCAGGAATGAACTCCATCCTTGTTTATGTTGGCCATGAAATCTTTGTAAACTATTTCCCTTTCAAATGGAAGATGAAGGACAGTCAATCACATGCTGAACATCTCACTCAAAACCTTGTGGCTACCTCTATTTGGGTGCTAATATCCTACACCCTGTACAAAAAGAAGATTTTCTGGAAGATCTGAGTAAATCTTTAAAGGTTAACTTGTGGGATGCCCCTCCTCCTGCAGACAGTGCCATTTTAGGGACATTTCATCTTCTGGACCACAATCTGAAATATACAAATTTTTAAGAGTCTGTTTTATGTATTTGCTGCAGAAATTACTTAAAGGGCGTTAAAGGGAAAACTTTTATTATTATTTTTATAAAATGTCAGTAATTTTTCAGCTGTTAAAAGCCTATTAAACTACAAACACTATTATGCTGCAATGTCTGTTCTACCATGTTTACATCCTCACTCACAAAATGTCAGTTGCAATTATGGGCACAAACATGTTAAAGTAATTCGGTACCCAGAGAGGACGTTTTTGTGTCGCCACCTTCCATCTCCAGGGCCCCAAAACAGCCTGTGTTTTTCTCTTTGTTTTTTGCTAAAGCCTTTGCCCAATATTGATAAAAACCCTAACGAGAAGCAGTATTATGGTGAATGGCAGCCATATGCTAATTTTAAGCCTGTTACAACTAACCTGTCACAAAATGGCAGTTAGGTTGAAGAGCTTCCCATTGCAGAGCTGTGTGTACTGAGACTGAATGCATCATTACTGGGAGTGGGGCTGCTTGGCAAGGGAGCAATATAGTCAACTGCATCCAGTTTGTGTTATGAATATTGGGTAAAGGCTTTAGTTAAAAAAGGAAAAAATAAAAACAAAACACATGGGCAGTTTTGGAGCACTGGGTTGGGGATGGAAGGTGATGACATAAACTTCCCTTCTGGGTATAGGATCACTTTAAGTCCAACTCCAGCCAAAATCTTTTTCCTTCGTTGAGGAGGTTTGCCTATATAACACACTTCTATTGTTGGTGACCCCATTGGGAAGTTCCTCTGATGTTTTCAAAACCGAAAAGTGCCAACTAGAAAACACGAAATACTGAATCCCAGTGCTAAAGCGACCTTCATGGCTTTTCAGATGTACTTCCTGTTTGGTCACTACAGATGGAATGTGAGGTAAGTCTTTCCTTAGCAGTGTTTGGGGCTGCAAAGATCATTAATGTGCCACTAACCATTCACACTCCTGCCCCCAAAAAAAGGGAGTCTTTCGAATTTGTTAAAATGTCAAATGTTTGTTTTCCACTGCTGTGGAATTTTATGATTTTATTACATTTTACAGTGGTGTAACACTCATTGGAAACCAAGTGTGTTTAAATACAAAGTAAAGCTTGTATAACTTATGCTTATGGTATTTTTCATATTTATTAAAGAAATAACATTTAAATGAATAAAATATTGTTTTCTTCCCATTCTTTTAGTAATTAAAAAAAACGGTTGCATAGTGAGTAGAAATGAGTGACCTTGTTAAAAATTCTATTAGGGCTATTTGTCGAATTTCCCCAACAAATCAACATTTTTGTCGCTACTAAAAAAAAAAAAAAGCATCCCAGGCGATGTCCTCTTTGTCCAGCAGGCCTCAGGGTTTTCAGTGGGACAAGAGAACAGGAACTCTTTGGCCTGCACTGGGCTCTGGGCTCCTTGCCACAGGGAGGGGCTACTTATAGCCAAGGAGCGAGGTGGCTGATGTCACTGAGTGACTGGGTGTGAAGGACTTTTCCCACTCTTTGCCTATAGATATCACCACCCTGTGGCAGAGAGTCCGATGGCAAGAGCCCAGTGCGGAGCAGAGGATTTGAATCCTTGCTCATAGGTATAATTATACAAAACAATGCAACAATATATACAGTGTATAAATAAAGGTTCTATAGTATAGCAGTAGTGACCTTAATCAGGACACATGAACATGTAGCATATCAAAGGGGTCATATAAATTCATAGAGAAAATGCAGCAAACACAATCAAAGTCCATTATACACAGTCCATAATAGTAAGGAACCCCTTTAACGTGAGATTTCAATAGGCATAACCAGCGAAATACAAGATGATCATAAAGCATAAAGCGAAGCTTACAGGCTGACCGCAGGGTAAAAATACCTCGATGCTTTTCTAAAGCATTTGATACTGTGCCACATAAAAGGCTGGTACAAAAGATGAGAATGCTTGGACTAGGGGAAAACGTGTGCAGATGGGTGGGAAATTGGCTTAATGATCGGAAGCAGAGGGTGGTTATCAATGGTACACACTCAGATTGGGTCACTGTTACTAGTGGAGTACCACAAGGGTCAGCTCTGGGACCAATTCTCTTCAATATATATATATATATATATATATATATATATATATATATGACATTAGGTATGGATTAAACAGTAAAGTCTCAATCTTTGCAGATGATACTAAGCTGAGTAAAGTAATTAAAACAAAAGAGGACAGCAGGCAGCTACAAACAGATTTAGATAAATTGGAAGCATGGACAGTTAAATGGCAAATGAAGTTTAACACAGATAAATGTAAGGTTATGCACCTGGGAAGGAGAAATCTGTATCATGATTACACACTAAATAAACAAACACTTGGTAAAACAACAATGGAAAAGGACCTAGGGGTTTTAGTTGACAATAAGCTCAACTGTAGTAATCAATGCCAGGCAGCTGCTGCCAAAGCAAATAGGATCATGGGGTGCATCAGGGGGAGCATAGGTGCTCATGACCAGAGCATCATTTTACCCCTGTATAAGTCACTGGTCAGACCCCATGTGGAGTACTGTGTACAGTTCTGGGCACCTGTGCTTAAGAAGGACATATCAGAACTGGAGCACGCTCAAAGAAGGGCAACAAAGTTAATAAAAGGAGTGCGGGGACTAGAGTACGCTGAAAGATTGTCAAAGTTAGGTTTATTTAGTTTAGAAAAAAGACGATTGAGTGGTGATCTAATAATTATGTATAAATATATTCGGGGTCAATACAAAGATCTGTCCCACAATCTATTTATACCTCGGAGTGTAATTATAACTCAAGGGCATCCACTAAGGTTGGAGGAAAGGTGCTTTCTCCACCGACATAGGAGGGGATTCTTCTCTGTAAGAGCAGTGAGGCTATGGAACTTGCTGCCAGAGGAGGTAGTTATGAAGCATACAGTAAAAACGTTCAAAAGTGGCCTTGATGCCTTCCTGGCATGTAATAACATTTCCAGCTATGGCTACTAGACCACTGGAAGGAGTTAAACAGGCTGAACTGGATGGACTAAAGTCTTTATTCAGCCTTACATACTATGTTACTATGATTAGATCCTTTATCAAGAGGATGCGGTATCCCAGGGGGGGAGAGCAGGTTTTTATATGCTGTGGTCTCCAGTGAGTTGCCTGGAATGGCGCCAAGAGCGGCGCGCCGGAGCGCAACGTCATTCGTGACGGCCAGGGTACGTCCAGATCATCCCTCTAGGCTGGCATAATCTGCAGCCAATGGGGGATGACGCGCGGGGCGGGCCCGGAGTCACGTGAGGAGTGGTGACCGAGATAGAGAGGGAGCGCCTAATAGGGCATTGCCCTTCAAAAAGATGGCCGCCGGAGCGTTTGTGAAGGGCCAGTCATAATGTGATTTTTCATGATAGGCGGCTGTAGACGCAGGAGGTGATGTCACATCCAGGGTGCTGTAATCGTTCGGCACTAGAGGCCGCGCAGAACTTATTGGATGTCCCCACAATATGTTCAGTAACGAAAGGTGGCTGGAGACCATACATGGTAAATGATGAGAGGCAGCTGGAGATCATTCACAGCAAACGTTTGGGCAGATTTGCGCAATTTAACCAATGCTATAAGAAGGATAAAAATAGAACTGTTAGTGCATATAGTGGGATTAAAATAAAAATAGGATACTGCCTGGGAAATGCGGAAAGGACTGCAATTCCAGATACAGTTATTGCACAGATTTCCAAACCATAGTGCTAAGGAGATGGAAAAAGAACATTATTTGTACCAAATTGGGTAAAAACTGAAAAGTCTAATTCATTTAAACCTCTTTGGCTTTTCGTACCCAGCTGAATTATCCAAGATAGTTCCCGCTAAAGTAGCCTTCTTTCTATATCACCATCCCTATAAGGTAGTTTCACCACCTCTATGCCCACAAATCTGGGTTGGCTAATGTGGTGGCATTGTTCCAGAAAATGTTTGGCAACAGAGGATTCTGTGTGCCGATTTCTAATATCAGATCTGTACTCACAGATTCTTTGCCTGAGTTCACGTTTTGTTTTCCCAATATATCCTTTCCCACAAGGGCATTTCAGGAGATATATCACGTTCCTGGTGGAGCAATTGATGAAGTCCCGTATGGGATATTTTTTGCCTAAGCTGGAGTGGGTAAAACTATTAGTCTTAAAAGGGTAGCTGCACTGGGCGCAATGCCCACACTGGTACATGCCTTTTGGTTTGCCCAAATCTGTGAGCCAGTTAGATTCCGTTGGAGGCTTCTTTGTGCGAAAATCAGCTTTCACCAATGAGGATTTGAGATTCCTTGCCCTCCTGTACACCATCAGGGGTGGTTCCTTAAAGGCTTCAGTTATCATCGGACCTCAAGACAGGCCAATGGTGTTTTGACTATATTCTAAGCATACAGTACGTCCTGCTCCATATATAATACTTACATGTGGGTAATCCTCCGCCAGAGGGCGCTGTTCACTGCAGACATGCAAAAACAGGCTCCTCCCGGCCCCCCACACACCCAGGGACCTCCCACAAATCCCCAGATTTCTCTGCAGTGCTGACTGCGAAGACATGAAGTATCACTCTCTCGCAGGTGAGCGGGGCTATTACAGCCTGCGGCCCTGTGGGACTATTACCACCCGTCCTCTTCGATGATGTGCCTCCCAGCGTGGGCTGCGCTGGTCGGGTGAAGGTAGGCAGCACTATGTGTGCTCACGGAGCTACACTCCACCGCAGTCCCCCACCATAGGGTAGGCGGTTTAGGCTGATGGTGAGCCTCTAATAGATGCCCCTCCCGCATTATTGCCCCGTGCCCCTCGTAGCGAGAACCCTGGGTGATGGGTCGCCTTCTCCCTCGTTTCCCCCTGTAGCTCGGGGGACAAGAAAGGGGGGGGTATGCGTGTGGCGGTCTCAGCATAATGTTTTACAAGATTTTGGCAGTTGTTTGTCATTGAACTTGGGTGTCAGAGCCACGCTCCTTTATCCACATAACCCTTGTCAGGTTGCACGCGTGTGTATTTCCCTTTCTGAAGTGTGCGGCCCGGGCGGCAGCGTCATTCAGTAGTTTTGGCGGTTCCCTTAGCTAGCTCTAACTGCGTGTCTTATCCTCTAGCTTGTCATGTACGTTACCGCTGGTTGGAGCTTTGCGCTCTTTGAGGGAGGCAGGGACTTGGCATGACGCGCCCTGCATCACGGCCAGATCGGGCCCGCCCCTCGAGGTTCGCTTGGCACCATTTTGATGGTCTTCGCGCGCGCGTGGTGGCGATCCTCCTCCTCCCTGGGTCATGTAAGTGCCCTCCTGGGCGGTCTTGTTCCTATGGTCTTTCGTTCAGCTGCGCATGGCTCTGACACCCCCCTTATTCTCTTTATGTCTTTCAGACGCCAAGATTTCGGTGGCTTCTTCCGGCCTGACATATATTATAGCGAGTTCACATAAAAATTCTCCCACATTCCTAGCGGGTCTTGGGGCATCCAGGGTTGCCTATTGCGTGAATCCCTGCGGGCATCTTGCTCAGATAATCACCATATGGAGGCATCTCAGAATTATGTACCCGGGGTCCCTCTGGGACAAAACCGGCTGTGTACAGCGTGTGGACAGCCCCATGCTGATGCTGACAGAGCACAGGTCTGCGGACCGTGTGCTGAACAGGTACTGGCCCTGCAATCGGGTTTACCAGTGGCTGCACCTCACTTCAATACACCTGTCTCCCCGTGCTTAAATCTCACTCCTGATGAGTCGCACTCGAGCGGGGATGACCAGCAAGTCGTGCCGCGCAGGCTGCCTACGGCTGAGCAGGTGATAACTAGTTTGGCAGAGCTCTTGGGCCCTGGAAAGAAGCGGCCCCTGACGCCTCCAGGTTCTCTGGTTCCTACTGAAACTGAAGAGTCTACTGCTTTGCAGGACCTTGCTCCTTCTGATGAAGGTGAGCTATTCTCCGATTCGGGCTCCTCGGACGAGATGCCTTGGAGCCGTGATGATTCTGGCCCCGGTTCCTGGGGCCTGTGTGACACTGATGAACTACTTATAAAGATCTTTGAGGTTTTGTCAATCTCTCCTCCTGGAGAGGCTCCCAAGCATAAGAGGGAGAGTTTCCATACAGCGACACCGCGCTTGGAATTTCTGGAACAGGAGCATTTCCAGGCTCTTATATCCAAAGAATGGGAATCGCCTTGTAAACTTAAAGTGGACCAACACCCAGGGGTGATCGGCCCGGAAATCTATAAGATTCCCGGGCCGATCACCCCCCACCCCGCGGGACATCCGAGATCGGGATGTCCCGCGGGGTGAAACCCCCCAGAAACCCCAAAAACACCTTACCTGATCCGCCGCCGCTTCCGCCGCCGCCGCCTCCCGCGCACCCCTCCAGACGTGCGCGCGCCCGCGCCGGCCCTCTGTGAATGGCCGGCGGGGGCGCGCGCGCGCCGAGAGTGACGCGCGGGAGGCGGCGGCGGCGGAAGCGGCCTGGACGTTCCTGATCCCCGCCTGGACGTTGGCGGGGATTGGCTGCGGCGCTCACGTGGGAGCGTTGAGAGGTGAGTTTTTTGGGGTTTCTGGGGGGTTTCACACAGCGGGGCACCCCCGATCGGGGTGCCCCGCCGAAGTGGACCAAAACCCAGGATAGTCAAAATCCTGGGTGTTGGTCCACTTTAAAGGGGTTCCAGGGGTCTGGGATTGGAAGTACCCTTTTCTCCCTGATGTGGTTAACTTCTGGTCAGCACCTCCCGTGGTGGATGCACCGATTATAGGGGTTACTAACCCCCCTTCATGACTGCTCCTTATTACCGTACCCTTCGGGATGCTGAGGACCGGCGTATTGACAGACTGGCTTCCCACGCCTTTTCGTGTGCAGGGACGGCTCTGCGCCCGGTCTGTGCCGCGGCCATCACTGCGGTGGCCGCCAGGACCCTCATTAGAAAGCTACTTGATCACCAACCTGAGGATCTCCCCTGGGAGGTCTTTAATGCACTCTCCGATTGTGATGTGTTTGTGAGGTTTATCCTCTCAGCGCTGGACGACACCATTAAGATGTGTGCTAGAACCTCTGCCCTTGTGGTTGCTATTCGCCGCCTGGTCTGGCTGCGACAGTGGGGAGCAGACGATGATACAAAAAAGGCTCTCACTGGCCTTCCCTTCAGAGGACGGCGCCTATTTGGGGCCCGTTTGGACCTTTTTGGAAAAAAGGGCAAGGCACCCCTATGCAGAAGGCCGTCCCGGCCTCCTCGGGGCAGGGACACCCCTCCCTGTTAGTGTCAAACACGAACCAGAGGTGTGCTTCCAACTTTTCGGCGTAGATTACCACTCCAGGGCGGGCAGGCAACGCCCGGGGCCCTCTGGCAGGACTAAGTCCAAATCTGCCAAGACCTCCCAAGCATGAAGGGACGCCCTCGCCCTTCTGGGCGAGGGGACTGGGGAGGGGACTGCCGCAGCACCTGGCTCCTATCCGGGAGCGTCTCGCCTCCTTCTGGTGATTCCAGGAGGTAGTTCCCCTGGATACAGGATAGAGTTTGCTGGGCGGTCCCTTTCCGAGGTTGTCAGGGTGATTCTAGTCCCTGTTTTCTCTTCAGGAGGAGGTACTCGGCCTGCAGGGTCTGGGCTCGCTTGCAGGTTGCCCTTAACAGGCTGGGGCGATGGCCTCTATGTTAACCTTTCCTCTCTCCCTCAAAAGGCTGAGGCAGTCTGGGCCTTGCTGGCCTATTTTAGGCTTGGGAATTCTACACTCACAGGTGGTCCCTGCATGATGTCTCTGTGTTGGTCCACAGGCGCCCTGTGCAAGGGGGGCCTCTTGCCACCTGTGGAGATCTAAGATCCTTTTAGTTTCCCCTGTGTCTTCTGGACACCGAGACCTTTACAGGTCAGTGTTGAAGGACCAACTCTGCGGATTGGGGCCTTGTTTTTGGCCTCTCTTCTGCTCCAAGGCTGCTCGCCAAGGCGCGGATGGGGGTGATGTCTCTGACATGCCCGTGGGACGTCTGCACTAGGATCTACCGGATCGTCCTTCTTTACTTCCCAATCTCTACGTCAGGCCGAGTGGGTTAGTCGGCCGGTGGTGTCCTCTGGGAGTTATTTGGATGGGTGCTCAGTCACCTCAATCCCTCATTGTCCCTTATTCGCTATCTCCATTCCTTGGATTCGGTTCAGGCTTGAACCTTCTTCCTTGGCAATATGTGGACTCCTGGTTACATGGGCTCTGTCCCTCTTTGCTGTCACCTTACTTTCACCAGGCAGGATTGCAGCTGGTGGGCCCGTTGGTGGCGGATCAGATGTTGTCCCTTATATTCAGAGCCCTTGGGCTCTTCGGCACAGTAGGTTATTAATCCTGAATGGGGTTCCAGCACCCCTGGAGCTAGGTCTGTGCTCATTCCCCCTTGGTACGGTGGTTCCTCTTGAGCTGGTTAAATTCAAGGAACCTGTCAGGGGGCACCCCTTCCTTTTCTTGCATCTTCCTGTAGATGGTCACCTTGGGTACCAAGTCTTGCAGGTTAACGGGGGGGGGGGGGTTTCTTCTAAAATCCCCCGCGGTTCCTAGGTAGGGGCCCTTAGAGGGTCCATTTTCCTACTGCTTTTGTTAAAACAGTGAGCCTTCAGTTGGCTCTATCTTGCTGGACTTCAGGCTCCTCTTCAGGACCTGTCTATTTGGGGACTCTTGGCCTGTCGGAGGACAGTGGCCTGTATTTATTATCAGTCTGGAACTTGGAGCAGGATCATTCTCCTGGAAGGTTTCTGATCCTGATCTAGGTGGGGGTCAATGTTCCCTGCATCTCAGTGGTATTCGCTCCAATGGATGTCCTTCAGTGGTAGGTTGTGCTATCCTGGTGTCCCTCTGAGAGCCAACTAGGGTGGCTCTGTTGGGCCCCGTTAATGTCACAGGGGCTCTGCCCTCGTTTTTACTGCCCCAGAATGTTCTGACTCTGGTCATGGGGGCTTAGTAATTTTATGTTATGTTTTTTCTTCTTTCACCCTGCTAGGCGGGGTTCTGCGCAAGATTGCGCTGATAAGGGGGGACCCGTGATACTGATGGCCCCTGGGTGGCCTAGTGGACTGTGATTCGCAGATGTTTATGCTGAGGACAGCGGACCTGTACGCTCTCTCAGGAGTGCGGTTCTGCCCTTTTCAGGCTCCTTCTTATGTCGCCCCTATCTACAGGCTCTAGTCTGATGACTTGGCAGTTGATTCATTCACCCTTTTGGAGACGGGTTTATCTTCTGGGTGACTTTGTCTATGGGGGGCTAGGAGCAAGCTTCTTCTTCTTCTTCCTCCGTCTATTATAGGGTATGGCGTACCCATATTGATTGGCGTGAGTCTAGGTCTCTCCCCTGTTGGACGTTCTCTGTTCCCAGGGTTCTAGAGTTATTACAGCTTGGGTTGGGGTTGACTCCCCATCTCGGTACTCTGAAGGTTCAGGTTCTGTCCTGTCCGCCCTTCCGTAGAAGTCTTGTTCAGTCTTTCTTGTTAAGCTTTCTTTTGGGGATTGCTCAGGTGCATCTCCCAGGTAGTTCTATGGTCCCTGTTGGGATTAATTTTTATTCTGTTTGCCTTGCGGGTTGTTCCCTTTGGACCTATTACGGATGCTGTCTGAACTGTTCTTACTTCCAGTTGCCCTTCCGGGGGCTGTTGCTTCAGTCAGACGTGTGCCTGAGAAGGTGGCTCTGTTTAGTTAGCCCTCGTTCATTATGTATACTCCATGATGCAGTGGTATTCCGCCTTATGCCAGACCTTATGCCCAAGGTGGTGTCTTATGCTCAATTATTCAAGCCCTTTTGTCTGCCTCTGGGCCTTATTCTTAGTAATGCTGAAGTAAGGGGGTCTACATTCCCTCAACAGGTGTTGAAGTTTTCCTGATTGTCTCTTGGGGGGACTGATGCCCCTTGGGGTTTGCGCCTGATCTCCTCTGCTTCCAGGGGTTATGCGCCCTTGGGACTGGTCTTGCTTGGACGGATTGTCCTTTCTGGTCCCAGGTAAGGGTGTTGGCTTCTTGCTGATCCTTGTTAGTGTAGTGGTCAGTATCCCCTCCTGTCATGCGGGAGACCAGGTTTCAATTTCCCCGATGGGGGGAGCTCTGAGTTTTATCGAGGCTACTGTTGCATTTGGACTGGTCAGGATGTTACTCTGGCCTATTCCTTTAACCCTTTGAGTGCCGGCCTACCGAGATTTTTTGTCACAATCTGTTGCCAGACGACTTTTCACGTTTTTGCGCTACACGTGTGCAACCTTGATTTTTGAAGGGATTTCCAGGGATTTCGATGAAAATTATATATTGTTTTTTTCAGCAGAGTCTGGGCTTCAACATGAAATGTCTTGTTTGGCCTTTTTTTAGTGTATTCTCAATACTTTTGGGTGAAATATGTGCAAAAAAATGAAAAAAAACTATTTTTTACAATTTGTAGTTTTTTTTTGTAATAAAAAATGTAAGTTTGTTAATAAAATATTATTGCGTGTGAAAGCCCTATTTCTCCCGGTTACAATGGTACCACATATGTATAGGTATACCCCCTTTCCTGAAACAGCAGTTTAGGAGATTCCAGATAGGATACAACTATGCAATATGATTGCATAGTTGTAAGGGGTTAATAAAAAAAAAAATGACATAGGGTTCCCCCTCCCAGGGGGGGGGGGGGGGGGGAACCTCATTTCTTTTTTGGAATTCTAAGGGTTAAAAACCCTTAAAATCCCCCCCAAAATGACATAGGGTTCCCCCTTACCCAGCATTACTGACCCGGACCAGCTATGGGGGCTTGTAGAACAGGGCGCAGGGGCCAGCGTTGGTGGCCCCTGGCCCTGCAGGCTACTAGCCCACATAGCCACGTGGCCCGGGCCCTTCTGCCCCCCCCCCTGGCCGTTGGGGAGGCAGGTAATGGGGGGCTGGGGGTTATGGCAAGTCACCCGCTTGCCGCAGGTGACCTGCCATACCCAGAGCCTTGTGAACTGGTATAAGGGGTCTCATGGACCCCTTACCAGTTCACAAAGGGTTAAGTTAAAAAAAAGACACCAGACAAGTTCTTTATTATTCTATTTTCACTTATACTTACCTCCCATCCAGTGTCCCACGCTGCTGCAGATGACGGTAGTGATCAGAGCAGGGAGGGTGGCAGGCAGGGAGATCAGAGCCATCCTGCCTGCCACCCTCCCTGCTCCGATCGCTGCTGACAACTGACAGATCTGAGCCCGGGTGCCAGTAACCCGAGGAGCGGGATGATGTCATCAAGTGGCCGGAGTTAGGGGCGGGGCCAGCGCCGGCCGAAGAGGATGGTGATGGCCCGTTTCTGGGCCCTCACAAGCAGCATGGAAAGCCCAGGGGGGGATCGGAGCCCCCCCTGGTGAAGAGAAAACCCGGGGAGAGCCATCGCGCTGCCAGGTGAGTAAATGTCATTTACTGTTTTTTTTTTTTTTCTTTCAGATGTCGGCGCCGGCGGGGGGGGGGGGGGGGGCTATTCCGGGCCCCCTCCTGAAGATCAGGGCGGAAATCTAACAGCGGATTCTTGTACAGAATCGCTGGCCCTTTCAAATGAGGGGTAAGGTAAGTCTGTATGTTTTTTACTTTTTGTTTTATGGGCCTCTAAAGTCAGCTACGTGACTCTCACGTAGCTGGCACTTAATGGTTGGAGAGGCAGCTACGTGAGAGTCACGTAGCTGGCACTAGAAGGGTTAAGGGGAAGAATATCCTTCTCTTTTTATTCTGTTTCTACTTGTGCTTGGGTATCTTCGGCCCTTCGGCACCAATTTTCTGTTAATCAGGTTTTTGCTAGACCGCTGCCTGTTTTCTGTTCATACCTTTCTAAGGTTTTTTATAAGGTTGACGTTAGAGCCTTTGCTCATGTCGCTCTTGGTAGCAAGTTTTGTGGGTGACAGCGCCTTTACTGTCTGCTGTGCCTTTTTTGACGGGGATCCCACCCTGCTTTATGGACACTGCTATTGGATGTCCCATGTGTAAGTATTATATATGGAGCAGGACGTACTGTATGCTTAGAATAATACAATTCTGTGAAATACTGACCTGTAGAATTGGTATTATACGCATACAGTACGTCCTGCTCCACCCCACCCTGGTTTTACATTTTTCTGGATCCCCCTGTATGGTGATTATCATTGCTATTGTTACCAGTTTGGTGGTTGGTTTCTCCCGGCTTCTTTTCTCACTGCTTTTCGATGCTGGGGATTTATGGGAGGTCCCTGGGTGTGTGAGGGGCCGGGAGGAGCCTGTTTTTGCATGTCTGCAGTGAACAGTGCCCTCTGGCGGAGGATTACCCACGTGTAAGTATTATATATGGAGCAGGACGTACTGTATGCATATAATACCAATTCTACAGGTGAGTATTTCACAGAATTGTATTTTTCTGCACCTGAGTGGAAAGTTGGTAGAAGAAGTATGCATGGTACCCGGTTGGGATTATTTTTTGGGCAAAATTTGCGCAAATTGGCTCGGTCCAAAGACCTGGCTCTGGCTTGTGCTGTCCTCAAATTATTGTAATCGTAACCAAGTTGAAGTAGGTTATTAATTAGCTCATTGGAGCGTGTCTCATACAGGTCATCAGAAGCAGTTATGCGTCGGATCCTAACAAACTGTCCAAAGGGTAATCCCTTTATCAGAGAAGGTGGATTGAAACTCTTCACATGTAGGAGCGTATTGCGATCAGTCGGTTTCCTATAAACATCAGTGATTAAGGAACCATTGGTTATGGAGACACAGACGTCAAGGAAGTGTATGGAAGTTGTACTGTGGTCAAGACGGAAGGAAATGGTAGGGGTGCATTGGTTCAGATAGGTGTAGAATGCTATAAGCCCTTCAAGGTCACCCTGCCAGATCATAAAGACGTCATCTATATAACGCATCCAGGTAAGTATATTTTGTGTGTAGGCCATAATGGGATAGACAAATTGTGTCTCGAAGTCAGACATATAGAGGTTTGAGTAGCTTGGGGCCATGTTGCAGTGCAGTGCCTTGGGCTTGGAAGTAGAACTGATCGTCAAAGGTAAAGTAGTTTTTGGTGAGAAGGTCACAGGCTAGTGTCTGCATGCCCACCGGTATAGAGGTCCCTACCAGTGCTTTTCTGACCACACTAATACCTTCAGTGTGGGGGATGGACGTATATAAGCTAGATACGTCCATCGTAACCAGAGTACAGTCAGGTGTAAGAGTGCTAAAGGAATTAAGTTTATTGAGAAAATCTGTGGTGACCTGTAGGAAGGAAGGGGTAGCTATAACCAACGGTTGTAGGAGACGGTCTTTGAAAATGGCTGGGTTTTGGAAAATAGAGTTTGTCCCTTCCACCATAGGGCGTCCAGGAGGGTTGTTTAGTCTTTTATGTATCTTTGGAAGACAATAAAATAAAGGAATTAACAGTCTGTTTTCAAAACCTTAGCCACCTTTTCTTCTATGATAGAGTTGTTCCGAGCAGTATCTATGAGTTTGTCAATGTCAGTCTTAATATCTTGTGTGGGATCCTTGTTTATGTGAGTGTAAACTGAGGTGTCGCTTAATTGGGTAAGTATTTCATGTCTATAGTCGATGGAATTCATAACAACTATGGTCCCTCCCTTGTCTGCAGGTTTTATGGTTATATCAGGATTGTCACATAATGATCTTAGTGCCTGTTTCTACTTAAGGGAGAAATTGGAGTGGCAGGTTTTTTGAGGGGGTGGAAGGGAGTCAACCTCATGTTGGACCAAATTAATAAAGGTCTTAACTGCATGGGATGAGGTAACTTTAATGGCATTAACGTTGCATGGTGTTCATTCTCCCCTACTTTGGTTATATTTTACCCAGAGGGGGCATACCAGTGCTCTGGGGGGGGGGGGGGGGGGGCTCGCTGGACCTGGAATCTTTTACATTCCAGGGTTCTGCTTTAGACAAGATGCCAGAGTTATAAAGTATGATACCAAACCCTAGGAGCCAGTCCTCACCCAGGGGGAAGTACAAAAGCAAGTCTGCACTCTCTTTGAATAGCAGCACTGAATGTTACTGCATGTGAAAGAGGGGAATGGTTTGGCATATATCCCTGCACATATGGCAGCAGGTCAACAAAAGGCATTTGCTAACACAGGTGGGGCCAGTCTGTGGTTTACTTCTGCAAAAAAAAAAAGTCTGCTAAGCAAGAAACCCACATCAAATTAACCCTTTAAGTGCCAGCCTACCTGCAGCTTTTGTCAACCTCTGTTGCCAGACCATGTTTCACTATTTTGCACTACACGTGTTCAACTTTGATTTTTTAAAAGACTTCCAGGGATTTCCCAGGAAAATGATATATTGTTTTTTTCAAGTCTGGGCTTCAACATGAAATCTCTTGTTTGGCCTTTTTTTTAGTGTATTCTCAATACTTTTTGGTGAAATATGTGCAAAAAAAAAATAAAAAACATTTATTTTTTGCAATTTGTAGTGTTTTTTTGTAATAAAAAATGTAAGTTTGTCAATAAAATTTTATTGCGTGCGAAACCCCAATTTCTCTCAGTCACAGCGGTACCACATATGTATTGATAGACACCCTTTCCTGCCCAGGAGACTCCCCCAAACTGAAACAGAGCTTAAGGAGATTGTCAGATAAAATACAACTATGCTATGCGCACCTTGCAGTTTTTCCAGAAAAACCATTTACATTTAAAATATCCCCCACAAACTATATATTCTCTGGAAGTACACACCTCAAGCTTTCTAGGCGTACCAAGCTTGTTTACGTGGGCTTAGTTTTCTGGAAGTAATCCCTCAGTGTATTCTTTGGTTGCACAAAGTTTCCCTAAGAATCAGGCCACATTTTCCTAAAAAAAAACTATATGCAAACAAGAAAAAACAAGTAAAATCTCAAAAAGCAGCATGCCCCGAACAGAACGATACCCAACATGCATAGGTACTGTCAAGGGAAGAGTTGGCAAACACCACAAAGAAAAGCTTGCGCGTAACAGTAATTTTACTTGAAAATTTCAGCTCTGCAGACAAAATGCGCACCTTGCAATTTTTCAACCAAAACAACACTTTGCATTTGGAATATCCCCTATAAACCATATATTCCCTGAAAGTCCACATGTTAAGCTTTCTAAGAGTACCTAGCTTGTTGTAGTAGGCTCACCTTTCTGGAAGTAATCCCTCAAAGAATTCTTAGGTTGCACAGGGTTTCCCTAAAAAATGAATAAAAAAACTGAATAAATAACATGTTTTCCTAAAATATAAATATGCAAACAAGAAAAAACAAGCTAAATCTGAAAGAGCAAGGTCTCCCGAGCAGAATACCCAACATGCATAGGTACTATTAACCCTTTTAATTGCCAACCTACTTGAAGATTTGTCACCCTCTGTTGACAGGTCATTTTTCCCCATTCTGCGCCATGTTTAACCGTGATTTTTGCCGGAATTTCCAGGAAAATCACAGATATATATTTTGCAGCAGAGTTTAGGCTTGAACATGAAATGTCTTGTTTGTAAATTTTTTACTGTTTTTTTTATATTTTTGTGTAAAAATAAATAAATATTTTTTAGACAATTGCCTCCTTTATTTTAAATAAAACATTTACTTTATTAGAGGAACCATATTGCATGTGAAAGCGCAATTTCTCCCGATTACAACGGTACCACATATGTATCGGTAGCCCCCATTCTTGCCCAGGAGACCCCCCAAACTGAAAATAGCACTTTATAACATTTACAAATAAAATACTACTATCCACACTATAAACATAAGGGGTTAATTTAAAAAAAAATGACATAGGGTCCCCCCTCCTGGGGGGGGGAACCCTTTTTTTTTGGGAATTTTAAGGGTTAAAAACCCTTAAAAATCCCCCAAAAATTGAAATGGGGTCCCCCTTACCCAGCATTACCAGCCCGGGACCAGCTATGGGGGCTTGTAGGAACAGAGTGGAGGGGCCAGCTTTTGTGGCCCCCCCACCCTGCAGCCTACAAGCCCACATAGCCTATGTGGGCCCGGGCTCTTCTGACCCCCCCCCGGGCCCACATAGCCTATGTGGGCCCGGGCTCTTCTGACCCCCCCCGGGCTTTGGGGAGGCAGGTAATAGGGGTGCCGGGGGTTAACGGCAGGTGACTTGCCATCCCCCAGCCTTGTGAACTGGTATAAGGGGTCTCATGGACCCCTTACCAGTTCACAAGGGGTTAATTGGTAAAAAAAAAAAAAAAAAAAAAGGCACAGACACATAAGAAAAAAAATGATCTTTATTTTTTTTTTACTTTACTCACCTCCGATCCTCTGCGATCTCAGCCCTCTCCCCCTCCCCACCTCTCTCTCCTCCAACCACTCGTGCAGACTGATTTTCTGTCTCGGGTGCTGGACGAGGCGGCTGCTGGTGACATCACAATGATGTCACCTGGCCCCACCCCCAGGGGGCGTTCCAGGAAGTGGGGGGAGGACAATTTCTGCCCTCTTCTCACCCCGGAAGAGGCTGGGGGGGCGATCGGAGTCTCCCCCCCCCCCAGGTGAAGAGGACACCCGTCGGGAGACAGCGCGGCCTCAGGTAAGCAAATGTCATTTTTAATTTTTTTTTTTTCTTTACAGTTAGCAGCTGCTGCTGCTGCTGCCACGGGGGGGCCTATCTATCCCACGGGGGGTCGGATGGCACCAAATTAAAGAGGAGACCCGGCCGGATCCAACGAGGGGTGAGGTGAGTATTTTTATTTATTTATTTTTTTACCTAGCAGGGGGGGTAAAGTCAAGCACGTAACACCTACGTGCTTGGCACTTAAGGCACGGACATGCGAGCACGTAGGTGCCCCAAGGACTGTCATTTTGGGGAATGCCTATTACAGGACTTTAGAAAAGAGGGGTTCAAGGGTACTGATGAGCGGGCAGTGTAACCAGGTAGCGAGAAAATCAAATGCTCGTGAGGTTGTGATGCTGCCGTAAAGAGATCTGTTGAGACCACAATTGGAATACTGTGTTCATTTCGAGACCTCACCTTCAAAAAGACATTGCTCAAATTGAATGGGTCCAAAGGCATAAACATAAAACCACTCAGGAAAGAGTTAGTTGCTTATTTCATTTGGAAAAAAAACAAGGGGGGGGGGCATGACTGAAACCTTGAAATATGTGAAAGGTGTGAATCTTTTGAATTCAGGTGGGAATTGTTTTAAAGAATCATCTTAAGGACAGAACAAGGGGGCACAAACAGAAGCTAGCTGGAAGGAAGATTAAGAATAATGTCAGAAAAATATCATTTTGTGAATACTCACCTGTAAAATGGGTATTCTAAGTATGTCACACACCCCGCTTCAAGACATTCATTACATGTGGGTATACTGACCTGTAGATGGCGATCTTGCAGAGATGTCAATAAAAAAAGTAAGACTCTCCCGGCCCATAAATACCTGGGACCTCCCACTCATTCCCCAGTATAAAGATAGCAGTAAGATCAAGGGACCAGGAAAGCCAATTAAAACTAACAAAGGTTTACCATATAAAGGATCCAGAATACAAAAGGGCAGGGTGAAGCGGGGTGTGTGACATACTTATAATACCCATTTTACAGGTGCATATTCACAAAATGGTATTATTCTAAGTATGTCACACACCCCCTTCAAGACATTCATTACATGTGGGACATCCAATAGCAGTGTCCATAAAGGGCGGGGATCCAAAAAACAAGGCACAAACTTAAACCACTGCAGCTTGCAGAACTTTGCGGCCAAAAACAGCATCCGCTGAGGCCCGCACATCAACCTTGTAAAACTTGGAAAAAGTGTGAACCGAAGACCAAGTAGCAGAATAGGCCCCAACAATGGCCTGGCGAATCCATTTACTAATGGAAGACTTGGCGGGAGCCAAACCTTTCCTAGGCCCAGAGGGCACCACAAAAAGGCCACCAAATAGTACTTCACACAGCGAACCACAACCAAAGAATGCAAAACCCTCTCCTTGTCATTGCTGGGCTTAGGACACAAGGAGGGTAGAACAATATCCTAAATAAGATGAAAAGCAGAGACCACCTTAGGAAGGAAATCTGGCTTGAAGCTGAAAACAACCTTGTCCTGATGCCTCTCAAAGTAAGGGGACTTAATGGACAAGGCTGCCAACTCCGAAACACGCCGAACAGAAGTGATGGCCACCAGAAAAACAACCTTCTGAGTAAGCGCAGAAAGCGCGCAGAAAGCGCAATATCCTGCAAAGGTTCAAAAGGAGGACCCTGCAAGGCAGAAAGAACCAAGTTCAAATCCCAAACTGGAAGCAAAGGCTTCCTAGGAGGCCGCACATGCGTAACCCCCTGAGAAAAAGTCTTAACCAGAGGATGAAGAGCAAAAGACTTTTGAAAGAAAACCGCAAGGGCAGAAACCTGCCCTTTCAGCGTACTAAGCTGCAAACCTTGGTCCAGACCATGTTGCAGAAATTCCAAGACCCGAGGAATAGAAAACGCCCTGCAAGGCAAGGCCTGGACCTCACACCAAGCAATATAAGACCTCCAAATCCTATAATAGATGGCAGAGGAAGACTTCTTTCTAGCCCTAACCAGAGTCTGAATGACAGCATCAGAAAGACCTTCCTCCCTCAAGATGGAGGTTTCAGCAACCACGCCGTCAAAAGCCAGTGTTGGTAAATTGGGGTAGAACAGTGGACCCTGAGTGAGTAGATCCGGCAGAAGGGGCAGAACTAACTGATCCTTTGCCAACCTTACCACGTCTGCGAACCAAACCTGTCTTGGCCACCTTGGAGCCACCAGGATTGCAGACGCGCCCTCTAGGGCCAGCTTGCGCACCACTTTGCCCACCATGGGAAACGGAGGGAACAGGTACAGAAACTCCAGATACCTCCAGTTCAGAGACATGGCATCCACTGCCAGAGCCAGCGGATCCCGCGAGAGAGACACAAATGCCGGAAGCTTGTGATTGTGACGAGAGGCAAAGAGATCTACCTCCGGAGTCCCCCACCGGTGGGAAAGCGACCGAAACACCTTGGGGCTGAGCAACCATTCCCCCCGGCGAGATGACCCCCCTGCTCAGGGAATCCGCCTCCGTGTTGTCCACTCCCGGAATGTACACCGACGAGATGCATGGGACATTGCCCTCTGCCCAATCCAGTATCAAAGACACTTCCCTGAGGGCCCGCCTGCTGCGAGTCCCTCCCTGGTGATTGATGTAGGCGACCGCCGTCCGATTGTCCGACCGAACCTGAACCGGTAGTCCCCGTAACTGATGAGTCAAGTGAGCCAGAACCAACCTGATGGCTCTCAGCTCCAGAACATTGATGGGATCGTGAGCCTCCTGAGGCCCCCACAGCCCCTGAAACTGAAGATCCTTCCAAAATCCCCCCCAACCTGACAGGCTGGCATCCGTGGTGACCATCTCCCAACGAGGGGTCATAAAGTACCTGCCCCTCGTCAGATTGCTCGGTTTCAGCCACCACCGAAGGGAACACCGCACCCGGGGGGACATCAGAAAGGACTGATCCAATGACAGCGGGGACCCGTCCCAGGCCGCCAAGAGATGGAGCTGGAGCGTCCTTGTGTGAAACTGGGCAAAGGGAACCGCCTCGAACGATGCCACCATCAATCCCACCAGTTGCATCCCTAGCCGGATGGACGGGCGGGGGATGGATAGGCGACGCTGAGTCAATTCCTGAATCAGAAGAACCTTGGCTCGGGGGAGAAACACCCTAGCCTGAGAAGTATCCAGAGACATTCCCAGGAACTCCACCACCCTGGAGGGAGTGAGGCAGGACTTGGGATAGTTGATCACCCAACCGAAACTCTCCAGAGTGGACACCACAGTCCTGGTATCCAGCTGCGCCTGACTGAGGGAAGACGCCATGATGAGAAGATCGTCCAGATAGGGCACGATGCGGATACCCCTGGCTCTGAGGATGGCCATCACTCCTGCCAACACCTTGGTAAAAACCCTTGGAGCTGAGGTAAGGCCAAACGGAAGAGCCACAAACTGAAAATGTCGATTGTCCACGACAAACCTGAGGAATCTCTGGTGTGCCGGAAATATTGGAATATGCAGGTAAGCATCCTTGATGTCTATGGACGTCATGAAGTCCCCCTGACGAAGTGAGTGGATGGCTGAGCGCAGAGTTTCCATACGGAACTTCCGGGGACGGACGAACCTGTTGAGCAACTTCAGATCCAGAATGGGCCCAGGCCCCAGTCTGAGAGGGGCACCGGACAGATGACAGCCATGTCCAAAAGACTTGCTACTGCCGCCTGAAGCCCCTGGGCGGCCAGAGGATCTGACGGCACCCGAGACCTGAAGAATCTGGGAGGGGGCCGGAACTCGAACTCCAGCTTGTAACCGGAAGACACCACTTCCTGAATCCACCTGTCCGAGACCTCTTGGACCCAGACCCGGGAGAAGAGTTGCAGCCGTCCCCCCACCCGCAAGGGTGAGGGCGCCCCCTCATTGCTGAGCCGGCTTGGCAGCGGATCTAGGCTTGGAGCCCCAACTGTGTCCTGGACGGGCCCGACCCCTGCCCCTAGGCCAGGAATCACCTCTGGACGAAGGGAAGGCCGAACCCCTGCCAACTCTAGCCCCACAAAAGGACTGAGAGAAGGAAGCCGCCCTCTGAAAGGGGCGACGCTGCTTCTTACACTGAGGTAACTTACCTCCCTTTGCCACCGAATCCAATTTTTCTCCAAAGAGCCGCAACCCCACAAAGGGAAGGGCCGTAAGCGACTTTTTGGACACAAAATCAGCCACCCACTGGTGTAACCAAACCGACCGCTGGATAGCCACAAGCAAGGCCGAAGCTCTGCTACACATCACCAATGTGTCGTCCAGGGCGGACAGCACAAAGGACAAAAATAACTCACAGCGCTTAAGGTCGGCAAACTCCTCACTAGCCGGGTCAAGCGCGGAAGAGGTCAACAGTCGACCTGGCAGCTACCAATAAAAGTGCAGAAGCACAAACCGGCAGCAAGGCCGATCCAACACTGGCAAAACCATGACAAGCCATCTGGTCAATGCGTTTATCCTCCCCATCCTTGAGAGTAGTGCACTCCGGAGCATGCAGGACTGAGGAGTTGGACAACCCCAAAACAGGAGCATCCACCTCGGGGGGGGGGGGGGGACGGGGCCACCAGTGCTTCACCGCGTCCGCCGGAAAGGGATATTTCTTGTCCCAACCTCGGGGGGAGAAATAGCCAGGACCTCAAACATATGAGCCAGGACCCTAGAGGTATCCAAGGAATCCCCCTGGCCCTGCTCGGTATCAGCGCCCACAAACTGCTGATCTGAGCCCTCAGACTCCTCATACAGCTCCCCTTCCTCACGCGGGGAACAATCAGACCAATCCAGGGAGTCAAACTCCTCCATAATAATATATATTAATAATATATATATATATATATATAGTATAAACTGGTTAAGGTCCTCTTTAAAGTCCTCCAAAGTGTTCTTCTAATTCCACCATGCGCATCAGCAATCCACTCGTGCACCACCACCATAGATTTGGTACCATTACCCAAAATAATTGGTACAATCAGCGATTGTAAAGATCACAAAAACGATCTCTCCAATAGGCTCCACCTCCTAGGGTACGGTTTCAGGGAGGGTTAAAGCAATCGATAATCTCGACAAATTGCACTTCCACCAATCTGCTCAACCACACTGGGGTAGGATTTCTCAATGCAATATACAATCACCAACCGAGATTTCCAGAGCACATTCATGCAGGAAAAAACAGAAGAGCCATTGCGCAATATTGCAAACTACAAGTTCAAATTTAATTAAGCCGATAAAAAACTCACATTGTAAAAGATTAAAACTCGCATGTCATACAAGGCTCTGGGCCAACTCACGCTGCTGAATTCCAAATATTCTGCCTCCGGCTCCCAACGCGTTTCGTCGCTCAGCGCGACTTTCACTAGGTCAGCCGGCGCGACGGCAAGCAGCGATTAAATAGACAAAAAGCGGACAGGGGGGAGCGCACCTTCCTCCCTCCCAACCAATCACTGGCCAGATACGTATTACGCCATCCGGCTCAGCGACAGAATGGCGTAGCTAACGCCCTTCATCCAATCCGTTGGGCAGGAGGTGAATATCATTACCTCTCTCCGCCATGGTTTTAGTTAATTTACTTAATGTTGAGATTTGAGTAAAGCACGTGGAGCTGGACACATGAACATTTGTACACAACATTATTAGTATTTATGATTTCAAAAACTTTTCATTAATTAATTCACAGCGCGGTATTTATATATTTATTTATTTTAATAATATATATATGTATACAAATGTTTTCTCTTTGCCGTGGCCTTTTTAGCAACGGCACTGGAAAACAACTTTTCAAGATTAGCCAATCTGGCACACACCTCAGATTGCGACTCCCCGCCAATGACCACATCACCAGGGGTACGTGTCAAGTGAGGGGGAGACGGAGAGGAGACTGGCGGAGCAGAACCAGACGTCTGAGATCCGGTCTGCCGCGTAATAGACCGTTGCGCACAGGGTACACACTGAAATACATCATCCCCCAAAAGGGATACCCCACACCCCAAACATTGCCCCGAGGGAGGCACAAGCCCAGTATCCGGGGAAGTCTCCATATGGTGATTTTTAAAAAAAATATATATATGTGTACAGTGAATTACGGAGTAATGCAACCCGGGATGCCCCTTTAAGTCCCGAGTGGGAGGAATTTTAAGCCAACTAAATTTAACCAGGGACCCTAGGACCGGGAGAACCCCCCTTTAATAGGATCAATGGTCCACCTGGAACACACAAACAAAACACACAATCAGACCATGCTAGCAAATGTCCTTAAAGAGTTAATAACAGCATTGCCCAGCAACCCCAGTGAGGGGCATAATCAATAAATAAAAATGATGGCCACAGGCCACTCACCCAACCTTCACCCCTCCGGAGCCCCGCTGGCAGCAGGGGACGGGAGGCGCGTAGTGTGCAGAGGAAGAGGGAGGGACCTTTTTTTATTGACATCTCTGCAAGATCGCCATCTACAGGTCAGTATACCCACATGGAATGAATGTCTTGAAGCGGGGTGTGTGACACTTAGAATACAAGACGTTTAGTAGACTTACTGTAATAATTGCTCTCTCTTATGTGCAACTCATCCAAGCTGCTGCATATAAATAAGAAAGTCCCTTTTTTTTACTGGACTTCCTATTTAAAAGCAGACTAAAATCCACTGAACTTGTGAAATACATATGGCCAAAGCCCCTGCCAATACTTCCTTCTTAGGGTGTAGAACTAGAAATGATTATTTTCAATTACTGCGTTGTCCTGGAACACTCATTTTGTTCGCTGTCCCTGTGTAAAATAGCAGATGGTCATTGTATAAGTGTGAAATTACATCATTGCCACTCACAGCAGTTGTGACACTTGAGAAAGCATCAGCTAAAACAGGAAACAGTAGCTAGGAGCAAGATTGCCAAAAGGTACTCTTCATGGCAGATGATAAATATGTAAGTTTTGGTCTGCTTTAAGCCTAAGCCAGGGGAGCTAATGAGTAGGAAGTACAATGACCAGAGGAAAACTCTGTACTCTTTATTTCTAAGTGGTAAAGGTCAGGCAGGAGAGCTCAGAATAAACGCTGCTCATGTGAAAACGGTGCGTTGGGAGGAGACATCATCAATAGAGTAACTACTTGGTCCAATAAGCTGCCAATCCGGCCCTGGAAGGTTGCTGTGGAGAATGAAGGCAGCATGGGTGCCAATTGCATCACCATCCACTTCATAGCCGAACAGAGACATGAGCTAACCCCTCTAGCTCACTCCAGAGTTGGAGAAAGATTGGGGATGAGGGATTCAACTTTGCATAAGCTCATGTGTGATCTCGCCAGGATATTATAACCCTAATGTAAGAAATTTTCCCTGTGTAAAGGGAAAAAAAAATGCACACCTAGGATTTAGAGGAGAATAAAAAATATACTCAACCAAACTGTGTGCTAAAATACCTCCCCCCCCCCCCCAACATAACAGGCAGTGTGCCTGCCCAGGATCCAGCGATGCACGTGGCATGCAGTTGCACAGACCAGCTTCCTCACAAATCCAAGATGGCTGCAGCAGGAACCGGGATCGCTGCTGGATCTAGGGCAAGGATTTTGTTGTACACCCCCCAACAGTCATTCTGACGTCACTGTTCGTACTTCCTGCAGCCCTCCTGGTTCCGGTGGCCTGCAGGAGTACAATCAGCAACGGAGAAGTTCCGATAAGTTAAGTGGACACCCACCCAAATGCAAGTGGGTCTCCTGTAGCAGAAAAAACACCCAATATTTTACTGAAAGTGTAATACATCTTTGAAACAAACTTCCCGTAGAGGTGGCAGGAAAATCAACAGTAATTGAATTTAAACATGCCTGGGGCAAAAATATCTATCCTGAGATAAAGAGAACAGTCTAAACGGATTAGGTGGTCTCCTTCCATCTGTTGTGGTAGTTGGGTGGGAACATACCTCTTCGGGTCAACCTGGTTTAGTAAAGCTATAAATGTTTTGGCCTTGTCAAGCCAACTATGCAGTCACCCCTTTTGGAGCTGAAAAGTGACTGCATTCACTACATTCATCCTAATCTAAGAACATAACACACACAATTCAGAATGGCAGCTCTGTAGTTGGTCTTGTTCTCCCCCATTAAAAGGGGAGTTTATGAAGAATGTAATCAAGATGGCACTTCCCAGTCATCAATTTCATCTGTGGTTCCTGTTGCAGGTTCCAGAGAAGTTACCTTTTCTATCCTGTAGTTGAGATCCTCCACTCGATTTTTCCTACCCCTCTAATCGGAGGAGTTATCAACAGTCAACCTCCTTTTGAGCTAAACAGTTCCACAGTTTCAATCCAGTGAGCTGCTCCCAGCTTCCAAATGCCCAACTTTGAACCACTGGGCAAATAAACTAGTGCCCCAGTTGTCTCAGGTTTCAGAATTGGTAGCACTAGCCATCCAGACCCTTGGTTTAATTCTATACTAGAAGAAAATATTTATGAAACCAAAGAAATCGAAATATAATCAAATGAATCAAGAGATGGTCCTTCATTGCCCCTGTGCTGATACTTTCCTTCTCTGGGGAAATGGCTACACCTCCTGAATGTGGTAAAGAATTAGCAAGTTCCTAGTTTATGGATTTGTTTGGCCTTCAATACCATTGATAGTATGTTGGGTAAAACAGAGAGGGGCATTCCATATCAGGATGCCCTGGCGAAGAGGTAGAAAACCCAAGAAAGTCAATTTCTTGAGTGTGGTACCTCTAAGAGGACAGCCTCTCTCATCTTGCCTGTGTTCCCCAAGCTTTGAGGTTACACCTCTTCTCGCTTTCGGCTTTCACTGCTCTTTGCCACTACCTCAGGTAGTGCTTTCTTAATATTGGACACAAGTCTAAACAGGGTAGTTGAGCAGGTCCTCATCTTTTGTGAAATGTCATGATTCCATCTGCAGGGGTGAGTAGTACAAGTCCCCAAGCAACAGGGCCTCATGAGTATGTTGGACACCAGTACCCCTGTATCAGATATCTGGAGCATGCAATGTAAGGTGCACATAAGTCACCATGGGAACACAGTCTGGTACCAATACCTGCTGATGATGTTAGACTTCTTTCCAGGAACACTTGAATCCTGTTCCACCTGAACAAGTACCCATAAGCTCCCCCCCAATATTGGTTCATCAAATCTGCCTGGAAACGCCCCCAATGCAGAGAACCATGACCTAGTTGAGGTAATGGGGAAACTGAAGAATTTAACCTGCAGGGTACTCCTTCACAAGACAGTATAGGGTGTAGTATTGAAACACAGCTACCCCACCAGTAAGCAGCACAGGATGGCCATAACTCTTAACTCAAGCACCACAGGGCCAGGACACTAAGTGGCTGGATAATGATGTGGATGCCTCCACCTGCTTGGTGAATTAGACAGAGAAGGCAGAGGGCCCAGTTAGAATCACTCTCTAGCTTAATCCACCCCGTTAAGGGTGTTTTCCAGTTACCCCAGCTGAAAATATTTTTCTTTAGTAATTTTAATAGTAGTAGCAAAACATTGTATAAACCACTAGACATTCAGTCTTTACACACCTCATTCTTTAACTATTGAATTATTTTTTAATGTACAAATATATAAAATGTATTAAAGTACACTGATCCATCAGTGGTATGTACTACAAAAGTGCAAGACAATATACAAATTGCCCTGTAATAGTTTACAAAGTACAGAGCATAGATGGTTGGAACAGAGTGGACACGATGTTGCATTACATTCAAGATGCAAATTAGTACTGTCTAGGAGCCAAGAGTCTCTTAACCTTTCAGGTACCATTTTGTTTCAAAAGACGAGTAACACTAAATTAAGCATCAATTCTGTATTTACAAAACTATTCATACAAAGATTCTGGTAGTCTGACCAGGTAAAAGACTTTATATACAGTTAGTCAAGTGAATACACTTTTTAAATCCAACCTTTCATCACAGAAAGGTTACAAATATACCCTGCAAAAGTTGCAGAGAAATATTTACTAAACAGTTGCCCACATTTCTTGTTAGTCGTTTGCAATTTAGCTGCTGCAGGAGTTACTTTACAGTTTGTGTTATGAATAGTCATGCCATTTGTCCAGTACTGTAATATATAGAGGCACCTGTGTTGCATTTTGTTAAAGGTCAATTTAAAATGTCCCATGCTATTTTATTTTCAAAAGGTGGGGGCTCAGAGGCACAAGCCTGCCATCTACAAATTGGATTTTGTACCAAGAAGTTATGTTTCGCAAGTCCAAATATGCCTTTTGTAGTTCTTAGCACTGCAATGGGTCTATACAAGCATACATGTACAAGGGTCTTTGCAGACATATCAGTGAATCTAGTAACCAGTTGACTGATCTGGCTTGCCACATGAAATCGGTATCTGAATTAAAATTAGTCACATCAACTTGAATATGAAATGCAAATGTAGACTACAGAGGGCAGGAAATCCATTTGCCGGATCATGACGACGTCATCCAACATCTCAGACATCCAGTAGGTAATATAGTTGCTGTGCAAGTGCTACAGCCACAATATTCTGCACATTTAAACAAAAGCTCATCCAAAATAGAAAAATAGCACACAGTCCAGCAAAATTCTCTTAAGATGGTTTGTCTGCATCCTTGCTGCAACTTGGTGTTTCATCGTCTATATATATAACTGGTGGCAGCTCAGTTTTTAGGCGCTTGGATTCTGGAGGCCTACAGTTAGGGTCCTGAACTGGTGAAGTTTCTAGAAAAAAAAAAAAAAAGAAAAAAAAAAAATGATATGTAACAGTTAAACTGCTGCATGGAAAGCATTTACAGATCAAAATGTGTAGAGTGTATCACAATTACCACCTGTAGGAATGACTATGGATCATGCTTTCACTGTATTTTGCAGCCTGTAATGGCTTTCCCTTGCAGCCTGTAATTGGCTAGTGCTTCCCTTGAAAGCCATAAAAACAAAGCATTTCATATCCATTAAGAACTGAAGAAGTTCCACACAAGAAAAAACAGTGACTGAACACCTACTGCACATTTCAGGCAGTGTCCAGGTCCTTGGTCATACAGCTTGTGTTTGGGGAAAAATACAATCCTGTGATTCTCACTACTAGAATTGATTTCTCCAGGGTGTCAGCGAATCAGAAACGAATGGGTTAACTCTTGTCCAAGGGATGAGGACTGCAAGATAAAAGGTGTAGTTTCTCCCGGCTGCTCCAGTAATTGAAAAGCAGTAGGAACAGCCGTCCGGAAGGATAAGGCATCCTACGTAGCCCCACATTTATTTGGAAAACGTTTTCCTTTATTTTCATTTTTTAATGCTGATTAACCATTTACATATATACAAGCTCCACTAGTAGTATGGCATCCGAGGAATGGGTATAGTAGCCTAGCAGATAGGGTGGGCCCGATACCCTGGAGTGGAAGAAGAGAGAAAACAATTCTACAGGTGAGAATCACAGAATTGTATTTTTTTTCATATTGCACTCACTGAATCAGATACAAAAATGGGACCTCCAAAAGGAGTGCCCTTAATTCAGGGTGGGATCCCAAATGTCGATTTTATTCCTCTAAATGTGAGGAGTAAGTTATTAAAGAATCAAACCTTAGCTGAAGAAGAGCTTACTACCATCTGCAATACATTCCTACCAAAGGCGGCATTCACTGGGGCTCTAACATCTACCTTTTGGGGGGGGTTGCACATAGGCGACCACCTGCAAAAATATCCTTATATAGGTTTATTTTCAGCAATAGGTTTCTGAAAAAAGATGAATAAAGCAGATATCTGTCCCTTTAGAGTGCTCAATTGAAAACCCTCAGAAAAGGTTCTACAAGAGAAACTTCTGTGGTAAATCTTTGACGAGGTATGCTTTAGTGCTTGAATCATGGTCTGAATAACCCCAGCAGATAAACCTCTTTTTCCAGACTGGAGGTCTCAATAGCCAGGCCATCAAAGCCAGAACTCAAATTGTGGTGCCGTAGAGGCCCCTGTGTGAGAAGATCTGGATCGTCGGGCAGCCACTAATGCTCGCCTTCCGACATGTCTGAAAACCAGCTTTTCCTTGGCCAACGGAGTACCTCCCCCCATGGTCCCCCCTGCAGACTCACCAGACAAAAACCTGAGTCTGGTTGTCCTTTTAGGCGGGAAACTCCAGCACCCTGTAGTGCTCACGGGACACCTGACGCCTACCCCTAAATCACCCGGATCGGTTTGCCTGACTCCAGGAGGCATAGGTGGGTCCACCGGATCAGCGGGACCACAAGGGCATGGAAGACCGGGTTAAACCCCCCGCTTCCTAAATAAAATCCTATATAATAAAAAAAAAAATGAATAAGTTGAAAATAATCCCAGGCACAACCTTTGCAGTTCAGTCCAACTGCAAGAATGAAACTTTATTGCAGAGGGCAGCCAGAAGTATATATATGCCAGGAGAAACTACACCTTTTATCTTGCAGTCCCGCCCTTCAGATGAGAGTTAACCCATTTGTATCTGATTCGCTGATGCCCTGGAGTGAAATATGAGAGAACAGACTGTAACATAGTAGACATATGTCACATGTTGTGCCCTAGAAAGAGCGCACAAGGAATCCTATCCCCAAATTCATGGTTGCCACAAATCAGGTTTCGCACAAATCAACTAACTTCAGACTCCCTAGCATTTCCAACCAGGCATCAGTCATGTTCTGTCAGGCACTCCTCAGACTTCTCTAATTTTGTCCTCAAATTATTACTTTAACTTGCTTTTGGGAAACTTTTAAGGGGGGCATTTGCTGACAGATTCTCAAATACCTATAAAACTGTTCTAATTGGCCAAGAACAGCAACAATATTTTAGTCCAAAATCAGAGTGGGACCAAGCCTACAGAAGTGTTATCAGAAAGTGAACAGCATATAGTGTAGTATAAAGTACAACAGCAATATGGCATGATGAGCTCCACAAACTTGCATTCACTGTATAGCAACATCTTATACAATAATGATTTACCATATTGCATTCAGCCAGGTTACAAAACTGCTTAGCTTGTGAAACCCACCCCCCGTCCTCTGCTCCCCACTCTTCACTACTGCCGCAGCACGAGCAATCAGCCATCATCGCTGAAATGTCCTCTCTTCCCTCCCGCCACCCGACGAATGAACACACCCAGGTGGGCTGGAATAAATGGGGAGGAGGAGATGAGAGAAGGGAGGGTTAGAGACATACTGACTCCCGCAGTGTGCCTCAAGCTCACAGTGCCGGATACTTACCTAAGCCTAAGATTGGTCACCCTGCCAAGTCTTGAGCCGGAGGGCTCTACGGGCACAATTAATCAAGGCCATATTCTTAGCAGCATCCAAATAAAGTTCAATGCTTTAGAAACAAACATTAGAGCATCCAAAACATCCCCAGAAATGCACCTTTGACTGTGGCAATCCAAAGTTCTAATACTCTACTAAACACAATCTGTAGCAAGTAGGAGTCTGAGCAGAAAAGTATCAGTGTTCCAAGCTCTCTTAAGGAGAATATCAGACCTTTTGTCTAAAGGATCTATAAGGGAACGCATGTTCTCAAAGGAGAAATTCAAGCCGAATGAGCACCCACTTCGGGGCACTTAGCCCAACATTCTATATCAGATTCTTCAAAGGGGAACCTTCTTTTTAGAGACTTGGGAAGGAAGAACCGGTCTTCACTCCCTAGCGACAATGGCCTTTAGCGACTGGTGAATCGGAAAACATGGATCCATTTTTCTAATAATCATGGATAAAGGGAATCCTGAACTGAGAGGGCCCTTTACTCTGCCTCAATCTAAAGGATAGAATGCCCCTAATAAGACCTGTGGTATCATCAAGGGAAAAGTTAAATGGACCAGGGTGGTCAGAAGCCTGCACAGATGCAGCTTCTGCTCCCCTCCCAGTAGCCGTAGAGTTACCGGATTCATCTGAAGAGGCCCCACTCGGCCCCTCCTTACCCGAAAAACCTGGTTTACATCTCTCAGATCCGGGGTAAGAGACAAATGAGGCCCAGCTTCGGACCTAACCAGTCGCCTGGACCACGCTTTTTTTTTGTACAATTCAAACGAATTGGCCATTCTAGAATCGAAACACTCAAAAAATATAATTCTGTGAGTACTTACCTGTAGAATTGTTTTCACTACGCACAGCACGGCCTGCTTCATGAAAGTCCTTACATCTGGGTATTCCACCACAAGGTGGCGCAGTGCACTGCAGAAGACTTGTGGCTCCTCTCGGCCCCATATAAAAACTGGAATCAGCCATAGACCTCCAGTGTTGACAAGCAGTTATACAAAAAGCCGGGGGGGGGGGGGGGGGGGGGGGGGTTTAATAAAGGTAAAAAAAGGTAAAAAACCCCTTAATAAACTTGGAACAATCACCATAAAGAGGCAACCAAGAATAACGATTACAAGGGAGGGATGAAGCAGGCCGTGCTGTGCATAGCAAAAACAATTCTACAGGTGAGTACTCACAGAATTGTATTTTTCCTAATGCACAGCACGGCCTGCTCATGAAATCCTTACATCTGGGACATCCAAAAGCAGTGTCCATAGGTAGGGTGGGATCCCCAAAAAGTAACAGGCAGTTCAAACCACTACCGCCTGAAGTACCCTGCGGCAAAAGCAGCATCAGCTGAGGCCTTAACATCAACCTTGTAAAAACTTGTAAAAAAAAAGTATGAACAGAAGACCAAGTAGCGGCCTTACAAACTTGTTCAACAGAAGCTTGGTACTAAAAAGCCCAAGAGGCACCAACAGCACGAGTGGAATGAGCAGTGATCCGGAAAGGAGGAACCTTCCCTTTAGCAGAATAGGCTTGTACCACCGCCTGATGTATCCACTTGCTAATAGTAGATTTAGCCGAGGCAAACCCTTCCTAGGTCCAGCAGGAAGAACAAAAGAGCATCAGATTTCCTGAAAGACTCAGTAGCAACCAAATAAAACTTCAATACCCTGACAACATCCAGAGAATGAAGGGTCCGTTCCTTGGAATTAGCAGGATTAGGACACAGAAGGCAAAACAATGTCCTGATTGAGATGAAAAGCAGACACAACCTTAGGCAAGAAATCCGGCTTAAGCCGAAACACCGCCTTATCCTGATGCCGCTCAAAATAAGGAGGTTTGATGGAGAGAGCCGCCAGCTCAGTAACTTGCCTGATCGAAGTAATGGCCACGAAGAAGGCCACCTTAAGAGTCATAATGGGCAAAGCGGCCCCACTAATAGGCTCAAAGGGATGACCCTGTGGAGCAGACAACACCATATTTAGATCCCAACAGGTAGCATAGGTTTACGTGGTGGACGCACATGAACAACTCCCTGAAAGAAAGTCTTGACCAACTGGTGATTGGCAAAAGATCTTTGGAAGAGAATTGCCAGGGCTGATACCTGTCCCTTGAGGGTACTAAGTTGAAGGCCCGAACCCAAGCCATGCTGCAAAAAATCCAGAATCCTGGGAATAGAAAACACCCTACAAGGCAGAGACCTAGACTCCCACCAGGCAATGTAAGCATGCAAAATCCTTTATTAGATAAAGGACGACGACTTCTTCCTATCGCTAATCATGATATCAACCACAGAGGCCGGCAACCCCTTGTCCATCAAGATGGAGGTTTCAGCAGCCAAGCCGTTAAAGCCAGCGTTGTAAATTGGGATGGCACAGTCGTCCTGAGTGAGCAGATCTGGATCCTTGGGCAGGGCATACTGATCTACTGCCAACTGCACGACGTCTGCGAACCACACCCTCCTTGGCCAACAGGGGGCCAACAGAATGGCTGGTACCCTTCCTGGGCTACTTTTGCGCAGCAACCTGCCCCAGCAGAGGGGAACACAGAGGAGCCGAAACTCGTCCAAGGCATTGCTAGCGCATCCGTGGCGAAGGCCAGAGGGTCCTGTGACAGGGAGACAAACCTGGGAAGCTTGTAATTGTGGCGGGATGCAAACAAGTCACATCCGGCTGACCCCAGCGGTGACACAGGGAGTGAAACACCTTGTTGCTGAGGGACCATTCCCCTAGCCGAGACGTCCCCCCTGCTCAGGGAGTCTGCCTTCTGGTTCTCCACCCCCGGAATGTAAACCGCCGAGATGCAGGGGACATTCTCTTCCGCCCAAGACAGGATCAGGGACACTTCCTTGAGGGCTCGCTTGCTCCGAGTCCCTCCCTGATTATTGATGTAGGCAACCGCCATCTGGTTGTCCGAGCGGATCTGAACAGCCCGACCCCGAAGGTGTGTAGGTCAGCTGAGCAAGAACCAACCTGATCGCCCTCAGTTCCAGGACATTGATGGGATCATGGGCCTCCTGGAGGCCCCACTGACCCTGGAACTTCAGAGACTTCCAAAAGCCCCCCCCCCCCCCCCCAACCGGTCAGACTGGCATCTGTGGTGACAGTCTCCCAACACTGGGACAGAAATGTCCTGCCACTAGAAGGTTCCTTGAGTCCAGCCACCACGAGAGGGAATGTCTGGCCAGGGGGGACAGAACAAATTCCTGATCCAGGGAAACAGGGTCCCGATTCCAAACAGACAGAAGGTGCAACTGAAGAGGCCTCATGTGAAACTGAGCAAAGGGGAACGCCTCGAAGCAGGACACCATCAGGCCCACTAACTGCATCCCCTGCCGGATGGAAGGATGGGGACACAAGAGCAGAGCCCGGACCTGCTTCTGAAGGCCCTCCACTTTCAGCTGGGGCAGGAAAACCTTGACCTGAGGGGTATCCAGAGTCATGCCCAGAAAGGACCTCACCAAAGACGGAGACAGTGAAGACTTGGGATAGTTGATCACCCAGCTGAAGGACTCGAGAGTGGAGGTCACCACCTGAGTATCCTTCTCGGCCTGAGAAGAGACTGAGCCGCAATCAGAATGTCGTCCAGGTAAGGAAGGATGTGAATGCCATGATGCCACAGCAGAGCCATCACGCCCGCCAGCACCTTGGTGAACACCCGAGGCGGCGAGGTGATACCGAACAGTAAGGCCACAAACTGGTAATGCTGATCCTCTAGAGCAAACCTGAGAAATCTCTGATGATCTGGGAAGACTGGTACATGAAGATAAGCGTCCTTGATGTCCACGGAGGACATGAAAATCGCCTGGGCGAAGGGTACTGACAGCCGAGCGAAGGGTCTCCATGCGAAAGTGCTTGAATCTGACAAACCTGTTGAGACCCTCCAAGTCCAAGATGGGCCTCAGGGACCCGTCCTTTTTGGGGACCGTGAACAGATTGGAGTAGAAACCCTGACCCCGTTCCTGGGAAGGCATCAGGCGAATGACCCTGACTCCAGTAGACGTTGAATCGCAAGGCGCAACCCCTGAGCTGACAGAGGGTTTTGAGACATCCGGGATCTGAGAAATCTCGCGGCGGCCAGGCTGCTAACTATCTTGTAACCGGAGGACACCACCTCCTGAATCCACCGGTCTGAGACGCGAAGCCTCCAGACGTGAGCAAAGAGCTGAAGCCAGGGCGCCTCCTCATGCCTGAAGGGCCTTGGGAGGGGTTTGGCTTGGAACCTCATGAGAGACCGAGACAACCACGGGATCTGCACGGCCCCAAGAATCTCTGCGGCTGCCCGAGAAGAGGGAGCCACGACCTCCTCTGGGAGCACGAAAGGAGGGGAAGGAAGCGGAGGGCCCCCGAAAGGCCCGAGGCTGCTTCCTACGCTGAGGTACCATCCTTGGTCAGGACATCCAAACGCTCACCAAAGAGACGAAGCCCCGCGAAGGGAAGCCCGATGAGAGACTTCTTAGCAGCAGTGTCAGCTGCCCACTGGCGCAACCAAACAGATCGGCGCATAGCCACCAAGAGGGTCGAAGCCCTACCGCCCAGCCGGACGGGATCATCCATGGCAGACAACACAAATGCAACAAAATCAGAGCAAACAGGAGGGCCCTATAATCCTCCCTCCTCCTACCAGCCATGGCGCCATCCGCGAGACGCTTGATCTTCTTCTGAAGGGCAATGGCCATAATGGCTGCGGCACAAATAGGACGCAGGCCTGCCCCTACAAAAGGTGAAAGCATGACAGCCCAGCTGATCCATACGGCGGTCCGCGCCATCACGCAGTGTAGTAGTGTCAGGGGACGGCATGACCGAAGTGTTAGACAGGCCTAGAACAGGAGCGTCAACCTCAGGGGGACACGACCAGCGCTTGACCAGGTCAGCAGAAAAAGGATACTTTCTGTCCAACCTCTTGGGCATCGTGGGCAATCTGTTAGGAAGTTTCCACTCATTGAGCACCATATTGGAGAAAAGGCCCTGCTCTGGGAACTCCAAGCATTGCTTGTTAGGGTGAAAGAGCTCACCCTGCTTCCTCTTCGGCACCTTAGGGGGGGCGATGTGCAAAGTCCCAAAAATGTCCAACAACAGTCTATCAGTGTCAACAGGGAGCCAGGTAACCTCATCAGAGGCGGACCCCGGGTCACTGTCGTACCCTTCCTGATGGTCACCAGATGAGTCTGAATCATTGAAAAGCTCCCCCTCCTCTAGGGAGTGACTCCCTAGAGGAGGGGGAGCTTTTCAATGATTAAAACATATGAAGGCCCACATCCTCCTCGGCAAAGAGGGAAGGCGCGGTGTCAAGATACCGCTTCTTGCCCGAGGCCTTGCCCATCACAGGCTGTGCCAGCTGCCTCTCAATGCTGGCCACACATCAGCCAGATCAGATTGGGACCCCCGCCAGTATCCCCCTCACTGGGAGCTAAATGCAGGCGCGGGGAGTAGAGATGCCTGGGGGGGGGGGGGGGGGGTGGCTGAACTGGCAAGAGAAGCGCTCATCCCAGCCTGGTCCGCAATAATACTTTGGGTGCCGCCACCACTCAAAGGGGATGCCCTGCACATGACACAGTCGGGATTGTTCCGAAGTACCCCTGAGCACGCTATCCCCAGAAGCCTCCATATGGTGATTAACACAGGCGCAATAGGCCAGTATAGGGTAAGGGGCTAATAAAAAGCCACCCGGGATGCCCGCAGAGGGCCAGGAAGGGACCTGCACGTGCAGCACCGACAGTGGATGACAGTACAGCCGAGTCAAAACGGATGGTAGATAAGCTAGCAGGTCACCGTCGCAGCTCAAGTAGAAAGAAGGGCCTCCGGACACGCAGCACCGCAAAATGGCGCCACAACGAGACCCTCGCAGCGGAGCGTGGTACAACCACGGCGGTGGCGAGACAGCAGCGGACAACCCCGCAAACCCCCCCCCCCCCCGAACACCCGCCGGGGATAGGGCAGGCAGCGGCGGGAGAAGACTAGCCAGGGCCGGATGGAAGGGGGGGGGGGGGGGGGGGGCGCCAAGGAGAAGGGAGACAAACAAAAATACCATTTTGTGAATACTCACCTGTAAAATGGGTATTATAAGTATGTCACACACCCCGCTTCAACTTAATAATTACGCTTGGGTTTACCCACCTGCAGGTCGCGATGTTGCAGAGAAGTCTTGAAAAAAGAGCCCTCCCGGTCAATAAATACCTGGGCCCTCCCACTTATATCCCAGTTTTCAAACAGCAGTAAAGACAAAGGTACCAGGAACAATCCAACGGTAACCCTCAAATCGGAAACAAAGCTTCACCATAAAAGGATCCAGGATACCAAAAGGAGCGGGTTGAAGCGGGGGTGTGTGACATACTTAGAATAATAACATTTTGTGAATACTCACCTGTAAAATGGGTATTATAAGTATGTCACACACCCACTTCAACTTAATTACGCTTGGGACATCCAAAAGCAGTGTCCACAAAGGGCGGGTATCCAACAAGGCAATAATGCATAACTCGAACCACTGCAGCCTGCAGAACCTTGCGGCCAAAACAGCATCCGCTGAAGCCCGCACATCAACCTTATAAAACTTGGAAAAAGTGTGAACAGAAGACCAAGTAGCGGCCTTACAAACCTGTTCAACAGAAGCCTGGTGCTGAAAAGCCCAGGACGCTCCAACAGCACGAGCAGAATGAGCGGTAATACCAAAAGGGGGACTCTTCCCCTTGGCAGAGTAGGCCCCAACAATGGCCTGACGAATCCATTAACTAATGGAAGACTTGGCTGGAGCCAACCCCTTCCTAGGCCCACAGGGCGCCACAAAAAGAGCATCAGTCTTACGAAAGAAGAAGTAGAACGCAAATAGCACTTTACACAGCGTACCACATCCAAACAATGCAAAACCCTCCCCTTGTCATTCCTAGGCTTAGGACACAAGGAAGGAAGAATAATGTCTTGGTTTAAGGTGAAAGGCAGAAACCACCTTAGGAAGAAAGTCCGACTTGAAGCGAAAAACCACCTTGTCCAGATGCCTCTCAAAGTAAGTAGCCTGAATCGACAAGGCCGCCAACTCCGAGACACGCCGGACAGAGGTGATGGCAACCAAAAAGGCAACCTGCTCAGTCAACGCAGAAAAGCAATATCCTGCAAAGGCTCAAAGGGAGGAGCCTGAAGAGCAGACAGAACCAGATTCAAATCCCAAACAGGGAGAATAGGTTTTCTAGCAGGCCGCACATGCGTAACCCCCTGGAAGAAAGCCTTGACCAAAGGATGAAGAGCAAAAGATTTTTGAAAGAAGACAGACAGAGCAGACACCTGCCCTTTCAAAGTACTCAGCTGGAGACCCGAATCCAGCCCAGATTGTAGAAAATCCAAAATCCTAGAAATAGAGAAGACCCTGCAGGGCAAGGCCCTGACCTCACACCGAACAATATAAGACCGCCAAGTCCTATAGTAGATAGTAGAAGAAGATCTCTTTCTAGCACTAACAAGAGTCTGAATGACAGAATCAGAAAGGCCTTCCTCCTTCAATATGGAGGTTTCAGCAGCCAAGCCGTCAAAGCCAGCGTTGGTAAATTGGGGTAACGTAATTGACCCTGAGTGAACAGGTCCGGCCGAAGGGGCAGGACGAACTGATCCACTGCCAGCCGAACGATGTCCGCGAACCACACCCGCCGTAGCCACCTTGGAACCACCAGAATGGCGGGAATCCCTTCTAGGGCCAGCTTTCGCAACACCTTGCCCACCATGGGAATCGGAGGAAACAGATAAAGGAAGCCCAGGACCCTCCAGCTCAGGGACATGGCATCCACTGCCAGAGCCAGAGGATCCAGAGAGAGACACAAATGCCAGAAGTTTGTGATTGTGACGAGAGGCAAAAAGGTTCACCTCCGGTGTCCCCCACCGGAGGCAAAGAGACCGAAAGACCTTGGGATCGAGAAACCATTCCCCCCCGGCAAGACGAGCACCTGCTCAGGGAGTCCGCCTCCGTGATCTCCACTCCCGGGATGTACACCGCCGAGATGCATAGGACATGGGTCTCCGCCCAGTCCAGAATCAGAGACACCTCTCGGAGGGCACCCCAAATGCGAGTCCCTCCCTGGTGATAGATGTAAGCAACAGCCGTCCGATAGTCCTCTGAAGAGACAGCCGAACCCGGGAGGACATCTGGAAAGACAGATCCAGCGACCCCGGACACCTGTCCCAAGCCGCCAACAGACGAAGCTGAAGCGTCCTCGTGTGAAACTGAGCAAAGGGAACCGCCTCGAAGGAGGCCACCATCAATCCCACCAGTCTCATCCCCTGCCGGATAGAAGGACGAGGGTTGGACAGAAGAAGCTGAATCAATTCCTGAATCAAGAGCACCTTGGAGTGAGGAAGGAATACTCTGTGTTGGAAAGAGTCCAGAGACATCCCCAGGAAGGACACCACCCTGGAAGGAGAAAGGGAGGACTTGGGATAGTTGATTACCGAGCCGAAACTCTCCAGAGTGGATACCACCGACCTGGTGTCTGTCTCCGACTGACTGAAAGAGAAAGAGGAAGCCATGATGAGAATGTCGTCCAGATAAGGCACGATGCGAATCCCCTGGGCTCTGATGAAGGCCATCACCCCTGGTGAACACCCTTGGAGCCGAGGTAAGGCCAAAAGGAAGAGCCACAAATTGAAAATGCTGATCCTCCACCACGAACCGGAAAAAACTCTGGTGGGACGGAAAGATAGGAACATGAAGGTCCTTGATGTCTATGGACGTCATGAAGTCCCCCTGCCGAAGAGAAATGGTGGCGGAACGCAGAGTTTCCATGCGAAATTTCCGGGGACGAATAAACCTGTTGAGGAACTTCAGATCCAGGATGGGACAAACTGAACAGTCTTTCTTGGGCACTGTGAAGAGGTTGGAAATATTCCCGAGGCCCACATCCGAGGGAAGAACCGGACAAATGACTGCCATGCCCAGAAGATTCCTAACAGCCACCAGGAACCTCTGCGCGGCCAGAGGATCCGAAGGCACAGGAGACCTAAAAAATCTGGGAGGAGGCGGGACTCTAACTCCAGTTTGAACCGGACGACACTACCTCCAGAATCCATCTGTCCGAGACCTCCTGCAAGCTCTGGCTCCCTGAAAGGACGGGTTAAAGGAAGCCGCCCCCCGAAAGGAACGGCGCTGCTTCTTACGCAGAGGTAACTTACCTCCTTTGGCAACAGAAACCAAATCTCACCAAACGGGCGCAGACCCACAAAAAGGGAGAGCCGTAAGAGACTTTTTTTTTTTGAATAAAGTCAGCAGTCCATCAGCGCAACCAAACCGGCCGCCGGATAGCCACCAACCAGGCCGTGGTCCTACCACACAGACCATGGCGTCATCCTGAGCGCAAGCACAAATGACTAAACGGTTGAGAGCAATAAACTCCTCACAAGCTGGATCAAGGCCGGAAGAAGCCAACAAATCCCCGACAATGGACCTGGAAGCCAACAGCAACAGTGCCAAAACACAAAGAGGCCGCAAGGCCGACCCAACACTAGCCAAACCGTGGCAAGCCAGCTGGACAATACGACGGTCCTCACCATCCTTGATGGTAGTAAAGTCAGGAGGGTGCAAAACAGCCGTATTAGACAACCCCAAAAACGGAGCATCAACCTCAGGCGGAGAAGACCATCGCTCAACCAGGTCCGCCGGGAAAGGATACTTCTTACCCCAACCCAGCGGAACACCAGGAAGGCGAGTAGGCCTCTCCCATTCTTTAAGGACGACATCGTCAAAATGTCTGATGGGGAAACTCCAGGCGCGGCTTGGCCACCTCTAATAATTCTCCTTTTGGCGGAGGATCCACCTCAGGAGGGGCAATAGCCAAAACATCAAACCTTTGAGCCAGGAACGAAGGGGTGTCAAAGGCATCCCCCTGCCCCTGCTTACCAGCTATATTGAAAATTTGCTGGTCGTCAGCCTCGTCCGACTCCTCAAAGAGCACACCTTCCGGAAGCGGGGAGCAATCGGACCAGTCTAACGAGTCAAGCTCGGCAACGTCACAGACCCGCGCGGCTGGGAACAAATGCTTCCGCTTAGCCGAGGCCTTCGTAACGAATTCCCAAGGTTGGCTAATCTGGCACACACCTCAGATTGCGACTCCCCCCCATGACAACGTCACACGGGGCACGGAAAACAGGCAGGGAGGGGTAGGTGAAAATACAGGCGGGGAGGAACCGGACGCCGGCGTACCGGACTGCCGCGTAATAGTCTGCTGTGCACATGAAATGCAGAGAATATCATCATCCCCAGGTAGGGGATACCCGCACCCCAACATTGCCTGGATTGCCCCAAGGGGCTTTTTCCGGTATTGTAGAAAGCCTCCATATGGTGAATTGTGGTAGTCGCAATGACCCAGGGATTTACGCAACAAGCGACCCGGGATGCCCCTTTAATGTCCCTTGTGGGAGAATTTTTACAGCTACGGCCTAAACTACCCAGGTAGCTAATACCGGGGGACCCCTTTAAACAGCCACAGTGCACCTGGGAGACAAGGGGACAGCAGACACACAAGTGCCAAGGACTTCCACACAAATACAGCACATGCATCAGAAGCATAGGTTAAAATAACTAGGTACACATAAAGAAAAGGCTCAGTGTAACTAACATAGCATATGTTATACACAGAATGCCCAGGCACAAAAAGAGTCAGAGTGCTTAAAATGGCAGCCACACCACGTGCGGCCCACAGCATCGGGGGAAGGACCAGCAGGCAAAACGCGCGTAGCGTGTCGGCCCCGCCCCCCCTCCGTGACGCGCACAGCCATGCCATTCACAAGGAGAACAAAAGGAGTCGGGCTGCGGGAAGAAGCCCACCTGCGGTCACGCCTCCCAACCCAGCCAAGGAAGGCACAAGGAAGGAAGAGCGGGAGGCGGGGCACGCGACCCCGTCCCTCCCTCGAGACAGACAAAAGTCCCGGCCAACAGCCGGGCACCTCGGCGGCATCAGCAGACGAGGGGGGCGGGCCGCCTGGAACGCGCGCCGAGGCCGGCCCCGCCCCTCCCGCAACAGAGGGGAAGACGTTCCCCAGACAATAACCAGCCCGCACCTGAGGGGAAGAAGCTCCCTCAGCGCTGCACAGAGTGGCGCCCACGTCTAAAAACATACACACACAAGTGAAAAGGCAAAACACACACACGCACACACACGGATACAAACGGATAACCGCTTTGCCCCCTAGTATGAGGCCTGCAGTGGAGCTAGGCTCCTAAGTACCATAGGGTGCCGTCTACCATCACCCGGCCCCGCAGCCTAGGCTGGGAGGCTTCTCTAAGGGGAATAAAAGAGAGCCGGGCAGAAATAGAACCAAGAGGGGGGCCGGGAGTTACCCCGGCTACCTGCAAGCAGGAGACTTCATTTTTCTGACTTGTCGCCATCTTGCAGAGAAGAACACTGGGATATAAGTGGAAGGTCCCAGGAATTTATAGACCGGGAGGGGCTCTTTTTTTCAAGACTTCTCTGCAACATCGCCACCTGCAGGTGGGTACGTGACATACTTAGAATACAAGGGGAGACTAGCTAATACACCAGTCCCCAAACACAACTCCGGCAATGGCCGGCTACCCTTTGTGGTACAGGGTCTGCGGCTTGGAGCAGCGCTCCCCGAGCACCTGACCCTAGGGCTCCTCTACCCTCACCCGATCCGTCAGCCGAGGCTGGGAGGCACAGAGGGTCCAGAAGCGGGTGAAAATAGACTTGCAGGGCCGCAGGCTTGGTTGCCCCGCTCACCTGCGCAACAGAGCCATCTTCTATCTTAGCAGTATCACTGCAGAGGAAACACTGGAGGTCTATGGCTGATTTCCGGTTTTTATATGGGGCAGGGAGGAGCCACAAGTCTTCTGCAGTGCACTGTGCCACCTTGTGGCGGAATACCCCAGATGTAGGGACTTTCATGAAGCAGGCCATGCTGTGCATTAGGAAAAATACCATTTTGTGAATACTCACCTTGTAAAATGGGTATTATAAGTATGTCACACACCCCGCTTCAAGATATTCATAACCTGTGGGTATACTGACCTGAAGAGGGCGATCTGCAGAGATGATTGGAGGAAAGAAAGCCCCTCCCGGTCCATAAATACCTGGGACCTCCCACTCATTACCCAGTATAAAGAAAGCAGTAAGGTAAGGGACCAGGAAGAGCCAAATATAAGTCATAACAACGCAAAGTTCACAAAATGAAGGATCCAGAATACAAAAGGGCGGGGTGAAGCGGGGTGTGTGACACACTTATAATACCCATTTTACAAGGTGAGTATTCACAAAATGGTATTATTCTAAGTATGTCACACACCCCGCTTCAAGATATTCATAACCTGTGGGACATCCAATAGCAGTGTCCATAAGGGGTGGGGATCCAAAACAAGGCATAAAGCACAACTTAAACTACTGCAGCCTGCAGAACTTTGCAGCCAAAAACAGCATCCGCTGAGGCCCGAACATCAACCTTGTAAAACTTAGAAAAAGTGTGAACAGAAGACCAGGTAGCGGCCTTGCAAATTTGCTCAACAGAGGCCTGGTGCTGAAAAGCCCAGGAAGCCCCAACCGCACGAGTAGAATGAGCTGTAACACGAAAGGGAGGATTTCTCCCCTTAGCAGAATAGGCCCCGACAATGGCCTGACGAATCCACCTGCTGATAGAAGACTTTGTGGGTGCTAGACCCTTCTTGGGCCCAAATGGCACCACGAAGAATGCATCAGTCTTGCGAAAGGCAGACGTTACCACCAAATAATACTTCACCACGCGAACCACATCCAAGGAATGCAGGGCCCTCTCCTTGTCATTGCTGGGATTAGGACACAGAGAAGGAAGAACAATATCCTGGTTAAGATGAAAGGACGAAACCACCTTAGGAAGGAAGTCCGTCTTAAAACGGAAAACCACTTTATCCTGATGTCTTTCAAAATACGGAGCTTGAATAGACAGAGCCGCCAACTCAGAAACACGTCTAACAGAAGTCATAGCTACCAAAAAGGCCACCTTCTGCGTAAGGGAAGACAAAGGAATATCATGCAAAGGCTTAAAGGGGGGACCCTGGAGCGCAGAAAGAACCAAATTCAAATCCCAAACCGGAATCAAAGGCTTCCTAGGAGGCCGCACATGTGTAACCCCCTGGAAAAAAGTCTTAACCAAAGGATGAAGCGCAAATGACTTTTGGAAAAACACCGCCAGGGCAGACACCTGCCCCTTCAGAGTACTGAGTTGGAGCCCTAGGTCCAGACCATGTTGCAAGAACTCCAAAATTCTAAAAATAGTGAATTCCCTACAAGGGAATGCCCTAGTTTCACACCAATCAATATAAGACCTCCAAGTCCTATAGTACACAGACGATGAAGACCTCTTCCTAGCACCAATAAGAGTCCGAATCACAGCATCAGAAAGGCCTTCTTCCTTCAAGATGGAGGTTTCAGCAGCCACGCCGTCAAAGCCAGCGTTGGTAAATTGGGGTAACGAAGATGACCCTGTGTGAGTAGATCTGGCAGCAGGGGCAGAACGAACTGATCTTCTGCCAACCTTACCACGTCTGCGAACCAGACCTGTCTTGGCCACCTTGGAGCCACCAGGATTGCTGGTGCTCCCTCCAGAGCAAGCTTGCGCACTACTCTGGCCACCATGGGAAACGGAGGAAACGGGTACAGAAAACCCAGATCCCTCCAGTTCAGAGACATGGCATCCGTTGCGAGAGCTAGAGGGTCCTTCGCCAGGGACACAAATGACGGAAGTTTGTGATTGTGACGGGAGGCAAAGAGGTCCACCTCCGGTGACCCCCACTTGCGACAGATTGAGAGAAAGACCTTGGGATTGAGAGACCACTCCCCTTTGCGGGCTGATAGCCTGCTCAGAGAGTCCGCCTCCGTGTTCTCCACTCCCGGGATGTAAACTGCCGAGATGCACAGGACGTGGCTCTCCGCCCAGTCCAGAATCAGAGACACTTCCTTGAGGGCACTCCTGCTGCGGGTCCCTCCCTGGTGATTGATGTAGGCAACCGCCGTCCGATTGTCCGACCGGACCTGAACCGGCAAGCCTCGCAGTTGATGAGTCAAATGACAAAGAACCATCCTCATGGTCCTCAATTCCAGAACATTGATAGGCTCGTGGGCTTCCAGGGGACCCCACAAACCCTGAAATTGCAGATCCTTCCAGAAGCCCCCCCCATCCTGAGAGGCTGGCATCCGTGGTGACTATCTCCCACTGGGGAGTCCGAAAGGATCTGCCCCTCAGCAGGTTGGCTGAGTTCAGCCACCACCGAAGCGAGCGGCGAACCCGGGGGGACATCTGAAAGAATTGATCCAGCGACTGAGGAGACCTGTTCCAGACTGACAACAGATGGAGCTGTAGTGTCCTTGTGTGAAACTGAGCAAAGGGGACTGCCTCGAAGGAGGCCACCATCAAACCCACCAGTCTCATCCCTAGCCGGATGGACGGTCGAGGAATGGACATGAGCGACCGAATCAACTCCTGAATCAGAAGAACCTTGGACTGAGGAAGGAACACTCTTGCCTGATCTGTATCCAGAGACATTCCCAGAAAGGATATTAACCTGGACGGGTAGAGGGAGGACTTGGGGTAGTTGATCACCCAGCCGAATCTCTCCAGAGTGGATAGAACCGTCCTGGTGTCCAATTCCGCTTGGCTGAATGACGATGCCAAGATGAGGAGATCGTCCAGATATGGCACTATGCGAATTCCTTGAGCTCTGAGAAGAGCCATCACCCCAGCAAGCACCTTGGTGAAAACCCTTGGAGCTGTGGTGAGACCGAAGGGAAGAGCTACAAATTGAAAGTGCCGATCCTCCAGTGCGAACCTTAGGAACCTCTGGTGCGCGTGAAAAATGGGAACATGGAGGTAAGCGTCCTGGATGTCTATGGACGTCATGAAGTCCCCCTGACGAAGAGAGTGGATAGCAGAACGCAACGTTCCCATGCGAAATTTTCGCAGCCTGACGAATTTGTTGAGAATCTTTAGGTCCAGGATGGGCCGAACGGAGCCATCCTTCTTGGGGACCGTGAACAGATTTCAGTAAAAACCCCGACCCCGTTCTAATGGGGGCACTGGGAAGACACCACTTCCCCGATCCATCTGTCCGAGACCTCCCGAATCCAGGCTTGGGAGAAGTGTCGCAGCCGTCCCCCCACCCGCACGGGTGAGGGCGCCCCCTCATTGTTGAGCGGGCTTGGCCGCGGGCTTGGGTTTAGAACCCCAACTGTATCCTGAACGGGCACGACCTCTGCCCCTATTCCAGGAGTCTCCTCTTGTAGAAGGGAAGGCAAAACCTCTTCCCGCTCTGGCTCCCGAAAGGAAGGGGTGAAGGAAGCCGCCCCTCGAAAGGGGCGACGTTGCTTCCTACGTTGAGGTAATTTTCCACCTTTAGCTACTGAGTCCAATTTATCTCCAAAAAGCCTTAGACCAACGAAGGGAAGAGACGTCAGAGACTTTTTAGACCCAAAATCGGCCGCCCACTGGCGCAACCAAATTGAACGCCTAATAGTCACCATTAAAGCAGAGGCCCTGCTGCTCATCATCAAGGAATCATCCAGAGCAGCTATAATGAAGGACAGAAAAACCTCACAACGTTTCAGTCCAAGAAATTCATCACTGTCCGGATCCAAGCCGGACGAGGATAACAAATCCCTGACCACCTTTCTAGTAGCCACCACCAACAGTGATGAGGCACAAACTGGCCGTATGGCTGCCCCAATACTGGCAAAACCATGACAAGCCATCTGGTCAATGCGTTTATCCTCACCATCTTTAAAGTGGACCAACACCCAGGGGTGATCGGCCCGGAAATCTTGAAAAACCCCCTGTGCAAGGAGGAGAGATCATCTTCTGCTTGCTCGCCGTCCTGCAGAGATGAAGACTGGGTAATGAGTGGGAGGTCCCAGGTATTTATGGACCGGGAGGGGCTCTCTTTCCTCCAATCATCTCTGCAGATCGCCCTCTTCAGGTCAGTATACCCACAGGTTATGAATATCTTGAAGCGGGGTGTGTGACATACTTAGAATAACACTGAAAGTTGACCCCCCCCCCCCCCCCCCCACACACTCCTCCAAAATAATGTTACACAATAGTATTGAAAAACCTTCTGGTAAATTGGACTGACAATTAACACAAAATCTGGATTGGGCCAATCTGGACTCTTAACCCTTTAGCCTTTCTGGGATCTATTTTTGGCTCTTTAGTAGACTTTGCCTCTTTGGGCTCCTTAGCCTGGAGGGGGGGGGGGGGGGTATGGGAAGGCAAGTGTTAGGTGAGACTTTGAAAGAAGGACTTACCTTCTTCCAAAGCACTTGCCATCGTAGGAAACGAACCACGCCAGGAAGCCAGCCGGTACTTCTGGACCAGTACTGGTCACACATGGGAGACAGCCGGAGCCATTCCAGTGCACAAGCCGCCTCCCCGAAACTGGAAGTATTATGACCGTCCAGACAGCACCGCTCCTGGCCATGGCACCTGGTCAAGCATGCCTCCTTCCCCACAGAAGTATAGCTGCCACTGGCCAACCTACAAGCACCACACCTGGCTCCAAAGAGAGCACAGGGACTAGCTTTGGGACATCCAATTAAGGAAGCATTAGTCACTTACCAGCACTGCTGAGCTCTATTCGGCTAGGCGATGGCGACACTTTGGTGGTTTGCTCTGTGTTGGGGGAATTTGTCTTCACAGGGATAAGGGCGATCCTCCTGTGCAAACAATGCATAGCAAGATAAAAAGTAGGCCTTGCACTAGACATGCATGCAGTGATCTCAGGTTGAATAATCAAAACAAATATTGAAATGATAGACAGTTTAGTATACTGAGCATGAATACCCAGCATTAAAGGTCTCCTAGATAAAATACCATTTTGTGAAATACTCACCTGTAAAATGGGTATTATAAGTATGTCACACACCCCGCTTCAAGATATCCATAACATGTGGGTAATACCGACCTGAAGAGGGCGTTCTGCAGAGATGATAGGAAAAAGAAAGCCCCTCCCGGTCCATAAATACCTGGGACCTCCCACTCATTACCCAGTATAAAGAAAGCAGTAAGGTAAGGGACCAGGAAGAGGCAAATATAAGCAACGCAAAGTTCACAATATAAAGGATCCAGAAAACGAGAAGGGCGGGTGAAGCGGGGTGTGTGACATACTTATAATACCCATTTTACAGGTGAGTATTTCACAAAATGGTATTATTCTAAGTATGTCACACACCCCGCTTCAAGATATCCATAACATGTGGGACATCCAATAGCAGTGTCCATAAAAGGGCGGGGATCCAAAACAAGGCAACAAGGCACAACTTAAACCACAACAGCTCGCAGAACTTTGCGGCCAAAAACAGCATCCGCTGAGGCCCGAACATCAACCTTGTAAAACTTGGAAAAAGTGTGAACAGAGGACCAAGTAGCGGCCTTACAAACTTGCTCAACCGAGGCCTGGTGCTGAAAAGCCCAGTACGCTCCAACCGCACGAGTAGAATGAGCAGTAACACGAAAAGGGGGACTCCTCCCCTTAGCAGAGTAGGCCCCAATAATGGCCTGACGAATCCATTTACTAATAGAAGACTTGGCAGGTGCCAAACCCTTCCTAGGCCCAAAGGGCACCACAAAAAAAGCATCAGTCTTACGAAAGGAAGACGTAACCACCAGATAGTATTTCACAACGCGAACTACATCCAAGGAATGCAAAGCCCTTTCCTTGTCGTTGCTGGGATTAGGACAGAGAGGGCAGAACAATGTCCTGATGCAGATGAAAGGCAGAAACCACCTTAGGAAGAAAATCCGGCTTGAAACGAAAAACCACCTTGTCCTGATGCCTTTCGAAGTACGGAGCTTTAATGGACAAAGCTGCCAACTCAGAAACACGCCTGACAGAAGTGATAGCCACCAAAAAGGCCACCTTCTGAGTAAGTGAAGACAAGGCAATCTCATTCAAGGGCTCAAACGGAGGACCCTGAAGAGCAGAAAGAACCAAGTTCAAATCCCAAACTGGAACCAACGGCTTCCTAGGAGGCCGAACATGAGTAACCCCTTGGAAAAAAAGTCTTGACCAAGGGATGAAGTGCAAAGGACCTTTGAAAGAACACCGCCAGGGCAGAAACCTGCCCCTTCAAGGTACTGAGCTGGAGCCCCAGATCCAGACCATGTTGAAGAAATTCCAGAATCCTGCACGGGAAAGACCTACCTTCACACCAGTCAATATAGGACCTCCAGGTCCTATAGTAAACGGTAGAGGAAGACCGCTTCCTAGCGCTAATAAGAGTCTGAATCACCGCATCAGAAAGACCTTCCTCCTTCAAGATGGAGGTTTCAGCAGCCACGCCGTCAAAGCCAGCGATGGTAAATTGGGATGGCGTAGCCGACCCTGGGTGAGCAGGTCCGGCAGCAGAGGCAGAACGAACTGATCTTCCGCCAGTCTGAGAACCAAACCTGTCTTGGCCACCTTGGTGCCACCAGAATCGCCGACGCGCCCTCCAGGGCCAGCTTGCGCACCACTCTGGCTACCATTGGAAACGGAGGGAACAGGTAAAGAAACCCCAGATCCCTCCAGTTCAGGGACATGGCATCCACCGCCAGGGCCAGTGGATCCTGCGAGAGAGACACAAATACCGGAAGCTTGTGATTGTGACGAGAGGCAAAGAGGTCCACCGCCGGGAACCCCCACCTGAGGCAAATCGAGCGAAACACCTGGGGGACTGAGAGACCACTCCCCCTGGCGAGAGGAGGCCCTGCTCAGAGAGTCCGCCTCCGTGTTCTCCACTCCCGGAATGTAGACTGCTGAGATACACGGGACGTGGCTCTCCGCCCAGTCCAGAATTAACGAAACTTCCCTAAGGGCACTCCTGCTGCGAGTCCCTCCCTGGTGATTGATGTAAGCAACCGCCGTCCGAATGTCCGACCGAACCTGAACTGGCAGGCCCTGCAACTGATGAGTCAAGCGAAACAGAACCAACCTGATGGCTCTCAATTCCAGAACATTGATGGGCTCGTGAGCCTCCTGAGGGCCCCACAGACCCTGAAACTGAAGATCCTTCCAGACACCCCCCCAACCTGACAGACTGGCATCCGTCGTGACGGTCTCCCAACACGGTGCCAGAAAGGATCTGCCCTTCAACAGATTGACAGACCCCAGCCACCATTGAAGGGATCGACGAACTCGGGAGGTCATCCGGAAGGACTGATCCAACGATAGTGGAGACTTGTCCCAAACCGTCAACAGATGGAGCTGGAGCGTCCTTGTGTGAAACTGCGCAAAGGGAACTGCCTCGAATGCGGCCACCATCAACCCCACCAGCCTCATCCCTAGCCGGATGGCCGGACGAGGGGCCGACAAGAGAAGCCGAACCAACTCCTGAATCAAAAGAACCTTGGCCTGGGGCAGAAACACCCTGGCCTGCGAAGTATCCAGAGACATTCCCAGAAAAGTCACTACCCTGGACGGGAAAAGAGATGACTTGGGGTAGTTGATCACCCAACCGAATCTCTCCAGAGTGGACACCACCGTCCTGGTGTCCAACTCTGCTTGGCTGAAAGAAGAAGTCATAATTAGAAGATCGTCCAAATAGGGCACAATGCGGATACCCTGAACCCTGAGTAGAGCCATCACCCCCGCCAGCACCTTGGTGAACACCCGAGGAGCCGAGGTAAGACCGAAAGGGAGTGCCACAAACTGAAAATGCCGATCCTCCACCACGAACCTGAGAAACCTCTGGTGTGCTGGAAAAATCGGAACGTGCAGGTAAGCGTCCTTGATGTCTATGGACGTCAGAAAGTCTCCCTGACGAAGAGAGTGGATAGCCGAACGCAGCGTTTCCATGCGGAATTTCCGCGGCCGGATGAACCTGTTGAGAAACTTCAGATCCAAGATGGGTCGGACCGATCCGTCCTTCTTGGGTACCGTGAACAGATTGGAATAAAAACCCCTGCCCTGGTCTGAGGAGGGCACTGGGCAAATAACAGCCATGTCCAGAAGATTCTCTACTGCCACCAGGAGTCCCTGCGCAGCCAGAGGTTCCGAAGGCACCCGAGACCTGAAAAATCTGGGAGGGGGCCGGAGCTCGAACTCCAGCTTGTAACCGGAAGACACCACTTCCCGGATCCATCTGTCCGAGACTTCCTGATCCCAGACCTGGGAGAAGTGCCGCAGCCGTCCCCCCACCCGCATGGGTGAGGGCGCCCCCTCATTGCTGAGCTGGCTTAACCGCAGGTTTGGGCTTAGAGCCCCAACTGTAACCCGGACGGGCACGTCCTCTGCCCCTATTCCCGGAATCTCCTCTGGAGGAGGGAAAAGCAAATCCCCTGCCAGATCTGGCCCCACGAAAGGAAGGGGTAAAGGAAGGCGCCCCCCGAAAGGGACGGCGTTGTTTCTTGCGCTGAGGTAACCTACCACCCTTGGTGACAGAATCCAATTTCTCTCCAAAGAGCCGTAATCCAACAAAAGGTAGAGCCGTCAGCGACTTCTTGGACATAAAGTCAGCCGCCCACTGGCGCAACCAAACCGACCGCCGAATAGTCACCAGCAGAGCCGACGTCCTAACACACATCATCAAGGTGTCATCCAAGGCGGCTAATACAAATGACAAAAACAACTCACACCTTTTAAGGCCAAGGAACTCGTCACTACCCGGACGAAGCCCGGAAGAAGTCAACAGGTCCCTGACCACGGACCTGGCAGCCACCACCATCAGCGCTGAAGCACAAACAGGCCGCATGGCTGACCCGACGCTGGCAAAGCCGTGACAAGCCATCTGGTCAATGCGTTTATCCTCTCCGTCTTTGAGGGTGGAACAATCGGGATTATTTAGCACAGAAGTGTTGGACAACCCCAAAACCGGTGCATCCACCTCGGGGGGGGGGATGCCCAACGCTTAACGGTATCCGACGGGAAGGGATACTTCTTATCCCACCCCTGAGGAATACCAGGGAGCCGAGCCGGCCTGTCCCATTCCTTAGCAATAATTTAGTCAAAGTGCTTTTGATTAGGAAATTCCAAGCGTGGCCTGGATTCCTCGAAAAACTCCCCCTTCTGCTGCGGAGCCTCCTCAGGAGGAGAAATAGCCAAAACCTCAAACATCTGAGCCAGAGCGTTAGGAGTATCCGAGGATCTACCCATGTCCCCAAGCTCAGCATCAGCGCCAACAAACTGCTGATCGTCTGAATTATCAGAATCCTCATAAACCTCCCCTTCCTCTAGCGGGGAATAATCAGAGTAATCCAGATTATTAAAATCATCAAAGTCATCCACCGGCGGAGCCGGCGACAAGTGCTTTCTCTTAGCCAGGGCCTTACGGGCGACCGAGCTGGAGATTAATTTTTCAAGGTTGGCCAATCCGGCGCACATCTCAGATTGCAGCTCCCCACCCATGACAACGTCACACGGGGTGCGTATCAAGCTGGGAGGAGGAGATGAAGCGACCGGCGGTGCTGACCCAGAAGCCTGGGGTTCGGACTGCCGCATGATAGTTTGCTGTGCACAGGGTATACACAGAAGTACATCGTCCCCAGTAATGGATACCCCACACAACATACACTTCCGGAATTGCCCCGAGGGGAGCCCGAGCCCAGTATCCGGGGATGCCTCCATATGGTGAACTTATGTGCAGTCGCTATGACCAGGGGAATTAGGCGTATAAGCAACCCGGGATGCCCCTTTAATGTCCCAAGTGGGAGGATTTGAAAAAGGTAAATTTAACCCAGGGACCCTAGGACCGGGAGAAACCCCCTAACCCAATGAAGGTCTACCTGAAAGACACAATATGAACAAGCTATAAGTACGTGAACAAAAAGGGGAAGCAGCAATATGAAAAAGATGGGGCCCACAGGGCCACTCACGGTTCCTGCCGATCAAGATGGCGACCGCACCTCAAGGAGCCAGCAGCCGCAGCACAGGGTCAGAGTGAAGAAGGGGGGCGTGGCCAGCGCGGAAGAGCGCGATTGTGCGTGGCCCCGCCCCCCCTTCCATTCACTGCCAGGCTCCGCAGTGGCGCCTGCCTAACAGGGGCGGGCCTCGGCAGCCCGCCGAAAGCCCTGCCCCACCCCCTGTACCGACATCGTGAGGGGAGAATCCCCTCACCAACAAGGCCCAAACCAGAACCGGCGCCGCAGCGGTGACAGAGGCTGCGGCGCTGGTAAAACGGCAGAAGACAGGCGGGGAGGACGGGCCGCGGCGGCGCTCCAGCTCCCGTCCCCGCGACCATCCCCCCCCCCCCCCCCCCCAGTCGGCGTGTGAGGACTCTCCTCACCGCGCGCAGCGTCGTGACAGGGGACCGGCGCCGCGGCGATGCCAGTGGCCGCGGCGCCTGTACCAGAAAAAGGGGAAACAGACAGGCGGCCCACGGCGACGTGCCTGCGCCCGGCCCCGCCGCCACCAGCATAAGCTGAGGAGCTGTGCCCACACAAGAGGCCGGCCCATGGTGGCTGCAGTATACAGTGAAAACACCACACTACACACTAAATAAAAGGCCCCCCTCCCCCCCCGAGAAGAAGGGCATCCGGAGAGGGGAACACCACCTGGGGTGAAATGGCCGAGGGACAGGGCATCCCAAACCGGGGTCACCAGCCCGGATCACCGCCTACCCTCTGATACAGGGTCTCACGGTGGAGCTTAGCTCCTGGGCACCTAATGTGCCATTCTACCCTCGCCCAGACCTCAGCCAAGGCTGGGAGGCATGTATAGAATAATAAAGGGCATCTGGGCAGAAATAGAATAAAAAGCGGGCCGGGAATAATCCCGGCTACCTCAAGTCCCCCTGTGCAAGGAGGAGGCAACATCTTCTGACTTGCTTGCCGACTGCAGAGATGAAAGACTGGGTAATGAGTGGGAGGTCCCAGGTATTTATGGACCGGGAGGGGCTTTTTCCTATCATCTCTGCAGAACGCCCTCTTCAGGTCGGTATTACCCACGTTATGGATATCTTGAAGCGGGGTGTGTGACATACTTAGAATATACATGTGTATATACACTGCTTCCCACTTTTCCCCTTTCACTTCTCAAAGTGTTTAAAACCTGTTCCAACTGTTTTCATATACCCTCATAACTCGCTTCCCACTGAAGTGTTCAACCAATCACAATTTCTCATTTTGTATAACTAGAAGGAAGATGGTGGGGATAGAACAAAAGGAGAGTGAAAATCAGATTTTGTGCCTCTTCAACATCATAGGCAGCATTAGTTTTAAAGAAGACCACCACCCAAGAGGTTTACTTATGATTTAGGATGCCCCACTGCATGTATCCCTTAGGAACACCTGTAAAAACTCAACTTCGGTCAATGCCACAGCGTATAAAAAGTATACAAGTTTCACAGAGCAGGTCATGCCAAATTGGGATGCCCTAGGGATTAGAACATCTTTGGACTCCAGAAAGACCACTGTTCTTTAACAGCTGGACTGCAATGCACAGCACTACATTGTACAACCAGAATTTACGAACGTCTATACACAATTTGACCTAAGGAGCAGTCATGGCCTAGAGGCAAGGAAGTGATCTTGTGACCAGAGCGTTGCAGGGTCATTATCCAATAGCGATATTATCCAAAGGGCACCTAACTCACAACTGCAGGCAGCCCTATGTGCGCAAACATACAATGGCCACAAATTGAAATATATATATATATTTTTTTCTCAGTTAAAATGTATTGTATAGAAACACATACTTGCAGGAAAAATCCTGTGATGTGCCCTGTGATGCCACCAGGAATGCTGATGAAATAACTAATGCACGCAAGCCCCCAGAGGCCCCAGTAACAGCAATAAGACGCTGTCTCCATTCCCTGAACCAGCAGAAGACCAGAGTGTACAGCACAGCTAAGTGGCCTATTTGAAATAATAAAGATTGCTCAGCTCACAAAACCGTGAATAAGATTAAAGGAGCACGAAAGATGCCATACACACAGTAACCCAATTCCTAGCTATGTCTCATGTGAATGTGGAGGTTAAGAGCAGCCCCATCACACCATGCAAAGGGGGGGGGGGGGGGTATCTACTTATGATACACAGGACATGGCTAGCCATCCGATTTTCTTTGAAAAAAATAAAAATACCATTTTGTGAATACTCACCTGTAAAATAGGTATTATAAGTATGTCACACACCCCACTTCAATCATTAAAGTGGACCAACACCGAGAGGTGATCGGCCCGGAAATCTATAAGATTCCCGGGCCGATCACCTCCCACCCCGCGGGACATCCGAGATCGGGATGTCCCGCGGGGTGAAACCCCCCAAAAAACCCCCAAACACCTTACCTGATCTTCGGCGGCGGCCGGCCGCCGCCGCCTCCCTCGCGCCCCTGTAGGCGTGCTCGCGCCCGCGCCGGCCGTCTGCGAATGGCCGGCGGGGGCGCGCGCGCGCCGAAAGTGACGCGAGGGAGGCGGCGGCGGCGGCAGCCGCTTGGACGTTCCTGATCCCCGCCTGGACGTTGGCGGGGATTGGACCGTCCAGTCACGTGGGAGCGGGGACAGGTAAGATTTTGGGGCTTTCTGGGGGGTTTCACACAGCGGGGCACCCCCGATTGGGGTGCCCCGCCGAAGTGGACCAAAACCCAGGATAGTCAAAATCCTGGGTGTTGGTCCACTTTAAATATTACACTTGGGTTATACTCACCGCTAGGTGGCAGTGTTGCAGAGAATCTCCAAAAAAGCAACAGGCCCCTCCCGGTCTATACATACCTGGTACCTCCCAACAATTCCCCAGTATTAAAACAGCAGTAAGACAAGGTACCAGGGACAAACAAATGTAACCCTCAACTGTAAAGAACAAAACTTCACCATATAAAGAACCAGGATACCAAAAAGGGCGGGTGAAGTGGGGTGTGTGACATACTTATAATACCCATTTTACAGGTGAGTATTCACAAAATGGTATTATTCTAAGTATGTCACACACCCCACTTCAATCATTAAATATTACACTTGGGACATCCAACAGCAGTGTCCAGAAAAAAGGGCGGGTATCCAACCAGGCAATAACGCAGAAAAAACTTAAACCACTGCAGCCTGCAGAACCTTGCGGCCAAAAACAGCATCCGCTGAGGCCCGCACTTCCACCTTATAAAACTTAGAAAAAGTGTGAACCGAAGACCAGGTAGCGGCCTTACAAACTTGTTCAACAGAAGCCTGGTGCTGAAAACGCCCAGGACGCACCAACCGCACGAGTAGAATGAGCAGTAATGCGAAAAGGGGGATCCTTCCCCTTGGCAGAATAGGCTCCAACAATAGCCTGACGAATCCATTTGCTAATGGAAGACTTAGCCGGAGCCAAACCCTTCCTAGGCCCACAGGGCACCACGAAAAAAGGCATCAGTCTTACGAAAGGAAGACGAAGCACGCAAATAAAACCTGACACAATGCACAACATACAAGCAGTACAACGCACTCTCCTTGTCATTCCTAGACTTAGGACACAAAAAAGGAAGAACAATGTCCTGATTACGATGAAAAGCAGAGACCACTTTAGGGAGAAAATCTGACTAGAAACGAAAAACCACTTTGTCCTGATGCTTCTCAAAATAAGGAGCCTGAATCGACAAAGCTGCCAACTCTGAAACACGCCGAACCGAAGTGATGGCCACCAGAAAAGCAACCTTCTGAGTCAGAGTGGACAGAGCAATATCCTGCAAAGGCTCAAAAGGAGGAGCCTGTAACGCAGAGAGCACCAAATTCAAATCCCAAACTGGGAGCAAAGGCTTCCTAGGAGGCCGCAGATGCGAACCCCCTGGAAAAAAGTCTTGACCAAAGAATGGCTTGCAAAAGACCTCTGAAAGAAGATAGACAAGGCAGAAACCTGCCCCTTCAAGGAACTCAGCTGAAGACCAGAATCCAGCCCCGATTGAAGAAATTCCAAAATCCGAGAAATAGAAAAGACCCGGCAGGGCAAAGATCTAGCCTCACACCAATCAATATAAGATCTCCAGACCCTATAATAGATGGAAGAGGAAGATCTCTTCCTAGCACTAACAAGAGTCCGAATGACCGAATCCGAAAGACCCTCCTCCCTCAAGATGGAGGTTTCAGCAGCCAAGCCGTCAAAGCCAGCGTTGGTAAACTGGGGTAACACAGTTGACCCCGAGTGAGAAGATCTGGCCGAAGAGGCAGATCGAACTGATCCACTGCCAGACGAACGATGTCTGCGAACCACACCCGCCTTGGCCACCTTGGAGCCACGAGAATGGCGGGAACTCCTTCCTGAACCAGCTTTCGCAGCACCCTGCCTAGCATGGGAATCGGAGGAAACAGATAAAGAAACCCCAGGTCCCTCCAGCTCAGGGCCATGGCATCCGCCGCCAGAGCCAGAGGATCCCGAGACAGTGACACGAATGTCGGAAGCTTGTGATTGTGACGAGAGGCAAACAGATCCACCTCCGGCGTCCCCCACCGAAGACACATCGACCGAAACACCTGGGGATGGAGAGACCATTCCCCCCGGCGGGACGAACACCGGCTCAGAAAGTCCGTCTCTGTGTTTTCCACTCCTGGAATGTAAACTGCCGAGATGCAAGGGACATGAGTCTCTGCCCAAACTAGAATCCGAGACACCTCTCTGTGGGCACCCAGACTGCGAGTCCCTCCTTGGTGAATGATGTAAGCAACCGCCGTCTGATTGTCCGATCGAACCTGAACCGGCAGGCCCTGTAAATGATGCGTCAAGTGAGACAGAACCAACCTGATGGCTCGCAACTCCAGAACATTGATGGGCAAGTGGGCTTCCTGAAGATCCTTCCAGAAACCTCCCCATCCTGACAAACTGGCATCCGTGGAGACAGTTTCCCAAAGCGGGGTCAGAAAAGACCTGCCCTTCAGAAGATTGTCCGAGACCAACCACCACAGAAGGGACTGCCGAACCCGAGGGGACATCCGGAAGGACCGATCCAACGACCGCGGTCGCCGGTCCCAAGACGCCAAAAGATGAAGCTGAAGCAACCTCGTGTGAAACTGCGCGAAGGGAACTGCCTCGAACGAGGCCACCATCAACCCCACCAGTCTCATCCCCAGCCGGATGGACGGGCGAGGATTGGAAAGAAGAAGCTGAGCCAATTCCTGAATCAAAAGAACCTTGGCCTGAGGAAGAAAAACTGTGCTGGTAAGAGTCCAAGGACATTCCCAGAAAGGTCACCACCCTGGCCGGAACCAGCGAGGACTTGGGGTAGTTGATCACCCAGCCGAACCTCTCCAGCATAGACACCACCGTGCCGGTGTCCCCTTCCGCTTGACTGAAGGAAGGCGCCATGATGAGAAGATCGTCCAGGTAAGGCACAATGCGAATCCCCTGAGCTCTGAGCAGGGCCATCACTCCCGCCAACACCTTGGTGAACACTCTCGGAGCCGAGGTGAGGCCGAACGGAAGAGCTACAAACTGAAAATGCCGATCCTCCACCACAAAGCGTAGAAACTTCTGATGAGCCGGAAAGATCGGAATGTGAAGGTAAGCATCTTTGATGTCTATGGACGTCATGAAGTCCCCCTGCCGAAGCGAAACGATTGCAGACCGCAGAGTTTCCATGCGAAACTTCCAGGGACGAATAAACCGATTGAGAAACTTCAAATCCAGGATCGGACGGATCGACCCATCCTTTTTGGGTACAGTGAAGAGATTGGAATAATACCCGCGCCCCACCTCCGAACGAGACCTGAAAAACCTTGGATGAGGGCGGGACTCGAACTCCAGCTTGTAACCGGCCGACACCACCTCCCGGATCCACTTGTCCTCCTGGTCCCATACCCGAGAGAAGAGTCGCAACCGTCCCCCCCACCCGTACGGGTGAGGGCGCCCCCTCATTGCTGAGCAGGCTTGGCCGCCGGCTTAGGCTTGACGCCCCAGACGTGGACGGGACGGCCACGGCCTCTACCCCTATTCCAACTGGCGCCCCTGGAGGCCGAGAAGCCCGCACCCCTGCCGGCTCTGGCCCCCCGAAAGGACGGATTAAAGGGAGCCGTCCCCCGAAAGGAACGACGAAATCTTTTGCGCTGAGGTAACTTGCCCCCCTTGGCAACAGAATCCAGCTTTTCACCGAACAGCCTCAAACCCAGAAAGGGAAGAGCCGTGAGCGATCGTTTAGAATTAAAATCAGCTGTCCACTGTCTCAGCCACACTGAGCGACGAATAGCCACCAACAGAGCCGTAGCCCTGCCACACATCAACATTGCATCCTCCTGAGCGGCCAGAATAAACGACAAAAAAGATTCACAACGCTTAAGAGCAAGAAACTCCTCACCGGAAGGATCAAGATCCACACATAAGTCCCTGACAATGGACCTAACCGCCAATGACAAAAAGGCAGAAGCACAAACAGGCCGCAAAACTGAACCCGCACAAACAAAAGCATGGCGGGCCAGCTGATCAATCCGGCGATCCTCGCCGTCCTTGAGAGAAGTAGTGTCAGGAAGATGAACAGCCGCCGTATTAGACAACCCCAAAACAGGAGCATCCACCTCGGGAGAAACAGACCAACGCTTCAACAAATCCGCTGGAAAAGGATACTTCTTGTCCCAACTAGGCGGAACCCCGACGAGACGCGTAGGCTGCTCCCACTGCTTAAGGACAACGTCCTCGAAATGCTGTTGACTGGGAAACTCCAAGCGCTGCTTGGACCCCCCAAAAAGCTGACCCTTAGGCCGAGGAGTAACTTCCGGAGGATCCAAATCCAAAACCTCAAACATTTGGGCCAGAATAGTGGGCGTATCAGGGGGAGGCCCCTCATCCAGGTCCCCCTCAGCGCCCGGCAACTGCTGAACCTCGGAATCCTCTACCTCCTCAACAAGCTCACCCTCTTCAAGGGGACGATCCGACCAATCCAGTACCTCAACTTCCTCATCTGAGTCCAGCGGAGGCGGAGACAGATGTTTCCGCTTGGCTGGAGCCTTCTGAGCCACCACTGCGGAAAACATTTTCTCGAGGCTGGCCAAACGGGCGCATACCTCAGATTGCGAATCACCCCCAACGACCACGTCACACGGGGTCCGGAACAGGCGAGGAGGGTAGGGAGATGGCGCGGCCGAAGAAGTCCCAGGCACCGAGGTGTCGGACTGGCGCTCGATGTTCCGCTGTGCACATGGAATACAAATGATTACATCATCCCCTGGGAGCGGAGTCCCACACCCCCCACATAGCCTGGACTGCCCCGAAGGACTATTTCCGGTATCTCTGGTAGCCTCCATATGGTGAATTTATGGTATTCGCAGACCCCAGGGAATTACGCAGTAAGCGACCCGGGATGCCCCCTTCAGATTTCAATATATTATATATTATATATAATATATATATTATATATTTATATTATATATTTATATTATATATATATATTATATATTTATATTATATATATTTATATTATATATTATATATATTTATATTATATATATATATATATATATATATATATAATATAATATAATATAATATATATATATAATATAATATAAATATATATATATATATATTTATTTATTATAATAGCCCCGACCAGGGAATTAGCCAAAGGGACTATAAAAACAAACCCCAGGAACCAGGTATATAAGGCCGGGAGAGTCCCGTACGATGGAATCCCGGGATCTGGAAGACAAAAGCAACAGTCAATCCAGGCACACACAATCACGCCATGACAGACTACTAGCAAGCAGAAACTACAGGGCCAAGCATAAACAAACACATGGGCACAAGAAGACACTTCCAGTCAGCAAGCCCAAAAACCACGGCTGAGGCATCCTGCCATCACCCCCACGGGAGGGAGGGGGGAAGGAGGGGGAGGGAAGAGAAGGGTCATATACCCTGTAAGCCATAAATGCCCTAAAATAGTTTACAACAACCGCCCCCTTAAATGAACGCTGTCCCTTTAACAGCGCTGAAGCCGCACAAAACACAGGCCCGAATGACCAACCGCAGCCTACCTTAACGCACACAAATGGCGCCCGCCGGCCAGAGGACGCGAGGGAGACGAGGGGCGGCCGCCCGAAGCGCGGGACTGCTGTAGCCCCGCCCCCCCTTACCTGCCAGACACGGCGCGGGCCGCGTCAAGACGCGGCCCCGCCCCCAAAAAGAAAGACCGAGCGAGCAGCGGGCGCCACATCAATGGCGCCCGCAGAGGCCGTCAGGCGGACCGGCGGCCCTCATGCCGCCCGTCCCGCCCGCACAAACCACCGCCAACGGGCTAACAGCCCACGGCGCTCTCGCACCCAGGCGGGCCGGTGGCGCAGCGCCATCAGGCCCCGCCCCCCGAGGCACACACAGCCCTGAGGCGAATAAGGAAAGACGGGCGCCCTAACATGGCGCCCGACCAACACAGTCCAGAAACGGGCGGCGGGCCGCGGAACTCCGCCGCCCGCCGGCCCCACAGTGAAAGCACAGAGGCTAGCAGCCCCCAAGTCCCAGTCAAAGGCAGATGCAGACGGGCCAGCGCCGCACAGGCCACCCGTCCCTGCTCCAACACACACACACACACACACACACACACTTACAGACACACACATTTCAAGGAATGGGATAGAGCTCATTGCTGCTTGGCCATCAGGTGGGATTAACAAAAAGGAAACCTAAAGGGGAATATAAGGGCTGGGGCATCCCACTTCCGGATCACCAAACCGGATCACCACTATGCCCCATAATATGGGGTCGAGTGGAGGAGCTAATCTCCTAGGCACTCTGAGTGCCATCTACCCTTGCCCGACCTACAGCCTAAGCTGGGAGGCTACCATTGAACAGGGGATAAGGGAACAAAAGAGCCGGGCAGAAATAGACCGTAGGGGGGGGGGGCCAGGGTGATACCTCGGCTACCTGCAAGCAGGAGACTTCTTTCTTCTGTCTTGTCGCCACCTTGCAGAGAATAACACTGGGGAATTGTTGGGAGGTACCAGGTATGTATAGACCGGGAGGGGCCTGTTGCCTTTTTGGAGATTCTCTGCAACACTGCCACCTAGCGGTGAGTATAACCCAAGTGTAATATTTAATGATTGAAGTGGGGTGTGTGACATACAGAATAGTAAAATGATTTGTTGCACAATATCTCTGCAGAGGACAGATGTGAATAGAAAAGACAGCATCGTACCGTGGGGTGGATGTGCTAGGTTTGCTGGGTTTGCTCCAGGCCTCCAGAGTGTTGAGGGTAATCCTTCTGGGTTGCCCAACTTTGCCGTTCTGTCCACTTTTTTTGTCCTCCGAGGTTGGTGTGGCTGCACTAACCGTTAAGCCAACTGGGGTTGAGGGCGTTTCACCGCCGCTGGCAGTGGCTGTTGGGGGTTTGCAGTGGACAGGGGTAGAGGGGCTAAACTGTTCAAATGGTCGAGCAGTTGGAGTCAGCTCTGCTGCTCTCATAATTGGAGAGGACACCCTTCTATTCTGAGCCTTCTTAATCTTCTTCTCTATGGTAGAAGGCGTCTTCACGATTAACAATGGTTTCTCTTTTAGTGGAACTCCAAGCTCCCCTTCATCGAAGGTGACAAACGAGCAATATCCATCAGTAGAGGAGATGGCCAAAAAAGAACCATCACTGGACCTAATAGGAATGTAAGAGAGGTATATCAATGCTAGCAATTTCAGATTTTTTTATAATAGTTTTTGAATGAATGAGGACATAAGCAAAAAATATAAATCTATATCACACAAAAATGTATACACAACTATCTCACATTATGTGGTCTTACCAGGATATGTCGCTCAGTGTGTGGTAATGCACATTGGCAATATAACCAAAAGGAAAAAGTTGCTGGGTGTCATAGAAGAGCACTGCATCTTCAGAGGCCACTGCAAATACCATACGATAAGGCTGAGAGACCAAGCCAGAGGAAGGAGTTTCACTGTTCTCATCTAAGAATAGAAACACAAAGCTTGTAGCAAAACATCCTATATGACAATCTTTATTAAATTGCCCAAAGAGTCAAACATGACTTTATATCCCTTTTAACACTGCCCCCCTAGGGCATCCCAGTTTCACGCGTGGCTGGTAATCATGTAACTGCCGGTGACCAATATGGATTTCCTAGTTGGCTTGTACATAAAACCGTAATGGTTTCCGCTGGTCACCTGATTAACTGTCATTTGGTGCCATAGTGGTGAATAGTGCCACCTTTAGGCTCTTTAGGACACAGTTTCTCAACCTGCGGTACATGAACACCAGGGGGTACGCAGCAGTGTTCCAGGGAAAACCTTTAGGGGTTTGGTATATTGTTTTACAAGTGAAATCTTATACCTTCTTGCTTTAAAAGTGCCATGAGGCCTATGGCCTAGTTATTTTGGTACTATTCATATTTAATCACCCCTATTGGGGTACTTGTTTGGAACTTATTGTCGCTAGGGGGTACTTGGCTGAAAAAGGTTGAGAAACAATGCTTTAGGAAACCAAAACCCGGGGATTTAAGAGAAACTATGGCAAAAAATACAATTCTGTGAAATATTCACCTGTAGAATTGGTATTATAAGTATACAGTACGTCCTGCTCCAGATAGATTACTTACACTTGGTTATCCTCCACCAGATGGCGCTGCACTGCAGAGACATGTAAAAACAGCCTCCTCCCGGCCCCTCAAATACCCAGGGACCTCCCACAAATCCCCAGCATTGAAAAGCAGTGAACGAGAAGCCGGGAGAAATTAACCACCCAAACTGGTAACTATAACAATGATAACAATCACCAAACAGGGGATCCAGAAAAAAGGAAAACCAGGGTGGGGTGGAGCAGGACGTACTGTATACTTATAATATCAATTCCACAGGTGAGTATTTCACAGAATTGTATTATTCTTAGTATACAGTACGTCCTGCTCCAGATATAGTACTTACACTTGGGACATCCAATAGTGTCCATAAAGTAGGGTAGGATCCCCAGCAAAAAAGGTAACAGCAGACAGTTTAAACCACTGCCACCTGCTAAACCTTTCGGGCAAAAACAGCATGAGCTGAGGCCCTAACATCAACCTTGTAAAACTTTGAAAAGGTATGAACAGAAGACCAAGTAGCGGCCGTGCAAACTTGTTCAACAGAAGCCTGGTGCTGGAAGGCCCAAGAGGCACAAATAGCACAAGTAGAGTGAGCAGTAAGGCGAAAGGGAGGACTCTTCCCCTTAGCAGAATAGGCCTGAATCACAGCCTGACGGATCCATTTGCTAACAGTAGACTTGGCAGCAGCCAAACCCTTCCTGGGGCCAGAAGGGACCACAAAAAGAGCATCAGTTTTCCTGAAGGACGCAGTGACCACCAGGTAATAATTCAGACAGCTGAACACATCCAAGGAATGCAAAACCCTCTCCTTAGCGTTGCTAGGATTAGGGCACAAAGAAAGTAGAACAATATCTTGATTCAAATAAAAGGCAGACACTACCTTAGGAAGAAAATCTGGCTTAAAGCGGAACACCACCTTGTGCTGGTGTCTTCCCAAAGTATGGGGGCTGAATAGAAAGAGCCACCAACTCAGACACACGCCTGACCGAAGTAATGGCTACCAGAAAGACAACCATGAGGGTAAGAACAGCCAGAGCAGCATCCTGCATAGGTTCAAAGGGAGCACCCCGCAAGGCAGACAAAACCAAGATCAAATCCCAACAGGGACCACAGGTTTACGTGGGGGACACACATGAGCGACCCCCTGGAAGAAGGTCTTAATCAAAGAATGCTGAGCAAAAGACTTCTGAAAGAAAACAGACAGGGCAGAAACCTGACCCTTCAGAGCACTGAGTTGGAGTCCCGACTCCAACCCAAGCTGTAAGAACTCCAGAACCCCGGGGACTGAAAACACACGACAGGGAAGAGACCTAGACTCACACCAGTCAAAGTAGGTACGCCATACCCTGTAATAGATGGAAGAAGAAGTTTTCTTCCTAGCCTTCACCATGGTATCAACCACCGAGGCGAACAAGCCTTTTCCCATCAAGATGGAGGTTTCAGCAGCCAGGCCGTCAGAGCCAGAGTTTGTAAATTGGGATGGCATAAGGGGCCGAGTGAGCAGATCTGGCACCCTAGGCAGCACCCTAGGCAGAACGTACTGGTCTACTGCCATCTGCACCACGTCTGCGAACACACTCTTCTTGGCCGCCTGGGGCCACCAGAATTGCTGGCACCCCCTCCAGAGCAATCTTGCGCAGAACCCTGCACAGCAGGGGGAAGAGAGGAAAGACATACAGGAACTGAATGTCCTGCCATGACAGAGCTAAAGCATCCGTGGTCAAGGCCAGAGGATCCTAGGGCAGGGAGACAAAGGCCGGGAGCTTGTGATTGTGACGGGAGGCAAACAGATCCATATCTGGTTGGCCCCAACGGTGGTACAGAGATTGGAACCTCCTGTTGCAGAGGGACCATGCTCCCTAGTGAGAGGTCCCCCTGCTCAGTGGGTCTGCCAGCAGATTTTTCACCCCCGGAATGTACACCGCTGATATGCAGGGAACATTGGCCTCCACCCAGGTCAGGATCAGAGACACTTGTATGGCCCTCTTTCTCCGGGTCCCTCCCTGATGATTGATGTAGGCAACTGCCCTCTGGTTGTCCGAGCGCCAACTGAACAGGCAGGCCCTAAAGATGAGTAGTCAAGCGAGCCAGAACTAACCTGATCGCTCGCAGCTCCAAAATATTGATAGGTGTGTGGGCCTCCTGAGGGCCCCACCTCCCCTGGAACCGCAGGGACTTCCAGAAACCCCCCCCCCCCAACCTGATAGACTGGCATCCGTGGTGACAGTCTCCCAGGAAGGGGCAAGAAAGGATCTGCCCCCCAACAGGTTCCTTGAGTCCATCCACCACAAGAGGGACCTCCTGACCAGGGGGGAGAGCCCACAGACCCTGTCCAGGGACGCTGGGTCCTTGTCCCATACAGACAATAGGTGAAGTTGCAGAGGCCATCAGGCCCACCAGCTGCATCCCCTGTCTGATGGAGGGATGGGGACAAGCAAGGAGGGACTGAGCCTGTGCAATCAGATTGTCCACCTTCTGCTGAGGAAGGAAGATCCTTGCCTGAACTGTATCCAGATTCATTCCTAGGAATGGAGTTACCAAGGAAGGGGACAGTGAGGACTTGGGGTGGTTGATCACCCATCCAAATGACCCAGAATGGGCACCACCAGCTGAGTATCCAACTCTGCCTGATGTAGAGACTGGGAAGTGATGAGAATGTCGTCCAGATAGGGAAGCACGCGGACGCCCTGACATCTGAGCAGAGACATCACGCCAGCCAGCACCTTGGTGAACACCCTGGGAGCTGAAGTAAGGCCGGAGGGCAAGGCCACAAATTGGTAATGTTGATCCATCAGAGCGAACCTGAGGGACTTTTGATGACCTGGGAACACAGGAATATGAAGGTAAGCATCTTTGATGTCCACAGAAGTAATGAAATCCCCTTGGCGCAGGGAACTGATGGCAGAGCGCAGAGTCTCCATGCGAAAGCGCCTGCCCTTGACAAAAACCTGTTAAGAATCTTTAAGTCCAGGATGAACCTGACAGAACCATCCTTTTTGGGTACTGTGAATAGGTTGGAATAAAAGCCCTTGCCTTTTTCTCTTAAAGGCACCTGGCAGATGACCCCCCAGCTCCAGGAGGCCTTGCACCGCTTGCACTAGCTCCTTAGCCGACACAGGGTCCTGAGGAATCCGGGACCTGATGAATCTTGGAGGGGGATCGGCAGCAAACTCCAACTTGTAACCGGAGGACACTACCTCCTGAATTCACCGGTCTGAGACCTGAATCCTGCAGACCTGAACGAAGTGCTGCAGCCGCCCCCCCACGCGGATGGGTGAGGGCGCCCCAACATGCCTGAGGGGGGCTTGGGAGAGGATTTAGCTTTTGGGGTCCCAGGAGGAGCCAGGATGTCCACGTCCTCTGCCTCTACCCCAGAAATCTCCCCGGGCCCAGGGAAGGATACCCCCCCTTCCCTGTCTTGCATCATGGTAAGGGGAGGAGAAGGAACCCTGACCCCTAAAGGGCCGAGGTTGCTGCCTGCGCTGGGGTAACCTGCCTCCCTTAGCAAGAAAGGTCCAGGCGGTCTCCAAACAGACACAGTCCTTTAAAGGGAAAACCAGTGAGGGCCTTCTTGGCAGCATTGTCAGCAGCCCACTAGCGCAGCCAAACCCGAGCGGCGCACAGCCACCACGAGGGCAGAAGTTCTGGCACACATTCTGATGGTGTCATCCAATGCTGACAGGACAATTTACACAAAACATCAACTAGAGAGTGCAATAAACACCTCACAAGGCAAATCATCAGGGGCACTATCAAGCATATTTCTGATAAGGGTTCTAGTGGCCACAGCAGTAATAGAGGCACAGACCGGGCGGCGCAGCGCCGTCCCCGCACATATAAAGGCATGGGAGGCCAGCTGGTCAATGCGTCGGTCCTCAGCATCCCGCAGGGTAGAAGAATCAGGGAAAGGCATGACAGAGGTGTTAGATAGCCCTAGGATTGGGGCATCCACCTCGGGGGGGGGGGGGGGGGGGATGACCAGCATTTAACCACCTCAGCAGGAAAGGGATACTTCCTATCCCAAATCTTTGGAGCCCCGGGAAGTTTACTGGGACGCTCCCCTTCCTTGAGCACAAGGTTATGGAAATGTGCCTGCTCTGGAAATTCCAGACACGATTTTGTATGGAAAAGCTCCCCTCTTTGCCTGGGGGCCTCAACAGGGAGAGATAGACAGAACCTCAAAAATCTGGGTCAATAATCTGTCAGTGTAATCCGGGGCCCAGGGATCAGAGCCAGAATCGTCATGACCCCTTGGTCTCTCATTAGATGAGCCTGAATCAGCAGAGAGCTCCCCTTCATCAGACGAGGTACAGCCACACAGATTCATAAACTCCTCAGTTCCCATAGGGAAAACGGTAACATTAGGCGTCAAGTGCCGCTTCTTACCAGGGCCCTTAAGCGCTAAGACCTCGCAAAAATCTGTTCAACAGTAGCCAGTCTAGAAGACACATCAGGCTGAGACCCCACTAGTATGCAACTCAACAGGAGTGAGATTTAAGCTTGGGGAAGTAGGTGAAACGAGGTGCAGCCACTGGCAGGCCAGATTGCTATGCAAGCACCTGCTCAGCACAGGGCACACAGACCCGTGCCTTGTCAGCGTCAGCACGAGGCTGCCCACAGGCTACACACAGCCGGTCTTGTCCCAGAGGGACCCCGGTAACCCATCCTGGGATGCCTCCATATGGTGATTATTATGCACAATATGACAGTAGGGATTTACGCTATAAGCAACCATGGATGCCCCAATGACCCGCTAGGGAAGTGGGAGTAATTATACAAGGCCCAACTATCAATTACAAAGGGCCGGGAGAAGTCATTGTCTACACCCGTCTGAAAGACACAGTGGGAAGAAGGGGTGTCAGAACCAAACGCACTACAATGAGTATAAAAACGCCCGCAAGGGCACTTAAGGACCGCGGTAAGTATAACCGCCACGCGCTGACAAAATGGCGCCGAGAGTACCTCGAAGGGCAGGCCAGAGCGGGCCGTGATGCAGGGCGCGCCAAGCCAGGCCCCGCCCCCCGAAGGGCGCGAAGCCCAGACAAGCAGCCAATGATAACGCAGAAGCGTCTGAGGAAACGCCGCCGCCCGGCGCGGAACATCCAAATGAAGGAAAAGACGCAAGCGGCGGCATTTGCAGTAGTAAAAAAGATAAGCCAGCGCGGCGGCGGCAGACACCACATATACTAGTCAAAAGACATGACAAAGAGCCGTAAGCACAAATCACGCTACACGCTCACCCACACACTCCCCCCCCCCCCCCTTCTTTTTCTCCCGAAGGCTACAGGGAGAATGAGGGAGGATGGCGGCCCTTTGGGCAATAATGCGGGAGGGGCATCCATAAAGGCTCACCATCAGCCTATACCGCCTACCCTTTGGTGGGGGACTGCGGTGGAGCAGCGCTCCATAAGCACGCATGGTGCTGCCTACCTTCACCCGACCAGCGCAGCCCAGGCTGGGAGTCACATCACACGAGGAACGGGTGGGAATAGTCCAACAGGGCCGCAGGCTTAAAAGCCCCGCTCACCTGCGAGAGAGTGATACTTCATGTCTTCGCAGCAAGCACTGCAGAGAAATCTGGGGATTTGTGGGAGGTCCCGGGTATTTGAGGGGCCGGGAGGAGCCTGTTTTTACATGTCTCTGCAGTGCCATCTGGCGGAGGATAACCCAAGTGTAAGTACTATATCTGGAGCAGGACGTACTGTATACTAAGAATATATACAGCAGCGGGGCAGCGCGACCAAAGATGTGCATCGGCAATACAAAGAAAGGCCCCCCGGAACATGCCTATTCTGGGTCCTCTTCAATGGCCGCTGTGCAGCAACCCATCAGCCTCCACAGGCAGTACTGATAAGCTGCCCGGAGTCACATGGGCACGTCACCCCTTGTAGTCTATCAGCGCTGGTCAATAGGCTTTAGCACCGGTGCCGATGCACAGTGGGCCACCCCGGGTCATGCTTTCACATATTAAATAGTAACTATGGTCATTTTTGACCACAGTTCCCCTTTAAGGCCCTTATGTTGTGAGGCATGTCTCCTACTGGATAGGATACCGATTCCACACATGTAGGTAGCTAGTAACTGTCCAACAGACGCAGCTCTCTAATGCTTTGTGAGGCAGTAGTTTAGTTTAGTACCAACCCTGGCACAGATGCAAGGGATGTGTGTCTGCACTATCCTGGGTTTTGGTCCTTGTCCTTGGGGCACCCCGCTGTGTGAAACCCCCCCAGGTCGCCTGAACAAACTCACCTCTTCCCGGTCCTATGATGCATGCGTGTGCTGGCGGCCGCATCCCCCACTACCCTCTAACAGGGAGTGTGCCTGCGCCGGCAATTCACAAATGCCTGGCACCAGGACAAGCCCTGCTAAAGAGATAGCGGGGATGCGGAAGCTGCTCGCGCCGTTGGACCGGGAATAAGGATGAGCTTTCAGGTGACCTGGGGGGTTTCAGACAGCGAGTATGCTTGCCCTGGTCTCAGAATCCAAGGTGGGTTTTGGTCCTCTTTAAAGTGGACCAACACCCAGGATTTTGACTATCCTGGGTCTTGGTCCACTTCGGTGGGGCACCCCCGATCGGGGTGCCCCGCTGTGTGAAACCCCCCCTAACCCCCCGAAAAACTCACCTCTCCCCGCTCCCAGCGCCGACGTACAAGCCAGGTCCAGGAACGTCTAAGCGGCTGCCGCCGCCGCCGCCGCCTCCCGCGCGTCCCTTTTGACGCGCCCCGCGCCGGCCATTCGCAGACGGCCGGCGCGGGCGCGCGCACGCCTACAGGGGCGCGAGGGAGGCGGCGGCGGCCGGCCGCCGCCGAAGATCCGGTAAGGTTTTTCGGGGGTTTTGGGGGGGTTACACCCCGCGGGACATCCCGATCTCGGATGTCCCGCGGGGTGGGGGGTGATCGGCCCGGGAATCTTATAGATTCCCGGGCCGATCACCCGTGGGTGTTGGTCCACTTTAAAGCCAAACTATAGTGAAAAACTTAAGTTAGGTACCTGGTAACTTATTTTCTAAACATCCGAAAGGGCAGCATACGCCTGAGACCTCCGGGCTCCTCCTACCAATCTGGAACACCTGACCACCAGACAGAATAAAATCTTGACTCCTCCTCCCATTCCCCAGTTGTTGTAGAGATCTGAAGGAGAGAAAAGAAACAGACCCACAACTCCAACATATAATCAATACATAATCCAACTCCACATAAGAAAAAAAAGGGAGGGAAGCTGGCGTATGCTGCCCTTTCGGATGTTCAGAAAATAAGTTACCAGGTACCTAACTTAAGTTTTCTCAAAACATCCTTCGGGCAGCATACGCCTGAGAGATAGGCGAGTACTACCTCGTTGGGTGGGAAGAATAGAAAGGAGGATACTACTGCCACAAGACTGATCCCACTAGGACAGCAATGTGTATAACAATATAAAAGGAAGCTTCCTCAGCACTGGTAGAAGAATCATTCTTAGCATCTAAGAAAATCAGATGAGAGAAAAAATTGCAAGGTTCCATGTACGGGTATAAGAAAGAACTAGACCAGAGTTAGGGTCAACCCAGGGCTAGAGGTATCTTTAGTGTCTAGAGACAGCCCAGGGCCCCGCAGACAGCCCAGGGCCCCGCAGACAGCCTAAGACCACAGAGAGCTAGAAAAAGGCCCCGGACCTAGAGATGGCCCTGGGTTGGAGGCCCCGTAGGGTTAAAAGGCCCGCCAGGGTTAGAGGCAACCTAGGGTTATAGGTAATCCCAGGAAAAAAGACCACCCAGACAAGAGGTGGCCTAGGGACCTAAATGGATAATCCCTCTAACTGTAAAGTGCATAGGCTAGAGTAGAATACCGTGCAAGGGCTGAGGTCCTAATTGCTGAAGCAAAAAAAGTAGATCCCTTAGAAGACCCTAGAATAGACCTACCAAACTGACTCCCTCAAAGAAGTCATACAGAAAAAACCTGCCACCTGATGTAACATTCCTACAGAACATAGCTGAAAGACTCAGGCCCTCATTTAATACATAAAGGATTCCATGCGACCCCCATCCAGCGATGAAACTCATTGCCCCTCGCTCCTCATTCCGAGTGCCGCAGGGAACTACTCCGGAACATGCACATCATAGTACTTAAAGCAAGTGACATTACCTCACCCGGAAGAGAGCAATGTCAACCATTCTAATACCCTCATGGCTATTGATATTGGAGGTGCCGAACCCGCACAAGGAATCACTATTTCCTGAAGGGCCAAAATCCTCTGGGAAAGGAGAAGAGTCTGAAGAAGTTGTTGACTTCTTGACCATAAATCATTAACCAAGAGGGAATCTCAAAAGGTTTAAAATCCAACCGAGCTGAACACAGCTCTACACGTGAAACTGGAACTCAAAGGCAATTTTGTCCCTGAAGTGTACAAAAAAAGGTAGCAGATCGTTCAGATCAGCCGCCACCGACCCCTCTCAGTCTCCGATATGTCTGAAGTCTATGCCCCAAAAATCTTTAGTAGAATTCTCAGACTGAAACAAGCATAAAGGGAACAAACAATATCCAGCCCTGTCTTTACTGCTAAGACAACCTAGGGGTTGTTAGAATCTGAAACAAGAGCCCAAAGCTAATTGGAAACTGCCAGGCATTTCCCAGATCTATTAAGATCATGAAAAAAACCTTGTGGAAGCATGCTTCTCCCTAATAAATGTCTAAAAACCATTCTAAATATCTGATTGAACATAGAGACAGATACTCTATAAGCAGAATAAATCTCTCTCCAAAGCCTCCACCACCAGAAAGATTTCTGCTGGTGAAGGGAACTGGGATATTACTCGCCTGGCTTCCAAGGTTAGCAACTTCAGAATAACTTATCTTACCTCCAACCCACTGGAATAGTAGAGACCAAGAATCTGACTGAGGGGTACAAGTATTTTCTACGTGAAACCCTCATTTAATGCCCCTGGAATGGAGAGGGCAACACAAAGTATTCAGGCACCAACCCAAACATGGCATCATAGCTCAGTGGGTTTGGGCAAATAGATTCCAGACCGAGAGGACCCTTAAAAATCCTTCTTCCCCACAGATAAGGTAGAGGAGGAAGGTACCCCCCCCCCCCCCCCCCGGGTTCTTTAGCCGCGTCCCCATATGAAAGGAGCATCTTAAAAGAAGGAGCTCCAATGAGAATTCTCTTCAACAGGCAGCCCAGATCAGGTGGAAAAATACCTACACTTATCGGCGTATTCACAAATCCACCCAAAAAGTATATTCCCAAAAGAATATTGCATAAGGCTCACTCTGACCTAGAATCTTCAGTCCAGGATCTCAGAGAATGCTGTGAACTGAATATGTTACAGCCATGTTTTCTTGTTCCCCCCCCCCCCCCCCCAAAAAAAAAAAAACTCATGCCATTTGTCACTAACCGCCAAAGCTGAAGGAAGGATATAACAAAACCACTGGACAAGTCCTATTCAGCAGACAGTCCTTATAATTGTTGAAGCAGAAGGTAATACCATTTTGTGAAATACTCACCTGTAAAATGGGTATTATAAGTATGTCACACACCCCGCTTCGAGATATCCATAACATGTGGGTAATACCGACCTGAAGGGGCGTTCCTGCAGAGATGATAGCAAAAAAGAAAGCCCCTCCCTGATCCATAAATACCTGGGACCTCCCACTCATCACCCAGTATATAGAAGCAGTAAGGTAAGGGACCAGGAAGAGGCAAATATAAATCAAAATAACGCAAAGTTCACAATATAAAGGATCCCGAATACAAGAAGGGCGGGTGAAGCGGGGTGTGTGACATACTTATAATACCCATTTTACAGGTGAGTATTTCACAAAATGGTATTATTCTAAGTATGTCACACACCCCGCTTCAAGATATCCATAACATGTGGGACATCCAATAGCAGTGTCCATAAAAAGGGCGGGGATCCAAAACAAGGCAACAATGCACAACTTAAACCACAACAGCTTGCAGAACTTTGCGGCCAAAAACAGCATCTGCTGAGGCCCGAACATCAACCTTGTAAAACTTGGAAAAAGTGTGAACAGAGGACCAAGTAGCGGCCTTACAAACTTGCTCAACAGAGGCCTGGTGCTGGAAAGCCCAGGACGCTACAACCGCGCGAGTAGAATGAGCAGTAACACGAAAAGGGGGACTCCTCCCCTTGGCAGAATAGGCCCCAATGATGGCCTGACGAATCCATTTACTAATGGAAGATTTGGCAGGAGCCAAACCTTTCCTAGGCCCAAAGGGCACCACAAAAAAAGCATCAGTCTTACGAAAGGAAGACGTAACCACCAGATAATATTTCACAACACGGACTACATCCAAGGAATGCAGCGCCCTTTCCTTGTCGTTGCTGGGATTAGGACATAGAGAAGGCAGAACAATGTCCTGATTCAGATGAAAGGCAGAGACCACCTTAGGAAGAAAATCCGGCTTGAAACGAAAGACAACCTTGTCCTGATGCCTTTCGAAGTACGGAGCTTTAATGGATAAAGCTGCCAACTCAGAAACACGCCTAACCGAAGTGATGGCCACCAAAAAGGCCACCTTTTGGGTAAGTGAAGACAAATCAATCTCATTCAAGGGCTCAAACGGGGGACCCTGAAGAGCAGAAAGAACCAGGTTCAAATCCCAAACTGGAACAAAGGGCTTCCTAGGAGGCCGAACATGCGTAACTCCTTGGAAAAAGGTCTTGACTAAGGGATGAAGTGCAAATGACCTTTGAAAAAACACCGCCAGGGCAGAAACCTGCCCCTTCAAGGTACTAAGTTGAAGCCCCAAATCCAGACCATGTTGAAGAAACTCCAGGATTCTGGAAATGGAAAACTCCCGACAAGAGAAAGACCTACTTTCACACCAGTCAATATAGGACCTCCAAGTCCTATAGTAAATAGTAGAGGAAGAGCGCTTCCTGGCGCTAATGAGAGTCTGAACCACCGCGTCAGAAAGACCTTCTTCCTTTAAGATGGCGGTTTCAGCAGCCACGCCGTCAAAGCCAGCGAAGGTAAATTGGGATAGCGCAGCCGACCCTGGGTGAGCAGGTCCGGCAGAAGAGGCAGAACGAACTGATCTTCCGCCAGTCTTACCAGGTCTGCGAACCAAACCTGCCTTGGCCACCTTGGTGCCACTAGAATTGCCTCCAGAGACAGCTTGCGCACCACTCTGGCTACCATTGGAAATGGAGGGAAAAGGTAAAGAAACCCCAGATCCCTCCAGTTCAGAGACATGGCATCCACTGCCAGAGCCAGAGGATCCTGCGAGAGAGACACAAAGACTGGAAGCTTGTGATTGTGACGAGAGGCAAAGAGGTCCACCGCTGGGAACCCCCACCTGAGACATATCGAACGAAACACCGTGGGACTGAGAGACCACTCCCCCTGACGAGAGGAGGCTCTGCTCAGCAAGTCCGCCTCCGTGTTCTCCACTCCCGGAATGTAGACTGCTGAGATACACGGGACGTGACTCTCCGCCCAGTCCAGAATCAAAGACACTTCCCTGAGGGCACTCCTGCTGCGAGTCCCCCCTTGGTGATTGATGTAAGCAACCGCCGTCCTGTTGTCCGACCGGACCTGAACTGGCAGGCCTCTCAACTGATGAGTCAAGCGAAACAGAACCAACCTGATGGCTCTCAACTCCAGAACATTGATGGGCTCGTGAGCCTCCTGCGGACTCCACAGACCCTGAAACTGGAGGTCCTTCCAAACCCCCCCCCAACCTGACAGACTGGCATCCGTGGTGACCGTTTTCCAGCACGGGGCCAGAAAAGATCTGCCCTGCGACAGATTGACCGACCCCAGCCACCATTGCAGGGATCGACGAACTCGGGGAGTCATCAGGAAGGACTGATCCAACGATAGAGGAGACTTGTCCCAAACCTTCAACAGATGAAGCTGAAGCGTCCTTGTATGAAACTGCGCAAAGGGAACTGCCTCGAATGAGGCCACCATTAACCCCACCAGCCTCATCCCTAGCCGGATGGACGGACAAGGGGCCGACAAGAGAAGCCGAGCTAATTCCTGAATCAAAAGAATCTTGGCCTGTGGCAGAAACACCCTGGCCTGCAAAGTGTCCAGAGACATTCCCAGAAAGGTCACTACTCTGGACGGAGAGAGACAAGACTTGGGGTGGTTGACCACCCAACCAAACCTCTCCAGGGTGGACACCACCATTCTGGTGTCCAACTCCGCTTGGTTGAAGGAGGAGGCCATGATCAGAAGATCGTCCAAATAGGGCACAATGCGGATGCCCTGAACCCTTAGCAGAGCCATCACCCCCGCTAGCACCTTGGTGAATACCCGAGGGGCCGAGGTGAAGCCGAAAGGGAGTGCTACAAACTGAAAATGCCGATCCTCCACCACGAACCTGAGAAACCTCTGGTGTGCTGGAAAAATTGGAACGTGTAGATAAGCATCCTTGATGTCTATGGACGTCAGAAAGTCTCCCTGACGAAGAGAGTGAATGGCCGAACGTAGTGTTTCCATGCAGAATTTCCGTGGCCGGATGAACCTGTTGAGAAACTTCAGATCCAAGATGGGTCGGACCGATCCGTCCTTCTTGGGTACCGTGAACAGAACAGAATAAAAACCCCTGCCCTGATCCGAAGGAGGCACTGGGCAAATGACAGCCATGTCCAGAAGGTTCTGCACTGCCAACAGAAGCCCCTGCGCCGCTAGAGGTTCTGAAGGCATCCGAGACCTGAAAAATCTGGAAGGGGGGCGGAGCTCGAACTCCAGCTTGTAACCGGAAGACACCACTTCCCGGATCCATCGGTCCGAGACCTCTTGATCCCAAACCTGGGAAAAGAGTCGCAGCCGTAATCCAACAAAGGGTAGAGCCGTTAGTGACTTCTTGGACATAAAATCTGCCGCCCACTGGTGCAGCCACACCGAACGCCGAATAGTGACCAGCAGCGCCGACGTTCTACCACACATCATCAAAGTGTCATCCAAGGCTGTCAACACAAAAGATAAAAACAAATCACACCGTTTGAGGCTAAGGAACTCAGCACTACCGGGACGCAGCCCGGAAGAGGTCAACAGGTCCCTAACCACGGACCTGGCAGCCAACACCATTAGTGCCGATGCGCAAACAGGCCGCAAGGCTGACCCAACGCTAGCAAAACCATGACAAGCCATCTGGTCAATACGTTTATCCTCTCCATGCTTGAGAATGGAACAATCAGGTCTATTTAAAACCGAGGAATTGGACAACCCCAAAACCGGCGCATCCACCTCGGGGGGAGATGCCCAGCGCTTAACTGCCTCCGAAGGGAAGGGATATTTCCTATCCCATCCCTGAGGGATGCCAGGGAGCCGAGCCGGCCTGTCCCATTCTTTGGCAATAATTTTGTAAAAATGCCTTTGTGTAGGGAATTCCAAGCGCGGCTTGGATTCCTCAAACAATTCACCCTTCTGCTGTGACACCTCCTCAGGAGGGGAAATATTCAATACCTCCAACATCAGAGCCAGAGCGTGGGGAGTATCAGAGGATCTCCCCAAGTCCCCCAGCTCGGCATCAGCGCCAAAGGACTGCTCATCGTCCGAAAAATCAGAATCCTCATAAACTTCCCCTTCTTCTAGCTGGGAATAGTCAGACCAATCCAGATTATTAACATCCTCCTGGTCCTCCGCCAGCGGAGCCGGCGACAAATGCTTTCTCTTAGTCGGAGCCTTACGGGCGACCGAGCCAGAGATAATTTTTTCAAGGTTAGCCAATCTGGCGCACATCTCAGATTGCAGCTCCCTGCCCATGACGACGTCACACGGGGCGCGTGTCAAAGCGGGAGGTGGAGATGAAGCGACCGGCGGTGCTGACCCAGACGCCTGTGGTTCGGACTGCCGCGTGATGGTCTGCTGTGCACATGGTATACACAGAAGTACATCGTCCCCAGAAATGGATACCCCACATAACATACACTTTCGGGGATGCCCCGAAGGGGCCCCGAGCCCAGTATCCGGGGATGCCTCCATAAGGTGAACTTTATATATGAAAATTCGCTATGACCCAGGGAATTACGCCGTTAGACAACCCGGGATGCCCCTTTAATGTCCCGAGTGGGAGGATTTATGGCAAAAAATTAACCCAGTGATAAGGATCAGGAGGGACCCCCTAAATGCTACTGGCGAACCTCCTGAACCACCATCTGAAAAACAGAACAGAGGGACTGTTTTAGATAAGGCTAATGAAGAAAACCATCAAGCATACAGGAAAAGGAAGAATGGCCGGAGGCCACTTACAGAACCAAAGACCGCAATGGCGACCGTGAGGGAACTTCCAGACGCTCCACAGCAACAACCAGGGCTGCAGTCAGAGAGGGAGAAGGGGGCGTGGCCAGCGCGGAACGCGCGCGAGGCCGGGCCGCGCCCCCCCTCTCTCCTCCACAGAGCTCCGCAGTGGCACCAGCGAAGGCAGGAGGCGGGGAGCGGTGACGCGTCGTCACACCGGCCCCGCCCCCCCAGTCTGCGTGAGGTGAATTCACCTCAGAGAAATGGCGCCCAGAGCAGGCCGGCGCCGCAATAGCAAGGAGCGGTCGCCGGCCCGGCCAGATGTAAAGCACACACTCACACACAGCAGGGTGAAAAACGGGAGGGACAAGTCCCGGCCCCGCCGACGGTCCGGCACCCGCCCCCCCCCCCCCCCCCCGAAGCACAGTAACATGGCGTGAGGTGAATACCTCCGCCATTAAAAGATATGAAGGGAAGAAGGGGGGAAGAAAGCAGCCAGCACCGCACAGGCCCTGTAAAACGGCTGCGGCGGCTGAATACAGTTAAAGTGACAGGCCACTCACACACACACTCAAGTATGCTGTCCTGTGAAAAATAAATAAGTTAATGAATTAATAAAAGGACCAACACTCCCCCACCCCACCTATGGAAGGGGATCCTGGGAGGGCCATTGTATGTAAGTAAGGGAGAGGGCATCCCAAACCGGGGTCACCAACCCGGTAATACCGCCTACCCTCTCATATAGGGTCTCACGGTGGAGCATAGCTCCTGAGCACCTAAGGTGCTGATATACCCTCGCCTGGACCCTCAGCCGAGGCTGGGAGGCATATGGATTTCTGGGGAAAAAGGTCCAAACGGAAATAAAATAGCGGGCCGGGAGTCATCCCGGCTACCTGAAATCCCCCTGTGCAAGGAGGAGCCATCATCTTCTGACTTGCTCGCCGTCTGCAGAGATGGAAAACTGGGTGATGAGTGGGAGGTCCCAGGTATTTATGGATCAGGGAGGGGCTCTCTTTTTTGCTATCATCTCTGCAGGAACGCCCCTTCAGGTCGGTATTACCCACATGTTATGGATATCTTGAAGCGGGGTGTGTGACATACTTAGAATAAACTTTCCATCACACAATGAACGCCCATAGGTCTAAAATATTAAGATTCCACTTGCCAAACCAGTTAAGGTAGTGAATCAATATGCTTATTTAGGAGATAGCAAAAAGGCTAATCCTGCCCCCTAAAGAATTTGGCACAAGGATCTCCAACTTAGGGCAATTTCCCCTGCCCAGGACCCAAATATTGACCGGGCCCAATACTGCCATAATCCGAACAGATGAGAGCAGCCGCACCAAGGGTGTCGTGAACATAGGTTAAGAAAAAATACTTCCGGAATAAGAAAGGGAATGAACGAGAAGAGTCAGTAGCCAAATCAGAATAAAGCCCAACCTAATTACACTTTGGGTCTGAATCCTTTATCCCAAGGGTCGAAACAACATAAGAAAGGAAGGGTAAATGTCCCAGAGGGAATAGTACCTTCCTATGTTTAAAGCCATTAAACCGGCCTGACCTTCCCTACACCCCCCCCCCAGACCGGATAATAAGCGGGATCAAAATGGGAGCTGAAAGTCTGGAAAACACAACCTGGTTACCCGAACGCTCTGCACCATTGTGATCCCAAGGTGAGGGAGACATTTGGTCTAATCTGATCTACAAAGATAGTAATTACATTATCCAACACCCGTCTGGACAATATTGGCAGAGGGGTTATATCTAGTAATGTAAAAGGCGCAGTATATCCTTGGGACCACTTCTACTCTTCTTAGGGGAAATAGGTCTGGAAGAAGAGGATTTAGGTATACTTCAAATGAGCTTAGTCTGTGGTCAAAGACTAAGATACATAAGCAAAACAAGGGCGATACCCATGTCAAAATTTAATTAAAAACATGCCCATAAATAGACACTATTAATAAATAAAAGTGACTAACCGGCCAAAACTGGGCCTCGTCCTTCCAGAATCGGCAGCTGACAGAATAAAGGATGAATCCTGGTTCACATGAGGTATATTTGTGGAGGAAACTTTAGTAGGATCAATATAAATGTCATCCTTATGGTCTGCCAGGCTTCTGGTTATGAGGCACCAATGGATTTGCTTCCTGAGCCCGTCAAAATAGGGTAGGAGCTAAATCCCATATTACAATATTAACCCTTCATATGAAGAATAGAAGGGGAGGCCATAATATATATAACTCCAAAAACACTGTGCTGTCCCTTTAAGAAAAAAAACACACGTTTGGAAAAAAGGCAGGTAATTCCCAAGGGCGCTGGGATGCGGCGTCAGCAGCCCTGGGAGGAAGAGACCTGAGATCTAATTTTAGGGAACTTAAACCGGATCCAAAAGGATAATATAATAAAATATTCTTGCCGTTTATAAACTAAACAGCATTTTCCCACAGTAATGGCTGCCTGTGCATCTGCCAGAGTCCGGCAGATTGAAGCTTAATGAGAGACAAACAAGCAGCATGTGTCTCTAATCACCGGGAGAGCAGGGCTGTAAGTGTGAAACCACTAAAGGTTGTCTGGAGGGGTGCCCTTAATTTACCTTTAGCTCAGCACACCTGCCTCGTAATGTTGATAGCAAAATCAAACAGGCACATAGACTCATATCTTCCTTTTTGGGCAGTGTGTGCAGAGGGGGGAGCTGCCATCAAACACTCCCAGTGCAACCAATCCATCGGGATCTTTCATCTGATCCCAAAAAGAAAAAAAGAAAAATTAGATCCCCCCCAAAAAAAATTCCAAGTATGGGGTCCGGTCACCCCGGCCTCTTCCTAGAACTCATCCTCAGAGGGCAACATATCACTTACCCCCCTTTGATATAATCAAAGAATGGGATTTGGCCAATAATCCCATAGGGTATCCCTGGCCCCAGGAAGGAGGATTGCCTTCGGGACCAAGAAATGGACCCACTGCTCAGGCCCATAGTACCGGAATATACTTACCTGAACCATCGGTCCAGGAGCTAGTGGTCACGTTCCTCTTCCTAGAGGAACACGGAAACAACTAGGGAATGGGAGGAGGAGTCAAGATTTTATTCTGTCTGGTGTTCAGGTGTTCCAGATTGGTAGGAGGAGCCCGGAGGTCTCAGGCGTATGCTGCCCGAAGGATGTTTTGAGAGAATAGTTTATTGTAAAACAATTGTTAGACCTCCAGGATCTATCAATAGCAGTGCAGCTGGATAATTATCAGTTCAATCACCTCTGGAGCTACATGTGCTCCTTTGGCTGGCCATGCTGATATTCATATCACTAGTGGACAGCAATGCAACGCGCCCACTGTCGGTAGTCAAAGAAGCCTGGTCCTTCACAACTGAGAGCAGGGGCAGGTGAGGAAGCACCTCACATAGCACAAGAACTGGCTAGATGTAGCTGCAAGTACCTGATTCCTCACAGTAACTACTCATTTTTCTTTTCTTATTTGGACACTAAAAACTGCTTTAAAAAGGGCAATTAATAGTAGCATGGCCAGTTACATGCCTTACAGCAGCCATTTTTAGTTTTAAAAAAGGACCAAAATCCCCCAAAAGGAAAAAACCCTACACTAGGGGGCACCCCAAATTGGTGGGAGACCCCCACCAACACAAGACCGCACTTCATCCTCAAAATACCATTTTGTGAATACTCACCTTGTAAAATGGGTATTATAAGTATGTCACACACCCCGCTTCAAGATATTCATAACCTGTGGGTAATACTGACCTGTAGAGGGCGAACTTGCAGAGATGATAGGAAAAAGAAAGCCCCTCCCGGTCCATAAATACCTGGGACCTCCCACTCATTACCCAGTATAAAGAAAGCAGTAAGAAAAGGGACCAGGAAGAGCCAAATATAAGTCATAACAACGCAAAGTTCACAATATGAAGGATCCAGAATACAAAAGGGCGGGGTGAAGCGGGGTGTGTGACATACTTATAATACCCATTTTACAAGGTGAGTATTCACAAAATGGTATTATTCTAAGTAGGTCACACACCCCGCTTCAAGATATTCATAACCTGTGGGACATCCAATAGCAGTGTCCATAAAGGGCGGGGATCCAAAACAAGGCACAACTTAAACCACTGCAGCCTGCAGAACTTTGCGGCCAAAAACAGCATCTGCTGAGGCCCGAACATCAACCTTGTAAAACTTGGAAAAGGTGTGAACAGAAGACCAAGTAGCAGCCTTACAAACTTGCTCAACAGAGGCCTGGTGCTGGAAAGCCCAGGAAGCCCCAACCGCACGAGTAGAATGAGCAGTAACACGAAAAGGGGGATTCCTCCCCTTAGCAGAATAGGCCCCAACAATGGCCTGACGAATCCACTTACTGATGGAAGACTTGGCGGGCGCCAAACCTGGGAGGGCACCACAAAGAAGGCATCAGTCTTGCGAAAGGAAGACGTTACCACCAAATAGTACTTCACAACGCGAACCACATCCAAGGAATGCAGGGCCCTCTCCTTGTCGTTGCTGGGATTAGGACACAGAGAGGGCAGAACAATAACCTGATTTAGATGAAAAGCAGAAACCACTTTAGGAAGGAAATCCGGCTTGAAACGGAAAACCACCTTGTCCTGATGTCTTTCAAAATACGGAGCTTGAATAGACAGAGCCACCAACTCAGAGACACACCGAACAGAAGAGATAGCCACCAAAAAGGCCACCTTCTGCGTAAGGGAAGACAAAGCAATATCATGCAAAGGCTCAAAAGGAGGACCCTGAAGAGCGGAAAATACCATTTTGTGAATACTCACCTGTAAAATGGGTATTATAAGTATGTCACACACCCCACTTCAGTCATTGATAATTACACTAGGGTAATACCTACCGCTAGGTGGCAGTGTTGCAGAGAATCTCCAAAAAAGCAACAGGCCCCTCCCGGTCTATACATACCTGGTACCTCCAAATAATCTCCCAGTATTAAAACAGCAGTAAGACACGGTACCAGGAACAAACAAATGTAACCCTCAAACGGAAAGAACAAAACTTCACCATATAAAGAGCCAGGATACCAAAAAGGGCGGGTGAAGTGGGGTGTGTGACATACTTATAATACCCATTTTACAGGTGAGTATTCACAAAATGGTATTATTCTAAGTATGTCACACACCCCACTTCAGTCATTGATAATTACACTAGGGACATCCAACAGCAGTGTCCAGAAAAAAGGGCGGGTATCCAACCAGGCAATAATGCAGAAAACTCAAACCACTGCAGCCTGCAGAACCTTGCGGCCAAAAACAGCATCCGCTGAGGCCCGCACATCAACCTTATAAAACCTAGAAAAAGTATGAACCGAAGACCAAGTCGCAGCCTTACAAACTTGTTCAACAGAAGCCTGGTGCTGAAAAGCCCAGGACGCTCCGACCGCGCGAGTAGAATGAGCAGTAACACGAAAAGGGGGATCCTTCCCCTTGGCCGAATAGGCTCCAACAATCGCCTGACGAATCCATTTGCTAATGGAAGACTTGGCCGGAGCCAAACCCTTCCTAGGCCCACAGGGCACAACGAAGAAGGCATCAGTCTTACGAAAAGAAGACGTAGTACGTAGATGGTACCTGACACAACGTACAACATCCAAGCAGTGCAACGCACTCTCCTTGACATTCTTAGGCTTAGGACACAAAGAAGGAAGAACAATGTCCTGGTTAAGATGAAAAGCAGAGACCACTTTAGGGAGAAAGTCTGACTTGAAGCGAAAAACCACTTTGTCCTGATGTTCCTAAAATAAGGAGCCTGAATAGACAAAGCTGCCAACTCCGAAACACGCCGAACCGAAGTGATGGCCACCAGAAAGGCAACCTTTTAAGTCAGAGTGGACAGAGCAATATCCCGCAAAGGCTCAAAAGGAGGAGCCTGAAGAGCAGAGAGAACCAAATTCAAATCCCAAACAGGGAGCAACGGCTTCCTAGGAGGCCGCAGATGCGAAACCCCCTGGAAAAAAGTCTTGACCAAAGAATAGCTAGCAAAAGACCTCTGAAAAAAGATAGACAAAGCAGAAACCTGCCCCTTCAAAGTACTCAGCTGAAGACCAGAGTCCAGCCCTGATTGAAGAAATTCCAAAATCCTAGAAATAGAAAAGACCCGGCAAGGCAAAGACCTAGCCTCACACCAATCAATATAAGATCTCCAAGACCTATAATAGATGGAAGAAGAAGATCTCTTCCTGGCACTAATAAGAGTCCGAATGACCGAATCCGAAAGGCCCTCCTCCTTTAAGATGGAGGTTTCAGCAGCCAAGCCGTCAAAGCCAGCGTTTGTAAACTGGGGTAACACAGTTGGCCCTGAGTGAGAAGATCCGGCCGAAGAGGCAGATCGAACTGATCCACTGCCAGACGAACGATGTCTGCGAACCACACCCGCCTTGGCCACCTTGGAGCCACGAGAATGGCAGGAACTCCTTCCAGAACCAACTTTCGCAGCACCCTGCCTAGCATGGGAATCGGAGGAAACAGATAAAGAAACCCCAGGTCCCTCCAGCTCAGGGCCATGTCATCCACCGCCAGAGCCAGAGGATCCTGGGACAGTGACACGAATGTCGGAAGCTTGTGATTGTGACGAGAGGCAAACAGATCCACTTCCGGCGTCCCCCATCGGAGACAAAGCGACCGAAACACCTGGGGATGGAGAGACCATTCCCCCCCGGCGGGACGAACACCGGCTCAGAAAGTCCGCCTCTGTGTTTTCCACTCCTGGAATGTAAACTGCCGAGATGCAAGGGACATGAGTCTCTGCCCAAACTAGAATCAGAGACACCTCTCTGTGGGCACCCAGACTGCGAGTCCCTCCTTGGTGATTGATGTAAGCAACCGCCGTCTGATTGTCCGATCGAACCTGAACCGGCAGGCCCTGTAAATGATGCGTCAAGCGAGACAGAACCAACCTGATGGCTCGCAACTCCAGAACATTGATGGGCAAATGGGCTTCCTGAGGGTCCCACTGCCCGTGAAACTGAAGATCCTTCCAGAAACCTCCCCATCCTGACAAACTGGCATCCGTGGTGACAGTCTCCCAAAGCGGGGTCAGAAGTTGATCACCCAACCGAACCTTTCCAGCATAGACACCACCGTGCTGGTGTCCCCTTCCGCCTGACTGAAGGAAGGCGCCATGATGAGAAGATCGTCCAGGTAAGGCACAATGCGAATCCCGAGCTCTGAGCAGGGCCATCACGCCCGCCAACACCTTGGTGAACACTCTCGGAGCAGATGTGAGACCGAATGGAAGAGCTACAAACTGAAAATGCCGATCCTCCACCACAAAGCGAAGGACCTCTGATGAGCCGGAAAGACCGGAATGTGAAGGTAAGCGTCCTTGATGTCTATGGACGTCATAAAGTCCCCCTGCCGAAGCGAACCGATCGCAGACCGCAGGGTTTCCATGCGGAACTTCCGGGGACGAACAAACCGGTTGAGAAACTTCAAATCCAGAATGGGACGGAACGACCCATCCTTTTTGGGTACAGTGAAGAGATTGGAATAATACCCGCTTCCCACCTCCGAATGAGGAACCGGACAAATGACTGCCAAATCCAGAAGATTCCTTACCGCCGCCAGGAGCCCCTGTGCGGCCAACGGATCTGAAGGTACCCGAGACCTGAAAAACCTTGAAGGAGGGCGGGACTCGAACTCCAGCTTGTAACCGGCCGACACCACCTCCCGGATCCACCTGTCCGAGACCTCCTGGTCCCAAACCCGGGAGAAGAGTCGCAACCGTCCCCCCACCCGTACGGGTGAGGGCGCCCCCTCATTGCTGAGCAGGCTTAGCAGCTGGCTTGGGCTTGGCGCCCCAGGCGTGCACGGGACGGCCACGGCCTCTACCCCTATTCCAACCTGCGCCCCTGGAGGCCGAGAAGCCCGCACCCCTGCTGGCTCTGGCTCCCCGAAAGGACGGATTGAAGGGGGCCGCCCCCCGAAAGGAACGGCGAAATTTTTTGCGCTGAGGTAACTTACCTCCCTTGGCAACAGAATCTAGCTTTTCACCGAAAAGCCGCAAACCCAAGAAGGGAAGAGCCGTGAGCGACCTTTTAGAATTAAAGTCAGCCGTCCACTGCCTCAACCACACAGAACGGCGAATAGCCACCAACAGAGCAGACGCCCTGCCACACATCAACATGGCATCATCCTGAGCAGTCAGGATAAACGACAAGAAGGAGTCACAACGCTTAAGCGCAAGAAACTCCTCACCAGCGGGATCAAGATCCACACACAAATCCCTGACAATAGACCGCCAAGGTCAAAAGAGCCGAAGCACAGACCGGCCTCAAAATCGAACCCGCACAGACAAAACCATGGCGGGCCAGCTGATCAATCCGGCGATCCTCGCCATCCTTGAGAGAAGTAGTGTCAGGAGAATGAACAACCGCCGTATTAGACAGTCCCAAGACCGGAGCATCCACCTCGGGAGGGACAGACCAACGCTTCATCAAGTCCGCCGGAAAAGGATATTTCCTATCCCAACTAAGCGGTACCCCAACGAGCCGCGTAGGCTGCTCCCATTGCTTAAAGACAACGTCCTCAAAATGCTGTTGGCTGGGAAACTCCAAGCGCTGCTTGGACCCCCCAAAAAGCTGGCCCTTAGGCCGAGGAGCAGCCTCGGGAAGGTCCAAATCCAAGACCTCAAACATTTGGGCCAAAATGCTAGACGTATCAGGAGCGGGACCCTCAGCCTGGTCCCCTTCAGCACCCAGTACCTGCTGGCCCACTGAATCATCCAAATCATCCACCAGCTCCCCCTCTTCAAGAGGACAATCTGACCAATCCAGATCCTCAACGACCTCCCCGTCAGAGTCCGGCGGAGGCGGAGATAGGTGTTTACGCTTAGCCGAAGCCTTCTGAGCGGACATAGCGGAAAACATCTTCTCGAGGTTGGCCAATCGGGCACACACCTCAGATTGCGAATCTCCACCCGTGACAACGTCACACGGGGTCCGGAACAGGCGAGGAGGAGAGGGAGATGGCGCGGCCGACGAAGTACCAGGCACCGGGGTGCCGGACTGGCGCTCAATGTTCCGCTGCGCACATGGAATGCATATAATGACATCATCCCCCGGGAGCGGAGTCCACAACCCCCACACAGCCTGGATTGTCCCGAAGGACCGTTTCCGGTATCTTTGGCAGCCTCCATATGGTGAAAATTATGGTATTCGCAGAACCCAGGGATTTACGCAGTAAGCGACCTGGGATGCCCCTTTAATTCTATCTAGCTATAATTCTATACCACCCTGACCAAAGGATATAAAAGGACAATATCCCAATTTTCCCAAAACTAGCCAGGTATATAAGACCGGGGGAGCCCTGCAAGATGGGGTCCCAGGATCTGAAAAACACAAAAAAACAGGGACAACAATCAGTTCGGGCACAACAACACACAAATAAATACAATAATCATACAATATACCACCAAAAGAGTCCCCCCACCCCCTTTAACCAAATCTAAGAAGATGGTTAATGGGCCCCGCCATCACCACAAAAAAATTGCAGGGAACGAGGGGGAGGGAGGAAAGGGGAGATGTAAAACGGAGGAGAAAGGAAGCATATGTCCATAGAAAAACTCCGTTGGCCTACCCCCGTCATGCCAGGGCAGCTAAGCCACACAAGCCTACCTGGAAGAGAGCACACAATCAGCGTGACAAAACAGCAGCGAGATGGCGGCCAGAAACCGCGCCGCACAGGAGAGGAAGGAGGAGGGCGTACCCTGGAAGCGCGGGAGCCGAGTAAGTCCCGCCCCTCCCAACCACCGTGCGGACCGCGCAACGCGGTCCCGCCCCTCTCCAGCGACGCCGAGCGTCCGGCCCAGCGAGAGCCGCGCTCGCATACCAGGCGGGACCGGCAGAGCTACCAGCCGGTCCCCAGTAAAAAACACTCTCTCCCCGCTGCTGACAATTCCAAGCAGCACGCGCCTAACTCGGCGCTTCACACACACACACACAGGCGGGCCCGCGGCGCAGCGCGCCGCGTGACCCCGCCCCTCGGCTCCTGTAGAGGAATCCCGCGCCAAATGGCGCCATCCTTCCAAAAGTAATAAAACACACCCGCAGCGGCCGGATCGTCTAACACACACACACGCCAAACGCCCGCTGGGAACACACAGACGCCATAAACAGCAAACGCAGGAGCCCCACTCATACCGGCCAGAGCGCCGCAAGCACACACAGGCACCCATGACGCCCGGCGTCAGAGAGTAGAACACAGTCCCATGCCCAGATCACCTCATGTAAAAAAAGGGGCTATCTAACTGCTAGGTAGATGGGGGCATCCCACTTCCGGATCACCACTCCGGGAATCCCGCTATGCCCCGCAATATGGAGTCGAGCGGAGGAGCTAATCTCCTGGGCACCTAAGGTGCTGGCTACCTTTGCCCGACCTACAGCCAAAGCTGGGAGGCTGCCAGTTAACAGGGAGGATAACAAAACAGGGCCGGGCAGAAATAGACCATTGGGGGGGGGGGGGCCGGGGTGAAACCCCGGCTACCTGCAAGCAGGAGACTTCTTTCTTCTGTCTTGTCGCCACCTTGCAGAGAATAACACTGGGAGATTATTGGGAGGTACCAGGTATGTATAGACCGGGAGGGGCCTGTTGCTTTTTTGGAGATTCTCTGCAACACTGCCACCTAGCGGTATGTATTACCCTAGTGTAATTATCAATGACTGAAGTGGGGTGTGTGACATACTTAGAATAGAACCAAATTCAAATCCCAAACCGGAATCATAGGCTTCCTAGGAGGCCGCACATGCGTAACCCCTTGGAAAAAAGTCTTAACCAACGGATGAAGAGCAAAAGATCTTTGGAAAAACACCGCCAGGGCAGAAACCTGCCCCTTCAGGAGTACTGAGCTGGAGCCCCAGATCCAGACCGTGTTGCAGGAACTCCAGAACTGTAGAAATAGAGAATTCCCTACAAGGGAAGGCCCTAGTCTCACACCAGTCAATATAAGACCTCCAAGTCCTATAGTAAACGGAAGAAGACGACCTCTTCCTAGCGCTAATAAGAGTCTGAATCACAGCGTCAGAAAGGCCTTCCTCCTACAAGATGGAGGTTTCAGAAGCCACACCGTCAAAGCCAGCGTTGGTAAATTGGGGTAACGTAGATGACCCTGTGTGAGCAGGACCGGCAGCAGGGGCAGAACGAACTGATCTTCTGCTAGCCTTACCACGTCTGCGAACCAAACCTGTCTTGGCCACCTTGGGGCCACCAGAATTGCTGACACTCCCTCCAGGGCCAGCTTGCGCACTACTCTGGCCACCATGGGAAACGGAGGGAACAGGTACAGAAAACCCAGATCCCTCCAGTTCAGAGACATGGCATCCACTGCGAGAGCCAGTGGATCCTTCGACAGAGACACAAATGCCAGAAGTTTGTGATTGTGACGGGAAGCAAAGAGGTCCACCACCGGTGACCCCCACCTGAGACAAATCGAGTGAAACACCTGGGGACCGAGAGACCATTCCCCCCTGCGGACTGAAAACCTGCTCAGAGATTCCGCCTCCGTGTTCTCCACGCCCGGAATGTAAACTGCCGAGATGCACGGGACGTGGCTCTCCGCCCAGTCCAGAATCAGAGACACCTCCTTGAGGGCACTCCTGCTGCGAGTCCCTCCCTGGTGATTGATGTAGGCAACCACCGTCCGATTGTCCGACCGGACCTGAACCGGCAAGCCCTGTAGGTGATGAGTCAAACGAACAAGAACCATCCTGATGGCTCTTAATTCCAGAACATTGATGGGCTCGTGGGCTTCCAGGGGTCCCCACAAGCCCTGAAACTGAAGATCCTTCCAGAAGCCCCCCCAACCTAATAGGCTGGCATCCGTGGTGACCATCTCCCAACAAGGAGTCAGAACGGATCTGCCCTTCAACAGATAGAGTTCAGCCACCACCGAAGTGAGCGCGAACCCGGGGAGTCATCAGAAAGGATTGATCCAACGACAGAGGGGACCTGTCCCAGGCAGTCAATAGATGGAGCTGTAGCGTCCTTGTGTGAAACTGAGCAAAAGGGACTGCCTTGAAGGAGGCTACCATCAGTCCCACCAGTCTCATCCCTAGCCGGATGGTCGGACGAGGAATGGACATGAGCAACCGAATCAACTCCTGAATCAAAAGAACCTTGGACTGAGGAAGGAACACCCTGGCCTGAGCTGTGTCCAAAGACATTCCCAGAAAGGACACAATCCTGGACGCGTAAAGGGAGGACTTGGGGTAGTTGATCACCCAGCCGAACCTCTCCAGAGTGGATATCACCGTCCTGGTGTCCAATTCCGCTTGGCTGAAAGAAGATGCCATGATGAGAAGATCGTCCAGATATGGCACAATACGAATTCCCTGTGCTCTGAGGAGAGCCATCACCCCAGCGAGCACCTTGGTGAAAACCCTTGGAGCTGAAGTGAGACCAAAAGGAAGAGCCACAAACTGAAAATGCCGATCCTCCACCACGATCCTGAGAAATCTCTGGTGCGCGGTAAAAATCGGAACATGGAGGTCTATGGACGTCATGAAGTCCCCCTGACGAAGAGAGTAGATAGCTGAACGCAGCGTTTCCATGCGGAATTTTCGCAATCTGACAAACCTGTTGAGAATCTTCAGATCCAGGATGAGCCGAATAGAACCGTCCTTCTTGGGGACCGTGAACAGATTTGAATAAAAGCCTCGACCCCGGTCTGAAGGGGGCACTGGACAAATGACCGCCATATCCAGAAGACTTGATACCGCCATACCGCCGCCCGGAGCCCCTGCGCGGCCAGTGCGTCCGGGGGCACCCGAGACCTGAAGAAACTCGGGGGGGCGCGGGACTCGAACTCCAGCGTGTAGCCGTTAGACACCACTTCCCGGATCCATTTGTCCGAAACCTCCCGAATCCAGATCTGGGAGAAGTGTCGCAGCCGTCCCCCCACCCACACGGGTGAGGGCGCCCCCTCATTGCTGAGCAGGCTTGGCCGCGGGTTTGGGTTTAGAGCCCCAATTGTATCCTGAACGGGCACGTCCTCTGCCCCTATTCCAGGAATCTCCTCTTGTAGAAGGGAAGGCAAATCCTCTTCCCGCTCTGGATCCCCGAAAGGAAGGAGTGAAGGAAGCCGCTCCTCGAAAGGGCCGTCGTTGCCTCTTGCGTTGAGGTAACTTACCACCTATAGCTACAGAGTCCAATTTTTCTCCTAAAGGCCGTAACCCCACGAAGGGAAGAGACGTCAGCGACTTCTTTGACCCAAAATCAGCCGCCCACTGGCGCAACCAAACTGAACGCCTGATAGTCACCAGCAGAGCAGAAGTTCTGCTACACATCATCAAGGAATCATCCAAAGCGGCTAACACGAAGGACAAAAACAACTCACATCGTTTAAGTCCAAGAAATTCGTCACTGTCCGGATCCAAACCGGAAGAGGACAAGTCCCTGACCACCGACCTGGTAGCCACCACCAACAGCGCTGAGGCACAAACAGGCCGCATGGCTGACCCAACACTAGTAAAACCGTGACAAGCCATCTGGTCAATGCGTTTATCCTCGCCGTCTTTAAGACAGGAACAATAACCCCAGAATTGGTGCGTCCACCTCGGGAGGGGACGCTCAGCGCTTAACCGTATCCGAAGGGAAAGGATATCTTTTATCCCAACTCTGAGGAATGCCTGGGAGCCGAGCAGGCCTCTCCCATTCCTTAGAAATAATTTTATCAAAATGCTTTAGATTAGTAAATTCCAAAACGCGGCTTGGATTCCTCGAAAAACTCCCCTTGTTGTTGAGGAGCAACCTCTGGAGGAGAAATAGCCAGAACCTCAAACATCTGAGCCAGGACGTTAGGAGTATCCGAAGAACTCCCTGACCCCCGCTCGGAATCAGCGCCAACAAATTGCTGATCATCTGAATTATCCGATTCCTCAAATAACTCCCCTTCCTCCAGCGGAGAGTAATCTGACCAATCCAGAAAATCCACATCATCATATTCAAATGCCGGTGTGACCGGTGACAAATGCTTTCTCTTAGCCGGGGCCCTTTTGGCGACCGCGGTAGAAAATAATTTTTCAAGATTGGCCAATCTGGCACACACATCAGATTGCGACTGCCCACCCATGACAACGTCACACGGGGCACGGGTCAAAATGGGAGGGGGAGGGGATGAATCCGGCGGTGCTGACCCAGAAGCCTGGGGTCCGGACTGCCGTGTAATAGTCTGCTGTGCACATGGTATACATAGAAATACGTCATCCCCTGTTAGGGATACCCCACAACTCATACACTTCTGGGATTGCCCCGAGGGGAGCCCGGTATCCGGGGATGCCTCCATACGGTGAACTTGTCGGTAGTCGCAATGACCGAGGGAATTACGCTTATAAGCAACCCGGGATGCCCTTTTAATGTCCCAAGTGGGAGGATTTGTAAATAGATAATTAAAAAACCCAGGGACCCTAGGACCGGGAGAAACCCCCTAAATATCACTGATTGACACAAATAAACTAAATAAGTGATAACAAGGACTAGTTTCAGAAAGAAGAGGGGGGGGGGGGGAAGGGGCCCACAGGGCCACTCACAGTGCCGTCGGTATCAGGGTGAAGAGACAGAGCGGGAGGAGAAGGGGGGCGTGGCCAGCACGGACCGCGCGATTGTCCTACTCCACCCCCCTTCCTAATGTCATTTGTAAGGAGCGAGCTCCTCAGCGGTGCCAGAAGTAGAGGGGGCGGGCCGCGGCGACGCGCCGAAAGTCCGGCCCCACCCCCAAACGTAGACGCGTGATGGGAGAAGCTCCCCTCCGCTCTAACCGCCGGAGAACCGGTGTCGCGGCGACCCGCGGCACCGGTCGAGAAGGAGCAAGCGGTAGCGGCCCGCAGAGACATGCGGAGCCGCTTCCCGCTCGAGCCACGCTACAAGAGGCGCCAAGTAGAAGGGGAGCGGGCCGCGGCCTCGCGCCGAAGGCCCGGCCCTGCCCCCAACTGAAGTGCGTGAGGGGAGAAACTCCCCTCTGCACATCTGAGGTAAAACCAGCGCCGCGGCGGCAATGGCGGCCGCGGCGCCTGTCAATTAAATAAAGAATATCATTAAAGTGAAAGACACACGTACACACATACATAGACCATATCCTAACACTAAAGAGGGGACCCCCGACCCCAACTAGGAAGAATGGAAAGGGGCCATCCAGGATTTACCGCCAGTGGACAGGGCATCCCAAACCGGGGTCACCAACCCGGTGTAACCGCCTACCCTCTTATATAGGGTCTCGCGGTGGAGCTTTGCTTCTGAGCACCTGAGGTGCTAATTTACCCTCGCCCGGACCAGCAGCCAAGACTGGGAGGCATGTATATAAAAAGGATCAAATAAAGAAAAAAGGGTCCGAGCGGAAATAGATAAATAACTGGCCGGGAGTTGTCCCGGCTACCTGAAATCCCCCTGTGCAAGGAGGAGACATCATCTTCTGACTTGCTCGCCGTCTGCAGAGATGAAAGACTGGGTAATGAGTGGGAGGTCCCAGGTATTTATGGACCGGGAGGGGCTTTTTCCTATCATCTCTGCAAGTTCGCCCTCTACAGGTCAGTATTACCCACAGGTTATGAATATCTTGAAGCGGGGTGTGTGACATACTTAGAATACAGCCTTTTCTGAGTGTCTCATGCCCATATATGGACTTCCTTTGCCTTCTAGCCTTGTAACGGTGACATTTGCTAAGAACCTTAAAGGGGGAAGCCAGGCATCATCAATAAAGTGACATGTCATATTTGCCTTATTCCTCACAACCAGTAGTGTCATTTTGCAAAGATCTATGCAAAACAAGAATTGAGATGCTATATGAAGAAATTGTGAAGCTTGTATGGAAAGAACTTTACCTTTAATTTCTGTTCTCAATTCAAAGAAAACAGGACAGCATCGAACAGCGAGTGTGGCTTTCTCTGGGCAAGGCAGGTGAGCAATAGGTCTAAAAAGAATACAATTAAGTCCTTTATCAACAAAGCAACATTATATTTCCCAAACAGTGTGACCTAATGCCTATCTGTAGCTTCCTCTTTCCTGAACCTTTATTGGGTTTATTAGGACTGAAATTTTACACACCTAACCAGCGGCTTAACTTTTGCCTGTCATTTTAACTAAATTGGATACCATTAGACAATTAAAGACTGAAACAGCGAAGACAAATGGCACTTTTAATTCCTGTATGGGATGCCATAAAAGCACAAATCTGATAGATAAGGTTAAGGAACCACAATGATGGTGCACCTTGACCTAATGGGCCCCGTTGTGGTAGCTACCACTGCACTAATAGTTACCTAACCCTAAATACAAACTTTTCTCTTTACTTATACACCTTGGAATTATAATCTATCCCACTCATATATAAGAAGAAAAAAAAACAGTTTTCAATTACACTTGCCTTCAACATTAATAATAGCAGAAAAAATTTGATCCCCAGCTCTAAGTAACGCAAGGGCAAAGATGTTTGTCTCTCTCTATGCTACGTAAAAAGCATCAGTATCACACACACCTCTTAAGATTCTTTCTGGAGAATACATATGTCGTGTTTACAAGAGATTCCCCAACTTCCACACAGCCGGCTAGAAACAAACAGGAGAGCATAAAACGCATGGCAATATCACAATGACCATTTAAAATGGAACAAAACCCAGTTTTTTTTTGACTATCCCGTGTTTTGATTCCTGCACCCGAATTGGAATGCCCCACTATGTGAAACCCCCCAGTCCGCCAAGTAAAACTCACTGCATGGACTCTTCCAATTGGCTCCCTTTGCAAAGTTTAAATCTATAGGCAAAGGGCTCTTGTTGACTTCAATGGGGAGTGAGAGAGCGGCCGCATCCCCAGCGGCACATAAGCTCCTTCTCCAGCCTGAATAGCTGGGGCGGGAGCGTGCACAATCTGAGGATGCAACAGCCCGTACTCCCCATTGAAAATCAGTGGCACTTGCCGGGATGCCACGAGGATTCCAGCGGCCGGCCCTGAAATCTTTTACATTCCAGGGCCGGCCGTTATGCATTAATGTTGAACATTTGGAAGCTTGTGTATTCATGGTTAATGCACCTGGAGTGAGAAGGAGAGAGCCATCAGGTGTAAACGTCAGTCTTCTAAAGAAGGATTTCATACTGTCGTCATGGAAGATCCGGTAACTCTTAGTCTATTAAAAAAAGAGAGTCAAAATACAATGTACTGAGCAAGCAAGAATATTTTCTAACCCTCAAATTTCTGTGGTGGTGGGGGGATTGAGGTTTAAAAAAAAAAAAAAAAAAAAAAGTCTCAAGGTCTATGGTGGGGTATCCCAGACTACTAAATTTACATGCTAATTACTTCAGCCGATACATCAAAACCCCAGCTTCAATAAAGCCATTTACCTCTCCTTCGGCTGCATTGTTGGATGCCATCTTGCTGACATTAAAGGCAACTCTCTTGGTTTCTGTTCTATAAACCCTCATCACCCTTAAGAGAGGGGACAAAAACAATGTATGGTGAGAGTTATATGCAACACCTCACTAAAACATTCGTCTAAATAACACAATTTCAAACAAAAATTAAAAAAAGGAAAAGAAAAACTTACCGGTCACAGCTTAGTGTTGCAATGTACTGGCCCAGTGGGTCCCAGGTCACACCTTGTACATAACTCTTGTGCTCATTAAAAATAGATATTTTCTGACCTGAAATTACACCGTAAGCCATAAATCTACCTATATGCAAAATATAAGAGATAGTATGATACATCAAACATTTCAAAACTATGAGTGCACCCCTAATATTGTAATCAACAGCAAAGAGGTACTGTACAAAAGGGCTTAGAAAATGGCCTCCAAACCTCTAGGAGTTCAGCCCACAGAAGTTGTCAAAAATTCCCCAGAACGAGTCGCCTATTAGCTGCTGTAATATGTTCCAGCAAAATGTCCAAGTTCTTATCTGATGGTTCTTTAGACCCCCCTCCCTTTTTTATTTTTTTTTTACTAACCATGGAGGAAACTAAAGGAACACTATCGCAAAATTGTGAAATATTAAAAATTCATATAAACACGTTGGCTGAGAGGAGGGGTCACTTATACACCAAAACGGAATCAAATTCCTGCCAAGCTTGAGGGTTATTTTCACATGGTAGGAACAAAATCCTAGGGCGACAGGTTTAGTCTATGAGGGATGACTAAACCCGATTTCATTTTCCATCCATGGAATGGATATTTCTTAATGTCGGGTGTATAAGTGACCTGTCCTCCCGCCAGCCGGCATATTTATATAGATTTTTATCACTGGGCCATTTTATCCCGATAGTGCTCCTATAACAAGTTCATTCTTTTGTAGCAACAATATGCGCATGTTAATCTCCGTCTCGGGGCATCGGTGAGTTTCTCCAAGTTCATTGTTTCCAGAATATAAACAAAGTGCCAAAATAATTTTACTCATAGAATCCCTTTGCCCTCAATTTTTATCAGTCTTCCGACCTTTAGAACTCACAAAAAGTGGTCCAACTGTGGTCCACCCTCAGCGAAACGAACCATGTTAATTAAATTGAAAGAGATAAATACGATTTTTGCTGATTGCAGCCCATGTTATAATATGTGTATAATGAAGATGTAACCATTTGCTACCACATCTCACAATAAGAAGAATAATGCAGGAATCATCGGTTTCAGACAGGACAGTTAAGTATTCGCCCCGGTGAGAACACACAGCCTACAAATATCTTAAAGTGGGAGAAATAACACAAAAAAACACAGGAAATTGTCTTTCGCAGGTTATATTGCATTCCCCTGGGGCATCCCGAATTGGGAAGCCCCGCTGCGAGAAACACCCCAGTACACTACTTTATACTCACCTTCTCCTGGTAACAATGGCGCGTGCTCTCATCCAGCGAGAGCCATCTGCCATGACTATCATTCGGCAAACAGCTCTCATAGACTGAAATGTGTTTCTCCTGGTAGGAAAAAAAATCTTGGGGTGACAGATTTGCTTGTATCAGGGGGTACAGAACCCGTCTCTCTACCCCCCACCCAATTTCCTCTTCCTTTCATCGAAAGAAACAAGCCTGGCTGGATATTTCTTGATGCCAAGTGTATACCTGACCCCATTCTCCCACCATCCAAAATATTTATATGGATTTTTATCATTCAGTCATTTCTTCACGATAGTGAAGATTACTGGAAGATGCCAAAAGCTTGCATTATTCACTCAGAGTGTAATCAATGTCATGACAGGGACATTTGTTTATGATCTACCCTGGGACTAGCACACATATCCCTGGTCAAATAGACTCCCAAAACCTAAAAGTTTAAAGTGCTTGGCAAGTCAAAAGTAAAAATATCTGATTAGCTGCAGCTATGAGACCCCACCCTCCTCTCTGGTCACACTAGGTGCTGGCAGGCTGGAGACACTCTTAGCCTGCACATCTCTCACCTCTTTTTTCTGGTCACAATAAGTGCTGGCAGTAATAACTAGAGGCACAACAATTCACTTTTTTAATATATATTTTTTTTTTACTATCACATTGCTGTTGCCACACACTTATTTTTTTCTTGGCATTTCTAACGCTCAAATACTATTACAAATAACTTTGAAAACTGATTTAAGTTTGGGACAGTGCAACGTGTAGCCTGAGACAATGGGACAACATGCCTTTAGTATAACTTTAAACTGTATCCAACAAGATATCTTTATAACCTAGGCTGAAATAATGCATATCTATATATCTATACTAGGCCAGATTCAGCCAAGGTAAAAAAAATACCATTTTGTGAATACTCACCTTGTAAAATGGGTATTATGAGTATGTCACACACCCCGCTTCAAGAATCCATAACATGTGGGTAATATCGTCCTGAAGAGGGCATTCCTGCAGAGATGATAGCAAAAGAAAGCCCCTCCCTGATCCATAAATACCTGGGACCTCCCACTCACTACCCAGTATACAGAAGCAGTAAGGTAAGGGACCAGGAAGAGGCAAATAAAAACAACAACCACGCAAAGTTCGCAATAAAGAGGATCCTGAATACAAAAGGGCGGGTTGAAGCGGGGTGTGTGACATACTCATAATACCCATTTTACAAGGTGAGTATTCACAAAATGGTATTATTCTTAGTATGTCACACACCCCGCTTCAAGAATCCATAACATGTGGGACATCCAACAGCAGTGTCCATAACAAGGGCGGGGATCCAAAACTAGGCAACAATGCACAACCTTAAACCACAACAGCTTGCAAAACTTTGCGGCCAAAAACAGCATCCGCTGATGCCCGAACATCAACCTTGTAAAACTTGGAAAAGGTGTGAACAGAAGACCAGGTAGCGGCCTTACAAACTTGCTCAACAGAAGCCTGGTGCTGAAAAGCCCAGGACGCACCAACTGCACGAGTAGAATGAGCAGTAACACGAAAAGGGGGACTCCTCCCCTTGGCAGAATAGGCCCCAATAATGGCCTGACGAATCCATTTACTAATGGAAGATTTGGCAGGAGCCAAACCTTTCCTAGGCCCGCAAGGCACCACAAAGAAAGCATCAGTCTTACAAAAGGAAGACGTAACCTCCAGATAATGTGCCACAACACGAACTACATCCAAGGAATGCAATGCCATTTCCTTGTCGTCGCTGGGATTTGGGCATAGAGAGGGCAAAACAATGTCCTGATTCAAATGAAACTCCGAGACCACTTTAGGAAGAAAATCCTGCTTGAAACGAAAGACAACCTTGTCCTGATGTTTCTCGAAGTACGGAGCTATAATGGATAAAGCTGCCAACTCAGAAACACGCCTAACCGAAGTGATAGCCACCAAAAAGGCCACCTTTTGCGTAAGAGAAGACAAAGCTATCTCATTCAAGGGCTCAAACGGAGGGCCCTGGAGAGCCGAAAGAACCAGGTTCAAATCCCAAACTGGAACAACAGGCTTCCTAGGAGGCCGAACATGTGTAACACCTTGGAAAAAGGTCTTGACTAAGGGATGAAGTGCAAAAGACCTTTGGAAGAACACCGCCAGGGCAGAAACCTGCCCTTTCAATGTACTAAGCTGGAGCCCCAGATCTAGACCATGTTGGAGAAACTCCAAAATTCTAGGAATGGAGAACTCTCGACAAGAGAAAGACCTACTTTCACACCAATCAATATAGGCCCTCCAAGTCCTGTAGTAAATAGAAGAGGAAGAGCGCTTCCTGGCACAGATAAGAGTCTGAATCACCGCGTCAGAAAGACCTTCTTCCTTCAAGATGGCGGTTTCAGCAGCCATGCCGTCAAAGCCAGCGATGGTAAATTGGGATAGCGTAGCCGACCCTGGGTGAGCAGGTCCGGCAGCAGAGGCAGGGCGAACTGATCCTCTGCCAGTCTTACAAGGTCTGCGAACCAAACTCGTCTTGGCCACCTTGGGGCCACCAGAATTGCCGACGCACCATCCAAGGCCAGTTTGCGCAGCACTCTGGCTAGCATTGGGAACGGAGGAAACAGGTAAAGGAACCCCAGATCCCTCCAGTTTAGAGACATGGCATCCACTGTCAGAGCCAGAGGATCCTGCGAAAGAGACACAAAAACTGGAAGCTTGTGATTGTGACGAGAAGCAAAGAGGTCCACCGCTGGGACCCCCCACCTGAGACATATCGAACGAAACACCTTGGGACTGAGAGACCACTCCCCCTGATGAGAGGAGGCCCTGCTCAGCAAGTCCGCCTCCGTGTTCTCCACCCCCGGAATGTAGACTGCTGAGATACACGGGACGTGGGTCTCTGCCCAGTCCAGAATCAAAGACACTTCCCTGAGGGCACTCCTGCAGCGAGTCCCTCCTTGGTGATTGATGTAAGCAACCGCCGTTCTGTTGTCCGACCGGACCTGAACTGGCAGGCCTCTCAACTGATGAGTCAAGCGAAACAGAACCAACCTGATGGCTCTCAACTCCAGAACATTGATGGGCTCGTGAGCCTCCTGCGGGCCCCACAGACCCTGAAACTGGAGGTCCTTCCAAACACCCCCCCAACCTGACAGACTGGCATCCGTGGTGACAGTTTCCCAGCACGGGGCCAGAAAAGATCTGCCCTTCAACAGATTGACCGACCCCAGCCACCATTGCAGGGATCGACGAACTCGGGGAGTCATCAGGAAGGACTGATCCAACGATAGAGGAGACTTGTCCCAAACCTTCAACAGATGAAGCTGAAGCGTCCTTGTGTGAAACTGCGCAAAGGGAACTGCCTCGAATGAGGCCACCATTAACCCCACCAGCCTCATCCCTAACCGGATGGTCGGATGAGGGGTTGACAAGAGAAGCCGAACTCCTGAATCAAAAGAATCTTGGCCTGGGGTAGAAACACCCTGGCCTGTGAAGTGTCCAGAGACATTCCCAGAAAGGTCAGAATTCTGGACGGAGAAAGAGAAGACTTGGGGTGGTTGATCACCCAACCGAACCTCTCCAGAGTGGACACCACCGCTCTGGTGTCCAACTCCGCTTGGATGAAGGAAGAGGCCATGATCAGTAGATCGTCCAAATAGGGCACGATGCGGATACCCTGACCTCTGAGCAGAGCCATCACCCCCGCTAGCACCTTGGTGAACACCCGAGGAGCTGAGGTGAGACCGAAAGGAAGTGCCACAAACTGAAAGTGCCGATCCTCCACCACGAACCTGAGAAACCTCTGGTGTGCTGGAAAAACCGGAACGTGTAGATAAGCATCCTTGATGTCTATGGACGTCAGAAAGTCTCCCTGACGAAGAGAGTGAATGGCCGAACGCAGCGTTTCCATGCGGAATTTCCTCGGCCGGATGAACCTGTTGAGAAACTTCAGATCCAAGATGGGTCGGACCAACCCGTCCTTCTTGGGTACCGTGAACAGATTGGAATAAAAGCCCCTGCCCCGATCTGAAGGGGGCACTGGGCAAATGACAGCCATGTCCAGAAGATTCTCCACTGCCACCAGGAGTCCCTGCGCCGCTAGAGGCTCCGACGGCATCCGAGACCTGACAAATCTGGAAGGGGGGCGGAGCTCGAACTCCAGCTTGTAGCCGGAAGACACCACTTCCCGGATCCATCTGTCCGAGACCTCTTGATCCCAGATCTGAGAGAAGTGCTGCAGCCGTCCCCCCACCCGCATGGGTGAGGGCGCCCCCTCATTGCTGAGCCGGCTTAGCAGCCGGTTTGGGCTTAGAGCCCCAACTGTATCCAGAACGGGCACGTCCTCTGCCCCTGTTTCCGGAATCTCCTCTAGAAGAGGGAAATGCAGAACCCCTGCCAGATCTGGCCCCCCGAAAGGAGGGGGTAAAGGCAGGCGCCCCCCGAAAGGAGCGGCGTTGTTTCTTACGTTGAGGTAACCTACCACCCTTGGTGACAGAGTCCAATGTCTCTCCAAAGAGCCGTAGACCAACAAAGGGTAAAGCCGTCAGTGATTTTTTGGACATAAAATCGGCCGCCCACTGGCGCAGCCACACCGACCGCCGAATAGCCACAAGCAGAGCCGAAGTCCTACCACACATCATCAAAGTATCATCCAAGGCAGTCAACACAAAGGATAGAAACAACTCGCACTGTTTAAGGCTAAGGAACTCGTTACCAGGACGAAGCCCGGAAGAAGTCAACAGGTCCCTGACCACAGACCTAGTGGCCAACACCATTAGCTCCGAAGCGCACACAGGCCGGATGGCCGACCCAATGCTAGTAAAGCCATGAGAAGCCATCTGATCAATACGTTTATCCTCTCCATCTTTGAGAGTGGAACAATCAGGTCTGTTTAACACCGATGAGTTAGACAACCCCAAAACCGGTGCATCCACCTCGGGGGGAGATGCCCAGCGCTTGACCGCCTCAGAAGGAAAGGGATATTTCCTATCCCACCCCTGAGGGATGCCAGGGAGCCGAGCCGGCCTATCCCATTCCTTGTCAATGATTCTATCAAAATGGCGTTGCGTAGGAAACTCCAGGCACGGCCTGGATTCCTCAAACAATTCACCTTTCTGCTGTGACGCCTCCTCGGGAGGGGAAATATTCAGAACTTCCAGCATGAGAGACAGAGCGTGAGGAGAGTCCAAGGATCTCCCTAAATCAGAAAGCTCGGCATCAGCGCCAGCAGACTGCTCATCATCCGAAAATTCTGAACCCTCATCAACTTCCCCCTCCTCTAGCTGGGGATAATCAGACCAATCCAGATTATCCCTGTCATCCAGATCATCCACCGGCGGAGCCGGCGACAAATGCTTTCTCTTAGACGGGGCCTTACAGGCGACCGAGCTAGAGAGCATTTTCTCAAGGCTAGCCAATCTGGCACACATCTCGGATTGCAGATCCCTGCCCATGACCACGTCACACGGGGCACGAGTCAAGGCGGGAGGGGGAGTTGAGGTGGCCGGCTGTGCTGACCCCGACGCTTGGGGTTCGGACTGCCGCGTAATAGTTTGCTGTGCACATGGTATACACAGTAACACATCATCCCCAGTAATGGAACTCCCACACAACATACACTTTTTGGGATGCCCCGAAGGGGTCCCAGTCCCAGTATCCGGGGATGCCTCCATAAGGTGAATTTTGAGTGGTCGCTATGACCCAGGGAATTACGCCAGTTAGACAACCCGGGATGCCCCTTTAATGTCCCGAGTGGGAGGATTTGTGATGCTAAAATGGACCCAGGGACCCAGGATCAGGAGAGACCTTCCAATACTACAGAAGATCCTCCTGGATAACCTTCACCTAAAAGATAGAGAGAGACCCATAAGTCCCTACAATAAGACTTAACAGATAAAGAAAAGAAGAAATAAATGAGGCCCACAGGGCCACTCACAGACGCTGCGGTGAACGATCCGCCTCAGAACAATGGCGACCTCTGAGGTGAAGTGAAGAGAAGAAGAACGGCCGTGCCAGGGGCGTGGTCTGCGCAGCCCGCGCAAAGCTGATCTGTGCCCCCTTAGCTGCCTAGTAACAGGGAGCTCAGCTCCGCAGCGGCGCCAGTACAGAGGAGGGCGGAGCCGCGGCGACGCGCCGAAAGCCCGGCTCCGCCCCCCCTTCCAGTGTGAATGAAGTGTGAGGGAAGAAGTCCCTCACACACCAGCCCAGAGACCGGCGCCGCCGACAACCGCGGCGCCGGCTGCCGTGACAACGGGTGCGTCCGCTTTCACTAGCGGAGCACCCGCCCCGCTCGCTGCGGCAGGAATGAAGGAGAGAACGGGGGCTGGCCGCGGCAGAGCGCCGAGTGCCAGCCCCGCCCCCCCAAAGCGCGTGAGGTAAAAAATCACCTCACAGACTGGCAAACCCCGGCACCAGGCTGCAATGACAGCCGCGGTGCTGCAACATAGTAACAACAGAATAACTCATTGAGGAACTACTCCCAGATACACACATCAATAAAGAGAAAGATTAAGTGAATAAAGCTAACCCCTATGAGAGGAATCCCCAGCCCCCATAGTTGGTAAAGGGAAGGGCCCCCCCCCCAGGGGAAAAGTCAAGGGACGGGGCATCCCAAACCGGGATCACCTACCCGGTATGACCGCCTACCCTCTCTTTTAGGGTCTCACGGTGGAGCTCTGCTCCTCAGCACCAGAGGTGCCAATGTACCCTCGCTCGGGCCAGCAGCCAAGACTGTGGAGGCATGTAATATGAGGTAAATTTTGGGACAAACAGGGGTCCGAGCGGAAATAAACAAAATAAGAGGCCGGGAGTTACCCCGGCTACCTGAAATCCCCCTGTGCAAGGAGGAGCCATCATCTTCTGACTTGCTCGCCGTCTGCAGAGATGGAAAACTGGGTAGTGAGTGGGAGGTCCCAGGTATTTATGGATCAGGGAGGGGCTTTCTTTTGCTATCATCTCTGCAGGAACGCCCTCTTCAGGACGATATTACCCACATGTTATGGATTCTTGAAGCGGGGTGTGTGACATACTAAGAATAATATTGCCTGTGTGAATTTTTAGCAAAGCACCTTAATGCAAATTGACGGGTGGTTTTGTAACAGCCTCATGACAACAAATAGTGGCATAAAATTAATCAAAGCAATATATTTTTTTTTACAGTGCTGAGCCTGGACTCACTGCACAGAAAGGCATCGAGGAATTTCCAGGGGCACCAGACCAGTGCCTAAAGGCATAGGGGCTGGTAACTACTAGGGCCAATAGAATAGCAATTCGCCCCTTGAGCTAATTGCTGGCATTTCAAAAAAAGAAGTTCAAAACTGTGGAAAAAAAAAAGAGAAAAGAATAAACCACACTGAAAGACTAATATTCTTAGTATGTCACACACCCCGCTTCAAGAATTCATAACATGTGGGTAATATCGTCCTGAAGAGGGCGTTCCTGCAGAGATGATAGCAAAAGAAAGCCCCTCCCTGATCCATAAATACCTGGGACCTCCCACTCACTACCCAGTTTTCCATCTCTGCAGACGGCGAGCAAGTCAGAAGATGATGGCTCCTCCTTGCACAGGGGGATTTCAGGTAGCCGGGGTAACTCCCGGCCTCTTATTTTGTTTATTTCCGCTCGGACCCCTGTTTGTCCCAAAATTTACCTCATATACATGCCTCCACAGTCTTGGCTGCTGGCCCGAGCGAGGGTACATTGGCACCTCTGGTGCTGAGGAGCAGAGCTCCACCGTGAGACCCTAAAAGAGAGGGTAGGCGGTCATACCGGGTAGGTGATCCCGGTTTGGGATGCCCCGTCCCTTGACTTTTCCCCTGGGGGGGGGGGCCCTTCCCTTTACCAACTATGGGGGCTGGGGGTTCCTCTCATAGGGGTTAGCTTTATTCACTTTCTCTTTATTCACTTTCTCTTTATTGATGTGTGTATCTGGGAGTAGTTCCTCAATGAGTTATTCTGTTACTATGTTGCAGCACCGCGGCTGTCATTGCAGCCTGGTGCCGGGTTTTTTTTCAGTCTGTGAGGTGATTTTTTACCTCACGCGCTTTGGGGGGGCGGGGCTGGCACTCGGCGCTCTGCCGCGGCCAGCCCCCGTTCTCTCCTTCATTCCTCGCCGCAGCGAGCGGGGCGGGTGCTCCGCTAGAGAAAGCGGACGCACCCGTTGTCACGGCAGCCGGCGCCGCGGTTGTCGGCGGCGCCGGTCTCTGGGCTAGTGTGTGAGGGACTTCTTCCCTCACGCTTCATTCACACTGGAAGGGGGGGCGGAGCCGGGCTTTCGGCGCGTCGCCGCGGCTCCGCCCTCCTCTGTACTGGCACCGCTGCGGAGCTGAGCTCCCTGTTACTAGGCAGCTAAGGGGGCACAGATCAGCTTTGCGCGGGCTGCGCAGACCACGCCCCTGGCACGGCCGTTGTTCTTCTCTTCACTTCACCTCAGAGATCGCCATTGTTCTGAGGCGGATCGTTCACCGCAGCGTCTGTGAGTGGCCCTGTGGGCCTCATTTATTTCTTCTTTTCTTTATCTGTTAAGTCTTATTGTAGGGACTTATGGGTCTCTCTCTGTCTTTTAGGTGAAGGTTATCCAGGAGGATCTTCTGTAGTATTGGAAGGTCTCTCCTGATCCTGGGTCCCTGGGTCCATTTTAGCATCACAAATCCTCCCACTCGGGACATTAAAGGGGCATCCCGGGTTGTCTAACTGGCGTAATTCCCTGGGTCATAGCGACCACTCAAAATTCACCTTATGGAGGCATCCCCGGATACTGGGACCCCTTCGGGGCATCCCAAAAAGTGTAGGTTGTGTGGGATTTCCATTACTGGGGATGATGTGTTACTGTGTATACCATGTGCACAGCAAACTATTACGCGGCAGTCCGAACCCCAAGCGTCGGGGTCAGCACAGCCGGCCACCTCAACTCCCCCTCCCGCCTTGACTCGTGCCCCGTGTGACGTGGTCATGGGCAGGGATCTGCAATCCGAGATGTGTGCCAGATTGGCTAGCCTTGAGAAAATGCTCTCTAGCTCGGTCGCCCGTAAGGCTCCGTCTAAGAGAAAGCATTTGTCGCCGGCTCCGCCGGTGGATGATCTTGATGACAGAGATAATCTGGATTGGTCTGATTATCCCCAGCTAGAGGAGGGGGAAGTTGATGAGGGTTCAGAATTTTCGGATGATGAGCAGTCTGCTGGCGCTGATGCCGAGCTTTCTGATTTAGGGAGATCCTTGGACTCTCCTCACGCTCTGTCTCTCATGCTGGAAGTTCTGAATATTTCCCCTCCCGAGGAGGCGTCACAGCAGAAAGGTGAATTGTTTGAGGAATCCAGGCCGCGCCTGGAGTTTCCTACGCAACGCCATTTTGATAGAATCATTGACAAGGAATGGGATAGGCCGGCTCGGCTCCCTGGCATCCCTCAGGGGTGGGATAGGAAATATCCCTTTCCTTCTGAGGCGGTCAAGCGCTGGGCATCTCCCCCCGAGGTGGATGCACCGGTTTTGGGGTTGTCTAACTCCTCGGTGTTAAACAGACCTGATTGTTCCACTCTCAAAGATGGAGAGGATAAACGTATTGATCAGATGGCTTCTCATGGCTTTACTAGCATTGGGTCGGCCATCCGGCCTGTGTGCGCTTCGGAGCTAATGGTGTTGGCCACCAGGTCTGTGGTCAGGGACCTGTTGACTTCTTCCGGGCTTCGTCCTGGTAGTAACGAGTTCCTTAGCCTTAAACGGTGCGAGTTGTTTCTATCCTTTGTGTTGACTGCCTTGGATGATACTTTGATGATGTGTGGTAGGACTTCGGCTCTGCTTGTGGCTATTCGGCGGTCGGTGTGGCTGCGCCAGTGGGCGGCCGATTTTATGTCCAAAAAATCACTGACGGCTTTACCCTTTGTTGGTCTACGGCTCTTTGGAGAGACATTGGACTCTGTCACCAAGGGTGGTAGGTTACCTCAACGTAAGAAACAACGCCGCTCCTTTCGGGGGGCGCCTGCCTTTACCCCCTCCTTTCGGGGGGCCAGATCTGGCAGGGGTTCTGCATTTCCCTCTTCCAGAGGAGATTCCGGAAACGGGCAGAGGACGTGCCCGTTCTGGATACAGTTGGGGCTCTAAGCCCAAACCGGCTGCTAAGCCGGCTCAGCAATGAGGGGGCGCCCTCACCCATGCGGGTGGGGGGACGGCTGCAGCACTTCTCTCAGATCTGGGATCAAGAGGTCTCAGACAGATGGATCCGGGAAGTGGTGTCTTCCGGCTACAAGCTGGAGTTCGAGCTCCGCCCCCCTTCCAGATTTGTCAGGTCTCGGATGCCGTCGGAGCCTCTAGCGGCGCAGGGGCTCCTGGTGGCAGTGGAGAATCTTCTGGACATGGCTGTCATTTGCCCAGTGCCCCCTTCAGATCGGGGCAGGGGCTTTTATTCCAATCTGTTCACGGTACCCAAGAAGGACGGGTTGGTCCGACCCATCTTGGATCTGAAGTTTCTCAACAGGTTCATCCGGCCGAGGAAATTCCGCATGGAAACGCTGCGTTCGGCCATTCACTCTCTTCGTCAGGGAGACTTTCTGACGTCCATAGACATCAAGGATGCTTATCTACACGTTCCGGTTTTTCCAGCACACCAGAGGTTTCTCAGGTTCGTGGTGGAGGATCGGCACTTTCAGTTTGTGGCACTTCCTTTCGGTCTCACCTCAGCTCCTCGGGTGTTCACCAAGGTGCTAGCGGGGGTGATGGCTCTGCTCAGAGGTCAGGGTATCCGCATCGTGCCCTATTTGGACGATCTACTGATCATGGCCTCTTCCTTCAACCAAGCGGAGTTGGACACCAGAGCGGTGGTGTCCACTCTGGAGAGGTTCGGTTGGGTGATCAACCACCCCAAGTCTTCTCTTTCTCCGTCCAGAATTCTGACCTTTCTGGGAATGTCTCTGGACACTTCACAGGCCAGGGTGTTTCTACCCCAGGCCAAGATTCTTTTGATTCAGGAGTTAGTTCGGCTTCTCTTGTCAACCCCTCATCCGACCATCCGGTTAGGGATGAGGCTGGTGGGGTTAATGGTGGCCTCATTCGAGGCAGTTCCCTTTGCGCAGTTTCACACAAGGACGCTTCAGCTTCATCTGTTGAAGGTTTGGGACAAGTCTCCTCTATCGTTGGATCAGTCCTTCCTGATGACTCCCCGAGTTCGTCGATCCCTGCAATGGTGGCTGGGGTCGGTCAATCTGTTGAAGGGCAGATCTTTTCTGGCTCCGTGTTGGGAAACAGTCACCATGGATGCCAGTCTGTCAGGTTGGGGGGGGTGTTTGGAAGGACCTCCAGTTTCAGGGTCTGTGGGGCACGCGGGAGGCTCACGAGCCCATCAATGTTCTGGAGTTGAGAGCCATCAGGTTGGTTCTGTTTCGCTTGTCTCATCAGTTGAGAGGCCTGCCAGTTCAGGTCCGGTCGGACAACAGAACGGCGGTTGCTTACATCAATCACCAAGGAGGGACTCGCAGCAGGAGTGCCCTCAGGGAAGTGTCTTTGATTCTGGACTGGGCAGAGACCCACGTCCCGTGTATCTCAGCAGTCTACATTCCGGGGGTGGAGAACACGGAGGCGGACTTGCTGAGCAGGGCCTCCTCTCGTCAGGGGGAGTGGTCTCTCAGTCCCAAGGTGTTTCGTTCGATATGTCTCAGGTGGGGGGTCCCAGCGGTGGACCTCTTTGCTTCTCGTCACAATCACAAGCTTCCAGTCTTTGTGTCTCTTTCGCAGGATCCTCTGGCTCTGACAGTGGATGCCATGTCTCTAAACTGGAGGGATCTGGGGTTCCTTTACCTGTTTCCTCCGTTCCCAATGCTAGCCAGAGTGCTGCGCAAACTGGCCTTGGATGGTGCGTCAGCAATTCTGGTGGCCCCAAGGTGGCCAAGGCGAGTTTGGTTCGCAGACCTTGTAAGACTGGCAGAGGATCAGTTCGCCCTGCCTCTGCTGCCGGACCTGCTCACCCAGGGTCGGCTACGCTATCCCAATTTACCATCGCTGGCTTTGACGGCATGGCTGCTGAAACCGCCATCTTGAAGGAAGAAGGTCTTTCTGACGCGGTGATTCAGACTCTTATCTGTGCCAGGAAGCGCTCTTCCTCTTCTATTTACTACAGGACTTGGAGGGCCTATATTGATTGGTGTGAAAGAAGGTCTTTTGCACTTCATCCCTTAGTCAAGACCTTTTTCCAAGGTGTTACACATGTTCGGCCTCCTAGGAAGCCTTTTGTTCCAGTTTGGGATTTGAACCTGGTTCTTTCTGCTCTCCAGGGCCCTCCGTTTGAGCCCTTGAATGAGATAGCTTTGTCTTCTCTTACGCAAAAGGTGGCCTTTTTGGTGGCTATCACTTCGGTTAGGCGTGTTTCTGAGTTGGCAGCTTTATCCATTAAAGCTCCGTACTTCGAGAAACATCAGGACAGGGTTGTCTTTCGTTTCAAGCAGGATTTTCTTCCTAAAGTGGTCTCGGAGTTTCATCTGAATCAGGACATTGTTTTGCCCTCTCTATGCCCAAATCCCAGCGACGACAAGGAAAGGGCATTGCATTCCTTGGATGTAGTTCGTGTTGTGGAACATTATCTGGAGGTTACGTCTTCCTTTCGCAAGACTGATGCTTTCTTTGTGGTGCCCTGCGGGCCTAGGAAAGGTTTGGCTCCCGCCAAATCTTCCATTAGTAAATGGATTCGTCAGGCCATCATTGGGGCCTATTCTGCCAAGGGGAGGAGTCCCCCTTTTCGTGTTACTGCTCATTCTACTCGTGCAGTTGGTGCGTCCTGGGCTTTTCAGCACCAGGCTTCTGTTGAGCAAGTTTGTAAGGCCGCTACCTGGTCTTCTGTTCACACTTTTTCCAAGTTTTACAAGGTTGATGTTCGGGCATCAGCGGATGCTGTTTTTGGCCGCAAAGTTTTGCAAGCTGTAGTGGTTTAAGGTTGTGCATTGTTGCCTAGTTTTGGATCCCCGCCCTTGTTATGGACACTGCTGTTGGATGTCCCACATGTTATGAATTCTTGAAGCGGGGTGTGTGACATACTAAGAATAATACCATTTTGTGAATACTCACCTTGTAAAATGGGTATTATGAGTATGTCACACACCCCGCTTCAACCCGCCCTTTTGTTTTCAGGATCCTCTTTATTGCGAACTTTGCGTGGTTGTTGTTTATATTTGCCTCTTCCTGGTCCCTTACCTTACTGCTTCTGTATACTGGGTAGTGAGTGGGAGGTCCCAGGTATTTATGGATCAGGGAGGGGCTTTCTTTTGCTATCATCTCTGCAGGAACGCCCTCTTCAGGACGATATTACCCACATGTTATGAATTCTTGAAGCGGGGTGTGTGACATACTCATAATACCCATTTTACAAGGTGAGTATTCACAAAATGGTATTTGTTTCTACAGCCTTTGCCTATTTAGGCCCACTGCGTCTCCGAGAACCGTACTGAACTACTAAAAAATAAATGTTTTACTGTATATTGACTGCACAAACACATGTTCAGGTTAGGTATTCTATGTCTTGGGAAGTAGTAAATCACATTACACACCTTTTAAAGCATCCCAAATAATGGCAGAGTTGTCCACAGATGCAGAGACCATGAAGTTGCTGTCTTGTGTCCAGCAGATGTCATAAACATCCTCTAGATGCCCCCTATTAACAGTAAATAAGGATTATACCTATGCACCATATTAACACTACAAAACAAATCTCTAAACCTACACATTTTGGAAAAGTCAATACTGCTTCCAATTCCCTAGTGTAGACCCAGACAGCCGGATATCCACTTGGATGATGATGTGTTGCCGGAAGGTTTTTGAAGATTATAAAGCAGAGGCCAGGATAAAATCAGCTACAAAATACAGGGCTGCGGCGTTAGTAAGCCTGACTCCGACGCATAACGGCTAATAATACATTTACTGTAGAAAAATGGTGGGCCCTTTCTCATCGTTAAAACATTTGCTGGAATACAAACTCTGAATAACAGGGTCATATCAAGCAAAGGGTTACATTGCATGCTTTCTGCTTGCCCCAATGCTGGCTGTCAGGGGTGGCATCTTTCATTCACCAGCACTTTGTATTCCCCGATAAACTTGTACCTTTCTGTTGACATCTCTCCCAGTTCCCAACGTGAATTCACTTCAAAGGCAAATGTCAAAAGTCTATACTTACCCCCACAGATCCTCCATGCAGCTCCGCCATCTTCTTACTTACCAATGAGGGAGAAGGAGCAATTCCATACTCCTTAAACAAGGTTCTGTGGACACCTTGATGTAAGGCAGCCGGCACTGAAAGATGGAATCGCTGGCTCCCTGCTGTTGAAGTGTATTTAAGTGTGAAGATGCTGCCACTGCATGAAGGAGCTGCTGGGGGGACAAGAACCTGCACAGCGGAGCTGGTAGAGGTGATCAAGTAAAAAGATAATGTTGGTAAAGCTGAAAATGCTACCTCAGAGTTTTAACTACAGTCCAGTTTTCTTTGTTCATTTCAGCCTCCTGCTCATCGTTAAATGGTGTTGGTTCGGATTCTTTGCTTTCACTCAGTTTCCATAATAAAATTGCAGAATCTATGGTACAGAGAATGACATTGAGTCAGAAAGCATGTCCTTATTTACTGGTTACTTTGCCAAGTAGGTCCTTTGTGTAAGACGAGTGGCTCCGAGCGACGGATGCATCCCCCGCTATCCTGTAACAAGGAGTGTGCCTGCGCCGGCCATTCACAAATGCCTCGCACAAGGCACGCTCCCTGCTAGAGGGATAGCGGGGATGTGGCAGCGGTTTACGTGTGCTGTTGGACCGGAAGAGAAGGTAAGTGTATGGGCGACCTGGGGGTGGGGGGGGGTCACAGTGGGGCATCTTGATCTTGGATTGGGAATCTTAGAGATTCACAGGCCGATTGCCATGAGTTTTGGTCCACTTTAAACTAGGTTAGTTAATTGTTTAGATATGAAGCTCTTGTGTCATGTTTTGCTTGACATTCTTAGTGATCTTTCTAAAACACGTCTATATCTATATCTTACAACATTATGACCATAACCAGAAGTCTTACCGTCTCCACCAGAGGCTAAAATGTCACCATTTGGGGAGAATCGAACAACATTAACTGCTTTGGTGTGCCTAACAAGGCTGGCTAAGAACTCCACTGTTGCTTTTCCATCTTCCGATTTGTCTACCTTCCATACCTAAACATAATTACAAACCAAAAGAAACAAGCGTTATACTGTATTATCTGATTAAAATGTGTTTAGTTGGACGGACATACATTTTATTGAACATTTATGGCCATTGTATGCTTGCGCACACAGGAATTTTTTCCTCCAAACTTAACCCTCCATTGCAGTGAGAAACACAAGCAGTAAGTGCACAGATGCCCAGAGCGATGGGCTGCCCTAGCAACGTCACCTAGCTTGCAGTTGGGAGGGTGCCTTGCTCAAGAGTACTTCAGTCATGTTCCAGCCGCTTTCTTAAAGGAAACTAAATAAAGAGCCCACTACACATGCGCACCCAGCGGCAGCATCACTCGCATCCTTGTTGGGCTGTGCGTGGCCACGGCCGCTGTAACTGAATGAAGCTGAAGCAGGGTGGGGGGGGTACAATAATAAACACTTGCCTGCCCCACAATGTTTGGGCGATTCCGCAGCTGATTGCCGCCATATTTGCTTCTACCTGGCAGCACCCATCGGCTGGCCTAGCAAAAGCAACAATGTCGGCAAGCAGCGCTAGGATCGCCCAACGGATTGCATTTTTTTTTTTTTTTTTTTTTAATTTCTGTTACCCCCCTCCTGCTTCAGTGCTGGGGTGGGGGCCACTAGGCCATGGCTGCCCCTTAAAAAGTTTAATATTCACCTACACAAACATTGCATTCTAAAATGATAGGAGGAATTATCTTAATAAATGTGTGTGTTTGGATGGTCAAAAACAAATAAAGCTCACGCATACAAAGATTGCATAGAAGACTGAACATAGCTAGAGATATAGTAGGGATATAACATCTAGGGTTAACCTAGTTGCTCAACTGCTTTTTGCATTCTTTACTTTAGCACTGTTATTTGGAACTAAAATTTGAAACAGAGTATAGCAAAACGACATACTGAATATGTATGAACTAGGGTAAAGGAGGTTATAACACATTCATTGAAAATGATCTTCTTAGGGCCCTACATGGGGAAGTTTCTCTTTGGAGGGCATTTAAACACAGAGGCTCTAAGGGTTTGGTTTGTGATTGGCTAGGCTTGCACTTGAGCATTTGAAGCGTTATAATTCTGAGCAACTTACCCTGACTGCAGTGTCCACTCCAGCAGATGCCAATCTGTTGACTTTACCTGATCCGTGCTGGAAATCAATACTATATACAGGTTCACGGTTATGCCATGAAATCTCACAGGTGATGACCTTCATTTTATATGTAGGACCTTTAAAAGCTTAAAAGAGAAAAAAAATCAAAAATAGCACAGATATACAGAGAAGAACTCAAAGTGTGGAGTGCTGGATGAACACAATCTGCGATTTAAACTGCACTCACCTGACTAACGAATGAGCTTAGCAGCCTACATGGGAAACAAGCCTTTCCTATCCGAATAGTGCTGATTGAGGAGCTGGGTTGTGCTTTCTTAAAGTGGACCAAAACCCAGAATTTTCACTATCCCAAGTTTTGGTCTGTCCTGCTGTGATCCTAGGGGTTTCACACATCAGGGAATCGGAATGTTAAGCTGGTAGGGTATCTGCTGGCACAAGGTGACCCAGCTTACCTTAACCCCAGCAATTGTGCTGGTCTGTTTAAGACTGGCTCGTATTAAAAACAATGGGCACCTCCGTACACTGGCAACCAACCCAGGGTGGAGGAGGAGTATTAGGGTATAGCGCAGATAGCGGGTCCCCCCCGGCACTAGGCTGGTCTGAGCACTGTGGAAACTACTTTCAATGGAAAATAAACTATTAAGATGTTTTACATTTTGGAGGGCTGGAAGCAAACCTGTGAGTACCAAAGAACAGACCGAAATAATCACACACTTCTCTATTCCAGCAGCAGCCCTAAAATGTGGCAGAGCTCGGGGCAGCATTCCTAAGTCCTCCCTCTCTGCTTGTAACTGGGAAGTGGGGTGAGGAACAGCAGGAACACCACTTCTCTGCTGCTTGAACCAGATTAGTATCTTGTTCGAAGACTCCATTTCACACTGCAGACAATCCCAAATTGGGGTGCCTCCTGGGAAGCATGTGCATTTGTAGAATTGTAGGTCCTGTTTAAGGCCCCTTTCTCACCTTGCCTTTTGCCTCACAGAGTAGAAATACTCCAACATGCCAAAAACGGCCAGGTCTATGAGCTCTGCAGATGCATGGGTTCTGAAGGACCGCAGGAAGCTGGTTATGACTGACTGGAGGAGGATGCCGCAGCCTCCCCTGGCTTGCCTTCCCTGCTGTTGCTCTTCAGGCGGGCGGGCACAGGAAGCTATGGTGCAGGAGGCACTGTGTGCCGTGCGGCGTCTGTGCGTTTCCACAGCAATACTGGTTGAAACACACAGTGTGAAAGAGGCCAAACACTGTTTAAAATTTGTACATCCAGACTAAACAAAATCTGTACACACATACTATACCCTCATTTGGTCTCTGAAACTGTTCCAGTGTATAAAAACTGGGAAAGTAAAGAGATAAGGGTTCCCTACCTCTATGATCATGGAGGAATGGCTGCCACCTCCTCCAAGACAGACGTCTCACTGTGTCAGTCACAGTAATTGTAGCCCACCCACTCTTATCTATTGAAAAGGAGGGAGCGTGCAAAGGGCTGGCATTCCCCCTCCATTGTAGGGAACAGAGTAGGCTGGACCATGTGAAAACCAATCACAAGGTTGAAGCGGAGATAACATGAGCCTAACTAACTGCTAGGTCAGCCAACCACTGTGCAGCAGGGCTGCGGCAATAACAGCTTACTAAGCCATCAGTCAAACAATTGTGCAGCTAACACCATGAAGGTTTTTTTTGTTTTGTTTTAAACTTGTGCCGTTTGTGACCAAGACTAGTTTCACAGTGCCGGGCATTCTGATTAGGAATGCCCCTGGAGATGGCCAGCAGTCAGCCCTGGAGTTTAAAAGACTCCAAAGCAGGGGTGGGAACCAGCAAAAGTGATGCCTCCCGGAGCAGACCAACACCTGTTTATTGTAATGGAAGAGGGGATCAGGCATATCTGGAGTATTACAGGTCCCATGGCCGCCAAAGGTGTTTTTTGGTCCATTTAAAAAAAAAAATTAAAACATATCTACTCTGGATGAAGAGCCCTTTATATGACAAGAAGCCATGGGCTGGTGCTACACTGTTTGGATGGTCACCCATGATCAGCCTCATGAGTGGAGATATTGTAGTGGAGGGGGATTTTAGATTGCAGATTTGCTTAAACAAGTACCAGAACCCAGGATGTTGCGCTGTGTGAAAGCCCCCTCACCAAGTTTTCTTACCTTTTTTTTTCGTAATTCCATGGCACGTCTGGACTCTCCAATCAGCGACAAAGGCCAGTCAATGAAGGGATGCAGCAGGCATCCCTTGTGGTCACACCCCTCCAGCTGTGCATACTCACAGCAGCTAGAGGGATGCAGGGGATACCACCAGCAAACAGACCATGCGATTACCAGAAAGGATCAGGATGAACATGAGCCTGTGAGCGGTTGGAAACCCTGTGCAACCCTGATGGTGGCCACACTGGGCTGATGTTACATTTTTTGCCAAATCCATCTCAACCGAACGAACTGACTGGAGGCCAGTGGCTCCGAGCGCGCTGATTGGACAAGCGGCTACACATGCACCGTAGGACCAGGAAGAGGCGAGTTGGCATTAGCGATGGAGTGTTTCACACAGTGGGACGGGGTGCCCCAGAGTAAGGACCAAAACCCTGGATAGTCAAAATCCTGGGTTTTGGTCCACTTTTACCACAGATACACCATTATTTCTGGAGGGGGGATTTTATCTATAATATATATCTATATCTCGATATCTATATCTATATATATGACATTTTCCAGCTTGAGTAGCAACATTAAAATTAACTCGCACCCCGCCCGGGAAAACAAACCCCGCAATTTCTAGTCATGACACACGTACACAGCCCGCCCTGCCATTCATATATTAGACCTGACTAATAGTAACGACCTCAGCACATACGCTGCACGCGCGCTCTCTCTACACAGTCACGCTATTATATGAAAGCGGGGGGCACGGGTGAGCCCCCGTTACCGGAACTTACCACCAGCAGCGTCTCTCTCCTCACAACGTTACACTTCACAAATTTTCCCGCCCGCGCCGCTCTCCACGCTCCGCCCCGGCAGCTGCGTTCATCACAGCGCCACCCAGCGCCGGATAGCGCGAACGGCCCAGTCTCCATGGAAACTAGGAAGCAAGCCACAGGGAAGGCGGATGCTGTCTGTCGCCTCTGTGACGTAGAGCCGGCGAGTACTGGGATGGGAAACACGCTGCGTCCATCTATGTAGATATAGGAGAGCTGATGTAATACAACTATAAGGGGAGCGAAGCTGGCACAACCGCCTTAAAGTGGACTGAAACTCAGGAGTTTGCCTATCCTAGGCTTTGGTCCTTGCCGCCTAGGGCACCCTGATGTCCCTCTGTGTGACTCCCCAGGTCACCTACTCTAACTTACCTTTCCCCAGCGCGCTCCACTGCTCTGACAGGAATTCATCTAGGCTTGTCTAAGGACAGGCGTCCTGATAACGGTATAACAGGGAGCGCCGTTGGATTGGGGAGTTTATTGGGAGACCTGGGGGTTTTACATGGTGGGGCATCCCGAATCTGGATGCCCCAAGGGGAGGGAATCAAACAGCCTTGGAATCTTTACTGGACTAGGTTTTGGCCCACTTTAATACCTAGGAGGGCTAAACTAGAAACAAGTGTGGATATCTAAAGCGCCATGGGGCAGCTGGAGCACTCCATTTTGAACAGGGAAGTCGGGGCAGCCATCCAGTTGGGCACTCCTAAAGCAGAACAAAACCCAGGAATTTGACTTCTGTTGTTTCAGTCCTCTGAGGCATCCCGAAACTGCTGTGTGAAATATCCCAGAACATTTTGCTTGTCACTTACCTCTACCTGTTGCTCTCTCCCCATTCACATAAATGAGAGCTTTTTGCAGAATGATAAAGTCATGGCAGATGGCTCTCGTTGGATGAGAGGCCTCGCATGCCCTATTGGAGCAGGGAAAGGTGAGTGTTTACGGGCGCCCCAGGGTTTTCACAACTCAGGATGCCCGGGCAGTAAACCAGTAGCCGGTCCTGAAATCTGTTTCAGGGCCGAGCCAAGTGGGTTTTGTTCCATTTAAGATTAGCCAATCTATGATCTCAAAAATGCTGTGTGGGCGGGGCCTCGGCGGTGGAGAAAACCATTCTCTATTTAAACTGGTGCACCGTCGATCCGGCTGCATCACCTGATGTCTTCAGATGCGGAGGGTGGGTTTGGGGGGCATAGGGGAAGAGTTTTGTCCCGGTTTAAAGAGGGGCATCACCCCATCGAGTAAGATATTTGGGGGGGGGGGGGCATTGCTCTGCCTGTTTATGGTTCATTCCAAATTGAGATGCCCTGCTGTTTTACCACTCCACCATGGTCACATACCCAGCATACCTATGGGGGGCATGCCAGGCCTTTCTAAATAGGTGGCCTGTGGTACTTGCTCCATTCAGCTTTTTTTGGCGCACTGAACTCAATCTCAAATCTGAATGGAACAACTGCTGCTGAGTGGCCCATGGGTGTAAACTGAGAGGAGTAGGGGGTCCAAGGATGGAGCCTTGTGTTACCCCAACAGATGAAGAGCAAGGTGCGCAGACGGAAGGGAAAATTCAGAATGGGTCAAGATTTTTTCAAGCCCGTGCAAGATCTATCTCGCATGCGGAAATTCTCTTTGTTGCATTATTCAGGGACACACGCGAGACAATTCAGCATGTGCCTAACGCTTGCAAGAAAGCCGTGAGCGAATTCTCTCTTCATATGAGATATTATAACTCGCAAAACAGTTTATTGAACCACTGTATGCGAGTTGCAACTCATTTAATTAACAACGGACCTCTGCAAAAGCAGGTCCTATTAGCCCCTAGCTATCACATAGATTACCTTTTGGATGTTGGCGTCTTCCAGTTTGCCGACATCCTGCTGTTTATTCTAAGCATACAGTACGTCCTGCTCCAATATAATCCTTACACATGGGTAATCCTCCGCCAGAGGGTGCTGTTCACTGCAGACATGCAAAAAAAACAGGCTCCTCCCAGCCCTTCATATACCCAGGGACCTCCCACAAATCCCCAGATTTCTCTGCAGTGCTGACTGCGAAGACATGAAGTATCAACTCTCTCGCAGGTGAGCAGGGCTATCACAGCCTGCGGCCCTGCGGGACTATTCCCACCCGTCCTCTTCGATACAGATGTGCCTCCCAGCCTGGGCTGCGCTGGTCGGGTGAAGGTAGGCAGCACCTCGTGTGCTCACGTGGCTATGCTCCACCGCAATCCCCCACCATAGGGTAGGCGGTTTAGGCCGATGGTGAGCCTCCATTAGATGCCCCTCCCGCATTGTTCCCCGTGCCCCTCACAGCGTTAATCCCTGGATGCAAGTCCGCTTCTCCCTCGCTTCCTCCCGTAGCTCGGGGGAAAAGAAAGGGGGGGGTATGTGTGGCAGTCCTAATGTAACACGTTTAAGGCCTTTGATCTTTCATTGAACTTGGGTGTCAGTGTCGCGCTCCTTGCTCCACATAAGCTTATGGTTGCGCGCATGTTTGTCCTTTCATTACATGAGTGTACTGCCCAGACTGCAGCATCATTCTCTAGCGTGACAGCAACATTATGTATGTGCGTATTATCCACTACTGTCGTTCACATTTCGATGGTTAGAGCTTTGCGCTCTTTGGGGGAGGCGGGGACTCCGCGTCACAGCCAGATCAGGCCCCGCCCCTCGAGGTTCGCTTGGCGCCATTTTGACGGTTTTCGCGTGTGGTTGCGATCCGCCTCCTCCCTTGGTCATGTAAGTGCCCTCCCTGGCGGTTTTTGTTCCTATGATTTTTTATTCGGCTGCGCATGGCACTGACACCCCCCTCCTATTCCATTATGTCTTTCAGACGCCAGGATTTTGGTGGCTTCTCCCGGCCTGACATATATTATTGCGGGTCCTCATAACAAATTCTCCCACATTCCTAGCGGGTCTTGGGGCATCCAGGGTTGCCTATTGCGTAAATCCCTGCGGGCATACTGCTCAGATAATCACCATATGGAGGCATCTCAGAATTATGTACCCTGGGGGCCCCCGGGGACATGACCGGCTGTGTACAGTGTGTGGTCAGCCCCATGCTTATGCTGACAGAGCACGGGTCTGCGGACCGTGTGCTGAACAGGCACTGACCCTGCAATCAGGTTGCCAGTGGCTGCACCTCCCTTCAATACACCTGTCTCCCCGGAGTCTCACTCGAGCAGGGATGACCAGCAGGTCGTGCCGCGCAGGCTGCCTACGACTGAGCAGGTACTGTCTAGTTTGGCGGAAGGGAATGGGCCCTGGAAAGCAGCGGTCCCTGACGCCTCCTGGCTCTCCAGTTCCTAACGAAACCGATGAATCTGCTGCTCTGCAGGACCTGGATCCTTCTGATGAAGGTGACTTATTCTCCGATTCGGGCTCCTCGGATGGGATGCCCTGGAGCCGTGATGATTCTGGCCCCGGTTCTTGGGCCCTGTGTGACACTGATGAACTACTTATAAAGATCTTTGAGGTTTTGTCAATCTCTCCTCCCGGAGAGGCTCCCAAGCCTAAGAGGGAGAGTTTCCACACAGCGACACCGCGCTTGGAATTTCTGGAACAGGAGCATTTCCAGGCTCTTATATCCAAAGAATGGGATTCGCCTTGTAAACTTAAAAGAGTTCCAGGGGTCTGGGATTGGAAGTACCCTTTTCCCCCTGATGTGGTTAACTTTTGGTCAGCACCTCCCGTGGTGGATGCACCAATTATAGGGGTTACTAACCCGCCTTTCATGACTGCCCCTCATTATTGTACCCTTCTGGATGCTGAGGACCGGCGCATTGACAGACTGGCTTCCCACGCCTTTTCGTGCACAGGGACGGCTCTGCGCCCGGTCTGTGCCGCGGCCATCACTGCGGTGGCCTCCAGGACTCTCATTAGAAAACTACTTGATCACCGACCTGAGGACCTCCCCTGGGAGGTATTTAATATGCTCTCAGACTGTGATGTGTTTGTAAGGTTTATCCTCTCAGCGCTGGATGACACCATTAAGATGTGTGCTAGAACCTCTGCCCTTGTGGTAGCTATCCGCCGCCTGGTCTGGCTGCGACAGTGGGGTGCTGACGATGATACGAAAAAGGCTCTCACTGGCCTTCCTTTCAGAGGACGCCGTCTATTTGGGGCCCGTCTGGACCTGGAAAAAATGTTAGCGTCAAGCACGAACCTGAGGTGTGCTTTCAACTTTTCGAAGTGGATTTCCACCACGGGGTGGGCAGGCAACGTCCTGGGCCCTCTGGCAGGGCTATGTCCAAATCTGCCAAGACTTCCCAAGCATGAAGGGACGCCCTCGCCCTTCTGGGTGAGGGGACTGCCACAGCACCTGGCTCCTATCTGGGAGCGTATCTTCTCCTTCTGGTGGATCCAGGAGGTAGTTCCCCTGGACACAGGATAGAATTGGCTGGGCGGTCCCTCTCGGAGGTTGTCGGGGTGCTTCGAGCCCCTGTTTTCCTCTCAGGAGTTATTGCAGGCCGTACTTGGCCGGCAGGGTCTGGGCTTACTTGCAGGTTGCCCTTAACAGAATGGGGCGATGGCCTCTATGTTAACCTTTCTCTTTCCCTCAAAATGATGAGGCAGTCTGGGCCATGCTGGCCAATGATAGGCTTGGCAATTCTACACTCACAGGTAGTCCCTGTATGATATCTCTGTCTTGGGACACAGGCGCTCTGTGTAAGGGGGGCTTCTGGCCTCCTGTGGCGTTCTAGATCCTGTTAGTTCTCCCTCTGTCTTCTGGACACCAAGACCGTTACTAGTCAGTGTTGCAGGACCAACCCTGTGGATTGGGGCCTTGTTTTTGGCCTCTCTTCCGCCCCCAGGCTACTCGCCATGGCGCGGATGGGGATGATGTCTCGGACATGCCTGTGGGGCGTCCGCACTAGGACCTACCGGGTCGTCTTTCCTTACTCCCCAATCTCTACGTCAGGCCGAGTGGGTTGGTCAGCCGGCGGTGTCCTCTGGGAGTTACTGGATGGGTGCTCAGTCACCTCAATCCCTCACGGTCCCTTATCCGCTATCTCCATTCCTTGGATTTGGTTCAGGCTTGAGCCTTCTTCCTGGGCAACAAGTGGACTCCTGGTTACGGGGGCTCTGTCCCCCTTTGCTGACATCTTACTTTCACCAGGCAGGATTGCAGCTGGTGGGCCCGTTGGTGGCGTATCAGATGATGTCCCTTATATACAGAGCCGTTGGGCTCTTCGGCACAGTAGGTTATTGACCCTAGATGGGGTTCCAGCACCCCGGGAGCTAGGTCTGTGCTCATTCCCCTTCGATACGGTGGTTCCTCTTGAGCTGGTTATATTCAAGGACCCTGTCAGGGGGCACCCCCTTCTATACTTGCATCTTCCTGTGAATGGTCACCTTGGGTACCAAGTCGCGCAAGTTGGCGGGAAGGGGAATTTCTTCTAAAACCCCCCGTGGTTCCTAGGTAGGGTCCCTTAGAGGGTCCATCTTACCTAATGGCTTTGTTAAAACAATGAGCCTTCAGTTGACTCTGCTGGACTTCTCCTCTTTAGGACCTGTCTATTTGGGGACTCTTGGCCTGTTGGAAGACAATGGCCTGTTTTATTATTGGTCTGGAGCTTGAAGCAGGATGATTCTCCTGGAAGGTTCCTGATCTGGGTGTTCGCTCCAATGAATGTCTTTCAGTGGCAGGTTGTGCTATCCTGTTGTCCCTCTGAGAGCCAACTAGGGTGGCTCTGTTGGGTTTCGTTTATACCACAGGGGCTCTGCCCTTGTTTTTACTGCCCCAGAATATTCTGACTCTGGTCATGGGGGCTTAGTAAATTTATGTCTAGACTATCTAGCCTACGACCACACCACCCTGAATGCGCCCGATCTCGTCTAATCTCGGAGGCTGAACAGCGTCGGGCCTGGTCAGTACTTGGATGGGAGATCGCCTGGGAATACCAGGTGCTGTAGGCTTTAACTTCATTCACCCTGCTATGTGGGGTTCTGCGCACGGTCGTCCTGATAAAGAGACCCGTGAGATTGATGGCCCCTGGGTGGCCTAGTGAACTGTGGTTCGCAGATGCCTCTGCTGAGGTCAGCGGACCTGTATGCTCTCTTAGGAGTGCGGTTCTACCCTTGTCAGGCTCCTTCTTATGTCGTCCCAATCTACAGACTCTAGTTTGGGGCTTGACAGCTGATTCATTCACCCCTTGGAGACGGGCTTATCTTCTGGGTGATTTGGTATATGGGGGGCTAGGAGCAAGTTTCCGTCTATTGGGGGTTATGGTGTACCCATATTGATTGGCATGAGTCTTGGTCTCTCCCCTGTTGGACGTTCTCGGTTCCCAGGGTTCTAGAGTTGTTACAGCATAGGTTGGGGTTGGCTCCCCATCTAGGTACTCTGAAGGTTCAGGTTCTGTCCTGTCTGCCTTCCTGTAGAAGTCTGGTTCTGTCTTCCTTGTCAGGAGTTCTCTTGGGGATTGCTCAGGGGCATCTCCCTAGTAGTTCTATGGTCCCTGTTGGGATCAATTTCCATTCTGTTTGCCCTGCGGATTGTTCCCTTGGGACTTATCCTGGATGCTGTCTGAGCTGTGTTGTAGTTCAAGTAGCCCCTTTGGGGGCTGTTGCTTCAGTCAGACGCGTGCCTGAGAAGGTGGTGCTGATTACTTAGCCCTCGTTCATTATATGTATATATATACTTACACACCATGATGGGGTGGTATTCCGCCTTACGCCGGACCCTTTTGTCCAAGGTGGTGTTTTATGATCATTATTTAAGTCCTTTTAGTCTGCCTATGGGCCTTATTCTTAATAATGTTGAAGTAAGGGGTCTACATCCCCTCAACAGGTGTTGACATTTTCCTGGTTGTTTCTTGTCCCTTAGGGGGACCGATGCCCTTTGGGGTCTGCGGGCGCCTCCATATGTATGCGCCTGATCTCGTTTGCTTCCAGGGCCTATGCGCCCTTTGGACTGATCTTACTTGGATGGTTTGCCTTCCGGGTCCTGAGTAAAGGTTTCGGTTTCTTACTGATCCTTGTTAGTGAAGGGGTCTGTATCCCCGCCTGTCTTGCGGGAGACCAGTTTGTATTTCCCCGTTGGGGAGAGTTCTAAGTTTTACGAGGCTTCCGTTGCCTTTGGGCTGGTTACACTGGCCTATTCCTTTAAGGGGGAAGAATCTCCCTCTCTTTATCCCGTTCTCTTGGTGTTTGGGTACCTTTGGCCCTTCAGCACCAGGTTTTCTGTTGAATAAGTTGCTAGACCGCTGCTTGTTTCTGTTCAATACCTGTTCAAAGGTTTTGTTATGGGATTGACGTTAGAGCCTTTGCTCATGTCGTACTTGGTAGCAAAGTTTGCAGGTGACAGCGCCTCTACTGTCTGCTGTGCCTTTTTGTTGGGGATCCCACCCTGCTTTATGGACACTGCTATTGGATGTCCCATGTGTAAGGATTATATTGGAGCAGGACGTACTGTATGCTTAGAATAATACAATTCTGTGAAATGCTCACCTGTAGAATTGGTATTATACGCATACAGTACGTCCTGCTCCACCCCACCCTGGTTTTACATTTCTGGATCCCCTGTATGGTGATTTTTTATCATTACTATTGTTACCAGTTGGTGGTTGGTTTCTCCCGGCTTCTTTTCTCACTGCTTTTCAATACTGGGGATTTGTGGGAGGTCCCTGGGTATATGAAGGGCTGGGAGGAGCCTGTTTTTTTGCATGTCTGCAGTGAACAGCGCCCTCTGGCGGAGGATTACCCATGTGTAAGGATTATATTGGAGCAGGACTACAGGTGAGTATTTCACAGAATTGTATTATTTCTTCGCTCCCAGCGCCTTAGCCGTCTGTGACAGACGCCGGAGAAGTTGTGCGGGGCCTCTGCTGTGCTGTTCCCCCCCCCCCCTCTAGTTTCTGGGAAATCTAGCGGCTTTTCTATGAGTCCTGTAGCTGGAGATGAGCAGCGCAGACCATAGACTGCACAGACGTGAGATCTCGGGGTGGGGCAATGCATCCTGGGATTGACGAAGGAGGAAAAGATGGCGCTGCCCATCACAGTCTGGCTGCGAAGATGGTCTCTTTCTCTCTCTCCGTGGACTTTGCAGATAAGCGGGGCATTATTAGCCCCGTCGGTGCTGCAAGCCCTATTCCCACCTGCTTCCGGGACCCTTCTTGCCTCCCAGCCATGGCTGCGGATCAGGTGCAGGTAGGGGAACGCTGAGGGTCAGTCGTTCGGCAGAGCTACGCTCTGGGCCGCAGACTTTTTCCTCAGAGTAAGCTGGCCATAGGCACCCTTTTTCCCTTTTTATTATGTGTCCCACATGCTTTATTATTGTGCATTTTATGTTGTGTGTGTTTTTCTCACGTTTTTTACCTCACAATATACTCACTCTCCCCGCTCCTGCTCCTCCTGCCTCCTCTACGTTATGGCGTCGGGGGGGGGGGCGTGCCCTCTTTCGTGAGGGCGGCGATTGCTGGCCTTGTTTCCCCTTGCTCTCGGCGGAGTAAGGGAGGGGGGTCCCTCCCTACCTGTCTTCCTTGTCCCGGGCGCCATTTTGTCTCTTTGGCGCCCGGAGTCTTGTCGCGCTGCGGGGGGGGGGGGGGCCGAGCGATGACTCGATCCGTGGCGCGGCCTGTCCCTCGAGGTGCTGCTTCGGCCGGCCGGCACCATTCTCCTCACAGAGTTTCCTGAGGTAAAGTTCCCGTTTTTACCTCACGCCATCGCTCCTTGGTCTGCTGACATGCTGCGCAGGCTCTTCCCAGGCTCTTCTACTGGCTCCCTTTTGGTCCATGAGTCCGGTCTTTTCTTGTTGATACCTTTATTATTGTGTTTTATATTGGCTGTGCATGCGCTGTGGGACGCTTATCTTGTTCCCTTTTGTGTCTTTCAGTCACACATTGAGATTCTTGTGGTTCCTCCCGGTCCATACACCCCTCGTCCCACTCCCCCTCTGCCCTTTCCTGCCCTGTAGGTTAGGCTGCTGAGAGTCAAATTGGGGTTGTTTTGTACGGTTCTGGGCCGTCTTAGTACCTTGAGACCCGTCTTTCTTATCATAATCACCATAATGGAGGCTTCTGGAAATAGCGGGCTTGGGAACCCCCGGGACTTGCTAAGCTTTGTCTTGTGTGTGGTACATGCCCGCTGAGCGGTCGCAACGTGTTTGTGTGCCCTGCGCCCAGAGTGTTATCGCGGATCAGGATGGGGCTAGTGTTGCCGGCCCCAGTCCCATTGCTCCTCCGGCCTCGCCGACTCCCCCGCGCCTGCTTCTGGCCCCTAGTGAGGGGGAGGCCAGAAGGGACTTGCGTAGTAATTTTGAGCTCAGACTGGCTAGCATTGAGCGTCAGTTGGCCGCTGGCAAGGCCAAGATTAAGAAGCGGCATTTGGAGCCGGCTCGCATCATTTTTGCCGATGATGATGAGGATTATGAGGCCTACGGTGGCCGAGATTCCACTGAGGAGGGTGAGTTGCTCCAGGGGTCCTACTCCTCCGGGGGTAGTCGGGGGGACCTTGACAGTTGCCCCGGGTCTTCATCTGACGAGGACGAGTGGCCCCAGGATGATACTGAGCAGCTGTTGTCGGCGGTACTTGATACTATAAACATTGTTCCTCCTAAGGCGGCCAAGAAGAAACAGGGGGACCTTTTTCGGCTGGAGAGACAGCGCCTTGTCTTTCCTGAACAAGGCCACTTCTCTAAGGAATGGGAGAAGCCTAATAGGTTGCCGTCGGTGCCTAGGGGTCTGGACAGACGGTATCCCTTTTTGGAGGATTTGGTTCGCCTATGGTCCCATCCCCCGGAAGTGGATGCTCCTGTTCTGGGGCTCTCCAATACCTCCGTTATGCCGTCTCCTGAGATTTCCTCCTTGCGTGATCATGTTGACAGGCGCATGGATCAGCTGGCCTGTCACACTTTCACTTCTGTGGGAACCGGTCTGCAACCCTGTCTGTTTCAACCATTGTTTCCATGGCCATTAAGAAGAAGGTAAGATGTCTCGCGGATATTGCCAAATCTCACAAGCGAGCGAAGGAGTATAGGGAGCTTTTTTGGCTTGTATGGACTTCCTTGCCTTTGTTATATCGGCCATGGATGACGCTGTCCGTTTTGGTGGTAGGGCTTTGGCTGTGATGGTTGCGCCGCGTCGCTCTATCTGGCTACGACAGTGTGCAGCGGATGCTGCCACCAAAAAAAGCTCTCACAGGTATTTCCTTCCTGGGACTTCGGCTGTTTGGGGAACGGTTGGACATCCTGGCTAAGGACGGGAGACTTCCTCAGCGTCGGAAGCAGGTACGGCCTTTTCGGGGCTCTTCTTCCTTTCGCCCCTCTCGGGGAGGATGAGGATCTTCCTTCTCTAGTGGCAGCAGAGACTCATGGGGGCGAGGTAGAGCCAAGGTCGTCCTGGCCTTGCCTGGGGATCCAAACCTAGGCCCCCTTCCAAGGCCCCTCAGGCAGCCAGGTGGGGGGACAGCTTCGGCTCTTTGCTCACGTCTGGAGGCAACACGTCTCGGACCGGTGGATTCAGGAGGTGGTGTCCTCCGGATACAAGATAGAGCTGGCAGCTTGGCCGCCCCCAAGATTCATTCGGTCCCAGATCTCCCAAAATCCTGTGACGGTGCAGGGCCTGAGGCTGGCCGTTCAACATCTTCTGTCATCAGGAGTGGTTTGCCATGTGGCTCTTCAAGAATGGAGGCGGAGGTTCTACTCCAAGCTGTTCACGGTGCCTAAGAAGGACGATTCCCTGAGACCCATCCTGGATCTAAAGGGTCTCAAAAGATTTGTCAGGTTCAAACACTTCCGCACGGAGACCTTCTGGTCGGCGGTGAGCTCTCTTCGGCCAGGCGATTTCATGACCACTGTGGACATCAACACTGCCAGTTTGTGGCCTTGCCGTTCAGCATCACCTCGGCCCCCCCGGGTGTTCACCAAGGTGCTGGCGGGTGTCATGGCCCTTCTGAGGAGCCAGGGCATTCGCGTTCTTCCTTACTTGGACGACCTTTTGATTGCAGCTCCATCTTTGCATCAGGCAGAGAGGGATACTCGGATGGTAGTGTCCACCCTCGAGTCCTTCGGTTGGGTGATCAATTATCCCAAGTCTTCACTCTCTCCTTCATCGGTAAGATCCTTCCAGGAAATGACGCTGGATACTTCTCAGGTCAAGGTGTTTCTTCCTCAGCAGAAGGTGGAGGGCCTTCAGATGCAGGCATGGGCCTTGTTGGCTTGCCCTCATCCCTCCATCCGTCTGGGGCTGCAGTTGGTGGGTCTCATGGTGTCTTACTTCGAGGCTGTGCCTTTAGCTCAGCATGAGACCCCTTCAGTTGAATCTCTTGACCGTCTGGGATCGGAGTCAGGAGTCCTTGGAGCAGGAATTCGCTCTGTACCCTCTGGCCTGACAGTCCCTCTCGTGGTGGCTGGACTCAAGGAATCTTCTAGTGGGCAGGTCCTTTTTGCCTCCGTGCTGGGAGATTGTCACCACAGATGCCAGTCTGACCGGTTGGGGAGGAGTTTGGCAATCGCTGAAGTTCCAGGGCCAGTGGGGCCCTCAAGGGGCCCACGCGCCTATTGACCTCTTGGAGTTGAGAGCGATCAGGTTGGTTCTCTTCCAGTTGACTCCCCATTTTCGGGGTCGTGCGGTCCAGGTCCGCTCGGACAATCAGACGGCGGTCGCCTACATCAATCATCAGGGAGGGACTCGGAGCAAACGAGCCCTCAAGGAAGTGTCCCTGATTTTGTCTTGGGCGGAGGAGACGGTTCCCTCCATCTTGGGGGTTTGCCTTGAGCAGGGGGACGTCTCACCTAGGGGAATGGTCTCTCGACAACAAGATCTTTCATGCCCTGTGTCGCCGCTGGGGTCAGCTGGACGTGGACCTGTTTGCATCCCTTTACAATCACAAGCTTCCGAGATTCGTCTCCCTGTCAAAAGATCCTCTGGCCTTCGCCACGGACGTGCTGGCATTTCCTTTGAAGGAGTTTCGACTCCTTTATGTCTTTCCTCCCTTCCCTCTGTTGGGTCGTGTGCTGCGCAAGATAGCCCAGGAGGGGGTACCGACCCCATCCTAGTGGCCCCCCGCTGGCCGAGGAGGGTATGGTTTGCAGACGTCGTCCAGATGGCGGTGGCGTTCCCGAGCTCCTTACTCAGGGACAGCTGCGCCACCCCAATTTAAAAACGCTGGCTTTGACGGCTTGGCTGCTGAAACCTCCATCCTGATGGCCTGATGGATAAGGGTTTGCCGGCTTCGGTTGTCAGTACTATGATTCAGGCTCGGAAAAAATCCTCTTCTATGATTTATTACAGGGTCTGGCACGCTTACATTGCCTGGTGTGAGTCTAAGGCCCTCCCTTGCCGCACCTTCTCCCTTTCCAGGATTCTGGAGTTTCTTCAACACAGTCTAGAGTCGGGTCTACAACTTAGTACCCTTAAGGGACAAGTTTCTGCCTTGGCAATTTTTTTCCAAAGATCTTTCGCTAATCATAGGCTTGTCAAAACCTTTTTCCAGGGAGTCACTCATGTACTTCCACCGCGTAAGCCTCTGCTACCGGTGCGGGATTTTAACTTGGTGCTTTCTGCTCTTCAGGGTCCCCCCTTTGATCCCCTGTGTGATGCTGCTCTTTCTATTCTGACTCTTAAGGTGGCCTTTTTGGTTGCTATCACTTTGGTGCGCCATGTCTCTGAGCTGGCGGCGCTTTCCATGAAACCTCCTTATTTTGAGCGGCATCAGGATAAGGTGGTGTTCCGTCTTAAGCCGGAATTCTTGCCCAAGACATGTATCTGCCTTTCATCTCAATTAGGACATTGTCTTACCTTCCTATTGTCCTGCCCCTGCTAATTCCAAGGAACGGAACCTTCATTCTCTGGATGTGGTCAGGGCACTCAAGTATTATTTGGTCGCCACTGAGTCTTTCCGGAAGTCTGATTCTCTTTTTGTCCTTCCTTCCGGACCTAGGAAGGGCTTGCCTCCAGCCAAATTTTTGTTGAGAGAGTTTCCTTTTAGTGGGCTGTGTTTTACTAACATGGTCCTTGCCTCCAGGCTTCTTGCATTACTGCTTTCAAACACTGGAGTCTTCTGGGTAATTCTGGCCCTTTTATGGGCCGGGAGGGGCCACAAGTCTGCCTGCAGTCGATTGCGCCACCTGTGGCGGATTACCCACATGTAAAGAATTGAAATGAAGCAAGCCATGCTGTACACCGTAAGAACAATTCTACAGGTGAGTAATCACAGAATTGTATTTTTGAGAACTCCCCAGACTGTCCAATGTTCCCCTTAAAAAAAAAAGTCATGGCACATTTTTTTTTTTTTTTTTTAATTAAAATAATAGGCGGGGCTGTTTTTTTTCTTTTTTTTTTTTTTTTTATTACTATTACAAATGTAAAATCCAAAACATTTTACCCCCTTTTCCCGGAGCCAAGTAACCAAGGCACAAGGCAAAGGGGACAGTAACCCAGGACTCAGAGGCCGGTCCCTGGTCCTGCCAGTATACCAGCCCTTATGCCCTTTGGTATGGGTTCAGTGCTCTTTCAGGGATGTGGTGGACAGCCCTGGAAGAAAACCTGGGTCCATGCCGATGGGCACCTGGCTCTTTTAAACCCATTGACTTCCATTGTCTACCTTGAGCTGATTTAACACCAGGTGCAAATGTACACCCAGTAGACAATGAAAGCTAATGGTAGTTTTCTCTCCTAAAAAAGATTGAGAATTCTCACCTGGCTCTGAATCGACCCCATAGTGTGCATCCATCTGTAGAACAGGGGGAGACAGGTCCCCCTTATTCCATGCATGTATCATTGACATGCTGATAAGGATAGGAAAGAAAAAGGAGGTTTGCGGGCTATCTGGGGGGCTCACACAGTGGGGTACCTAGTCAGCTGCCCCTGGAATCTAAAACGTGTCATTGATTGGTCCACGTTAAAGAGGAACAACAGACCTCCCGATGAGTAGGGCCATTTCACTCCTCCCCAGGGCACTGCTTATCTTTTGGATGTTGGTGATCTGTCAATGGCTAACATCCTGTTGTATTCCCAGGCTAAGCAAAGTTTTTTTTTTAACTCATAAGTCATGCCGATGTTCCTCCTTAAGGACTTTTAAACTGTGTGTTATGTTTTTGTTTACTTTAACTTTACTTTTGAACTATTAAGGGGTCCCAAGGACCCCTATACCGGTTCAATGTCATTACCCATACCACCAATGGCCAGGGTGGTGCAGATGGACCCTTTGGCCTATAGCATGGGCCTGGTACTAATAACCGGAATTGTGCTGTAGGGCATAAGGGCTGGTAATGACTAGGCCCAGGCCGACAGCTCACCCCCTGAGCACTGACATTACCAGCCTCTATGCTTGGTTTGCCAGGTTGGTAAGCTTTGGGTGGAGGGGGGGGTTGAAGAATATGCCCCTGCCACCCCAAATTCAAGGAAAAAAAAACATGCTCCCCCTCTTATAAAGCTTACCAACCCACCAAACCAAGCACACAGGCTGGTAATCCCAGAGCTTAAAGCGGTCCTTCACTCTGAATAAGAGCATATCTTATATGTTTCTCACACCCTGTACATACAGATTGCCCACATTAAAATCATCCTACCTGCATCTACTGCGTGTTACGAGCCTTTAAACATCCAAGATGGCGGCTCATGGAACATCAGGCAGCCTGCAAACAGGAAGTGCCTTCTGACTGTGCTGCTCTGCATTCTGGGATTGCTGACCTTTTCCTGACCCCAGCTCTGCTCTGTCTAAGCAAAGCACAGCTATAACTCGCCCCCCTGTACTTTATCCCACTTTCCTCGGTAAGTGTGATGCCATGAGTCAAGATGGCGGCACCCGTATCCTAAAGTCCTGAACAGAGTTGCAGCCCAGTGGGGGAAAGAATAATAAGTGACTAAAAACTTAAAATGTATTAACTTTAGATGCTGGGGAATAGTTTAAGGGTTTGGGCTTTTCAATAAATCATGGTGAAGGTCCGATTTAAAGGAGCACTATCGTGAAATTTCAGAAAAAAAATACATTTTAAACCGGACCTTCAGCATGATTTAATGCGGATTAGAGCAGAGCGGGATAATGTACAGAGGGATGGGGTTATAGCTGTGCTTTGCACAGACAGAACAAAGCTGGGGTCAGGGAAAGGACAGCAATCCCAGAATACAGAGCGACACAGTTAGACGACACTTCCTGTTTGCTGGCTGCCTGATGGTCCATGAGCCGCCATCTTGGCTTATTGGCTAATTACAAAACAGATAATGAACTGGCATGTAAAACAAAATCAATAAACTGAAGCATAAAAAACAAAGTACTGTTTATTTACTTACCTAAAAGAATAGCTGTGTGATGCTGGCCCAGCGCATCTATTATGAGAATAGGGGGAGTCCAAGGCCATATTAAGTGTGGTGGAGGCCCCTGGGCACAAAATCTGGTGGATGTCCCCAAAAAATAGTATTTTTTTTTTTTCCTTTAAAATAATAGTCCAGCCAAGTAACTGATTGGTGATTGCCTGGCACCTGCCTACTTACTGGAATGTCAGATTGAGTCACCATTGTGCGGGTGTGTGCTGCTCGGGAACTCCTGCTTTGCCATTCTGGACGGGGGTGTAGTCACCCAGCTGTTCCAGCAGAAAACAGTTCCCTGCATTGAGCTGCCAGCGGCTGTGCTTGGTGGCTTATGTGCAGTGACAGCTCTGTACCCACCTATCACTGTAGCGCTGCTGACGGCGGCTTTGCTGCTTTAGACTCTCCGTTCTGCCCTGTGGTGGCTTTGGCTGCAGGTTTGCAAAAACAAAAATAGGCCAGAAAACAAAAATTTGCCCAGACCTGGACCAGGCCATAACCCAAAGTTTGGTGGAGGCCCCCTCTGCAGGGCCAGTGGTGGAGACCCCGGGGCATGTGCCCCCCTCATAATCTGGCCCTGTAGTCCAACACCAGCTTGGTCCAACACAAAAAAGTGGTCTAACTGCCACTCTGTCCCTTGGGTTATCTGAGACTCGACTACTGCTTTAAAGTGGACCAACAGTCAAAAATGACTTCAGCTGTACCAACACACCAAACAGTGCTTATATGCATCCCTCCCCAGGGCAATTTAGCTTGCAGCACATAAACATTGATTTACCATTTTCTAACTCATGCTATGGTAAGTTTTTTTAAAAAATGGCAGCTCATGGCTGCCTACAAACAAACAGTGCTGCTGCACATTGTCCGTTGAATCCAGGCAGCAGCATGGCTGGGATGCTGGGAAAGAAAGCTCCAAAATAGCCGCCATCACTAGAAAATTTGTGAGCAGGTGTTTTTGCTTTGAGTGGGTGCAGGAGCAAATGTAATTGCTGACAATGCTTCAGTATCATACATGCAGATAGGGCAAGTGAGTTTTGGAGAGTTTTCTTTTCCAACAGGCTGTTGGTCCAGTTTAAAGACTCTTGCAGTAGGGGGACATATCCTGATTCTGAAAGCCCGGTCCAGTTTAAAGACTCTTGCAGTAGGGGGACATATCCTGATTCTGAAAGCCCCACTGTATATCCCTCAGCCTGATGTTAGATGGACAGTACTCACCCCCTTCTGTGCTTTATTCATAGCTGCTGTTCAATTTAATGCTGTCAGCCAATCAGGTGCACAATGAAGTACAACGCCAACGGGTGAACGCAATATGCTGGTGGCGGTGAGTTGCTAGTGTTGCAGCAGATTTAACTTTGGAACATCATGGATGGTAGGAGTTCGAGGCAGGCAAGCCCTAGGCACGATCCTAATGAACAAAGGCTGGGTCCATCTTTGCATTTTCCCCTTTTTTCAGGAACAATTTGTGTATATTGTAGACTAATTGCAGACAAATCTGTTTGGACAGTCGCTACTACATAATCTCAGGAAGAAACTTTTAGGTAAACGAAAACCACTAAAAGCCTTCAGTTAAACCCTTCAAACCCTCTGTTGCCAAGTAAATTGTGAACATTTTGCGCTATATATTTTTAACTGTGAGTTTTGCATTAATTTCCAGGGATTTCTAGGTAGTATATATTGTTTTTTCAGCAGAGTTTGGCATTAACATAAAATGTCCTGTTTGTAATTTTTTTTCAGCGCCTTTTCAGTTTGTGTGACTTATATTTTTTACATTTTGTAGAATGCTTTAAAATAAAATAAAAAATCGATATTTTAAAAAAATGTAGGTTTTTTAAGAAAATTGCATGTAAATGCCCCATTCTCCTCACTAGACGTAGTAGTAGTACCACATATGTATTGTTAGACACATCATCCTGGCCAGGAAACACCCCAAACTGAAAAAGAGCATTTTATGAGATTTTCAAATTAAATACAGCTAACTGCAGTTAACTATTAAGTGTTAAAATAAAGATTTTTTTATTTTTATGAGGTAAGCCATCAAATATTAGGCAGCGCTTATGTGTGCTGCTGGTTGGGAAAACATCGAGTATTTAAAAATCAGCTTGATTGGCTTGTGTGGTGAATTAGCTTTGTCTGATCTGACAGAGCAATTGTCACACTGTCGAGTTTTACATGGCTCATCAGTCCAAATTTCCCCTTTCTCCCTCGAAAAGGAGTCCATTTTGATGTGCTTTGATACAACCTATTACTGCTGGAGAAATGAGTCCTCACTGGCTGCAGGCATAGGGACATATTAGACTGTCTATGCATGTGTATCCTGGGACTTATGATATCAAGGCCATGGCCCACATCAGGTCTCTGTAACAAATCCTTTTATAACAATTCTGCCTTCCTGGAACATATAACCAATCTAGCTAAACAGATATTCATCTTCTACCTTCAGTTATTCTTGCTCGAGGAGGACACAATTCTAGACTTTTCCTGCTCTCTGCAGTGGCTGTTCAAGATGTGTGCAGATTCGTTAATGTGGCAGCAGTAGCCTACGTCAACAAGGAAGGTCCATCCTTCTCATATCTGAATAGAGAAGAGATTCTTCTGTGGCAAAAGCAGATCTTCATTCTATTTCAGCAATTATCTCACAGAGTTTGGCTGAATCTGGGGATCTCTATTATATTTGCCATATTCAAGATTTAAGAATAGTCCCTAATCAGGGTCCTATCAGTTTTTTTCCTAAAGAGGAACAACACACATGAATTTCACTTTCCTGTGTGTTGTTACTCTCTGCGGCAGCATCCTGCTGTGTGTTCCCCCCAGGTCGCCCCATTTCACTTACATTCCTCTCTCTCCCACGGAGCAGACTCGGGTGGGAGTGAGTGCGCTAATTGACTGAGCTCAGCCAATCAGTGTGCTCACTGTCACTCAGCTCCCCTTCGGGAGCTTGCAGCCGTGGTCGCAATGTCCATTCAGGAAGGCCGGACGTGGGCATGCACACGGCTAAAAGTGAGCGGGGATGCAGCTGAAGCACACAGACGTGGCGAGGGCTCCGGGAGAGTGTTTTGGGGGGTTTTACACAGTGGGGCATCCTGAATTGGATGGGACGGACTGGAACTCGGAAATCCCTGGGGTCTTTTAGACTCCGATGTTCCTTTTTAAAAGGAACTTTGGCAATTATTCTGTTTGATAAATATTCGCTGCTGGAGCACCTACAATACAGGATTGAATGGTGTACAGATACTGATTCTGCTAGCGCATATATTCCCTCTGCTGTTGTTGGCCCCTTGGGGACCCCATAACTCTATAAATAAACATCAAGAAGTTTGGGGGTTCAATGTCCTTTTTCCCATGCTTGAAAGGGGGACCTTTCTTCTGACTTCCTTTATTGCTTAGGAAACTCCATCAGGGAAAGGCTGCTCAGACTGGTTGAGCATTATCCCTTTTTTCCAGGAAGCCGGCGGAACTGGATATCTCCATCGTTAACAGGTCTGAAGATGACTGCAAATAAAGTTACAAGTCTAACATCCTTTTTTTTTTTTTTTTTACTATTTTGACAGTTGGAAAATTTACATAATGAATCTATAAAATGACATCCTAACTCTACAGTTGGAAGAAAAACATTTTCTTTTTTGCAATTTTGACAGTTGGAAGAAAAAACTATTCTAAACCGGCAGTTGGAATTTGATGGAGGAAGAAAAAATTGTACAACTTTCAACATCCCCCCCAACTGTCAAATTCCAACTGTGACTATTCCAAAACCTTTTTTTTTTTTGCAGTTTTGACAGGTTTATATTTGCCAGTTGGAAAAATGACATCATTATAATATGAAATAATAGCACTAATATGACGACATGACATTTTTCTTTGCAATTTTGAGGGAAAAAAATGTGCAATTTTTATTGTTGGAATAAAAAAAGTTTTTTTCTTTTTTTTTTGCAATATTTGCAGTTTGAATTGGACACTTGAAAGATTTTTTGACCTTTCCTTAGGGCTAAAAAAGGGGCACTAATGAACCTGTGTTTTTTTTGTGAAAAATACCTCTAACGCACCATAAAACCTCTATTACCCCCAGACATTGGCAGACTCGGGCCAGAAATCAGCCTGGGATTTTACTGGCCGCAGACAGCCCCTGAACTGCTAAGCCCCACCCAATGTACTTATCACTTATTCAACAATTGCATTCAGCTGAGGCTAGAACTGCAGAGAATCCCCAGGGGCAGGGGTGGATATGGTCACTTGTTAGATTATTGTACTGAAGCTTTATTTTTCTAGATGCAGATATTGTGGCAGGGGTGAGGCTTATAGCATTAAAGTTGCAGGACATAGGCTACGGATTGTTGGATGGGGGGTGTTTGGGTGCCAGGAGTATAGTAGAAGAGGAATGAGTGAATTCTGGCACAGGCTCTGGGTAAGGAGGGCTGCATGCTAGAGGCTACAATCAGCTCAGCCAGCATTGTGGCCCACTAGGAATTCTCCTGTCTCTCAATGGCCAGTCTGCCCTTGCCTCCAGGTGCTTTCCAGTCAATACAAGTAAACTAAGGTATAGAGGCTCTCAATTAATAAAGCAACATCTTTTAATAAATAATCCTATTAGGCATGCTTCTATAAGGTATATGTAGGTTTTCCCCATAAGAAGATGTAGTTAAGCATTTAAGGGACAAGTCGCGCTTGGGTTTCTGCTTGATTCATAATCATTAAAATGGGATGCGCTTTCAATTTGCGCACATAGCGTTCACCACCGTGCCAATTTGTGCCTGAAATGTTCCACTAGTGTTTTTTTTGCACACCAAACTGTATCCAGCGCCTAATTTATGGTATGTTTAGAGGGCAGAAAAGTGCTAATGTGATCATTTGAAGAGGAAAGTGTAGATTCCAATAAGCAACAGGCTTATTTAATTCCAAAAACACATGCCAGCAGCTTCCCTCATGTTTTTGAACAGTGAAAGTGTCAGTTCTTTTTAGGGATTGAACCCTTTTTTTTGGTTTCTACAAAAAAAAATGATAAAACGTTTTAAAAAAACTCAAAAATTAAGGTCCAAACAACAAAAATATGGATATTGTGCCCCAAAGTTTAGCAAAAACAATACAAAAAACTATAGTTAAATTATTAAGCATTAATATGCAAACCAAACAGGGAGGGTTAAAGAGAACATCTGGGACAAAACATTGGGCAAAAAAATGAAAAGGGTTAACTGGAATCAGAATACCCCCCCCCCCCAAAAAAAAATGAAGAACATAGGTCCTCCAGAGAATATAATCCGAAATAGCAAATAGAGCTTCACAGAAAACACAGAAGCTCGAGTGATTAAATCGCTCTGGAGAAACCGAAAAGGAAAGGGGAGAAACATGGGGGACCATCGGTAAGCAGTTAAGCGCTTAGACAGGCAAATACACATGGGGTAGGGCAATTTGCGCTTCAAAACAGCAGGTTTACCTTGTGGAAGATGCAAATTGCGCTTCTCCTGAGTGCTTACCATTTGGTGCGCTTCGTACGCGGGGCGCAGGCAGACATGAATCATGCACCTAGGCACATGTGGAATTGTTTACGCCTGAGGCTTTTTTGCGTACCGACTATGAATCTACTCTATAGTTTCCTATTATAAAAGTTTAAAGTATGATTGTGTGGGACTTGATACAGGACCTGGGAAGTGGAAAAGGTTGTGAAACACTGTTTCCAGTAGGTGGCAGCGTAAACACATATAACATGCTCTGGAACAACAGAAAAAAAGTATTTCTGGCATCTAGAGGCCAGAAGCTTCTGGTAATTACATTCTATTTATAATCATAGCTCTTTAGTACTATCAATTTTAAGCAATAAGTAATTCACAGATTCATCTGTTATTGTTATTTTCTAAATGAAATATAACATATAGTGCCTAGAAACAACAGATGACATACTTTCAGCAATCTTTAGCTAGACTAAGTAGTAATCGTTAAAGCATAACAAAACTCAGGAATTTTTTTTCCAGGTCTTGTTTTGTTCCCTGGGGGCAGCCCGAGAAAGCCCCAAACAACTCACCTCTTCCCGATTCCAACGGGGCATGCGCAGGCTTTCAGCTGTTTACCTCTACCTCTAGGCTGGGTGGATGTGCGCATAAGGCTGGGGATGCGGCAGCGCGTGCTCCCCATTAAAGTCAATGGGAGTCATTTCCAAAAGGGCTAAACAGCTTTCATTGGCTGAGCGCATGCACCATTGCAACGAGGAAGAGGTGAGTTGTTTGTGAACGTGCACACAATGCTAGGGATGGAAGGGATGCCGCAGCACACGCTCCCCATTCAAAACAATGAGACCTGTCTGCCGAATGATGAAGCAGGCAGCTCTCATTGGACGAGAGCCCAGGCATGCGCTCTTGGACCAGGGAAAGGTAAGAGATTACCCGTGACCTGGGGGATTTTACACAGCGGGGCATCCTGATTCAGGAGCGGCTGGCCGTGGAGTGGGGGGGAGCTCACACAGCGGGGCTGATTCAAGATGACTCAGGCGAAGGCCAGCCAGGGTTTTGTTCCGTTTTAAATAAGTTCTGTGGGCTTAAGCCTGACAGTTTCAGCCCTATCTGCTCGAATGGCGACAACGCACTTCCTTCCTATACATGCTGAGCACACCTACTACCCATTTACTTATGCTCTGGTGCCGTCAGCATATTTCTTTCCCAGTGTTGCTGTCCCCTGCTCATAGTTTCATTCTTTGGTGCCGACAGCTTCTTTCTGAGCAGCAGGGGGAGTATCACATGACCATTTGACTGATTTGAAAACATTGCGGGATTCACAGGGCTGGCAGAGAAGCTCGCTGTCGAAGCAATCTTTGCAAGGTTCCAGGGTCGGCCACTGGCTTTCCCCCGGACAACCAGATTTGCTGTGTGAAAACCCCAAAGCCACTGGTAATCGCTTACCTTTCCCTGGTCCAACGGCACATGAGGGGTCTCGTCCAATGAGAGTCCTCTGCCATGGCTTGTCATGTCATTCGGCAAATGGCTCTTATTTTCATTTTTTTAATGGCTCTTATTCTCTTATTTTGCCGGTGGCGTGCGTGCGCTACCTCCCCAGCCATTCAGATAGGCTGTGGCGGGAGTGTGCATGCCATCAGGGATGCAGCAGCGCAAGCTCTACAATTAAGTCAACGAGAGACGTTTGCCAAACAGCTGTGATCGGCTGCGTCCCCACATATGTGCCATCGCCATATGAATGAGGAAGAGGTGAGTTGTACTGGGCAATCTGGGAGGGGGGGGGGTTCACATAACAGGGCACCCAATTCAGTCAACTTCCCAGGGTTTGTTCCACTTTAACTAGTATTGGAAAAATGACTAGTAAAACTGTTTTCAGTTTTTCATTTTTTTTAAACTTATTATATAAAGCTTTGCAAACAACCAGGACACGTCTGGGACACCACACATATATTTTCTAATGAATTGCATATTGTGCTTTCAGCAAGACATTTTTTAATTTTAATAACCATAATGCCCGCAGTAGTTTGCCATACCATTTTCTAAGTAAATTTCACTCTTCCAGTCAAAGTGTGGGAAAAATACAGCTAATAATCAGTTGGCCCTATGTTTGCTGCTTGAATTATAGCTCAGTTTCCTGCAAACTAACCCAGCTGCAGCACACACAGCAAACCACACACAGTGGTGACTTGACTATAGTGCTGTGTTAAAGTGGACCAACACCCAGGATTTTGACTATCCTGGGTCTTGGTCCACTTCGGTGGGGCACCCCCGATCGGGGTGCCCCGCTGTGTGAAACCCCCCCGATCACCCTAAAAACTCACCTCTCCCCGCTCCCAGCGCCGACGGACAAGCGATTCGACAGCCGCTTGTCCGCGGCTCCTCCGCCTCCCGCGCGTCCCTCTTGACGCGCGCGCCCCCGCGCCGGCCATTCACAGAGGTAAGGGGGTTTTGGGGGGGTTTCACCCCGCGGGACATCCCGATCTCGGATGTCCCACGGGGAGGGAGGTGATCGGCCCGGGAATCTTATAGATTCCTGGGCCGATCACCCGAGGGTGATGGTCCACTTTAAGAGCAGTGAGACTATAGAACTCTCTGCCACAGGAAGTAGTCATAAGAAATACACTAAAATATTGGTGATGCCAGAGATATGCCTAATGGCACCTCATAGCCCTGGAAAAAGTTGGTCTTGTGATTGTCCACCGGTGTTCACGAGCAACAGGTAAGGCTGGTGGCAGTGCATCCCTGTAGGGCATCACCAATTAGAATGCCCTAAACCCATTTATTCTAAAATAGGCATTAATCTTCAACTTCTTCCACTTCGTCTATGGGCCTCCAGGACCCGCTGATTCCCTCACCCTGGGTCATCCTGAACTGGGATGCCCCCTTCTGTAAACCCGCATACAAAGCTCAAATTTCCCACAAGCCCACTGCGCATGTGCCTGCATCACTCAAGTCCCTTCTTGGCTGTGCACGGCCACCCCCCCCCCCCTGCAACTGAATGGCTGTGCCATGCACAGTCGCAGGATGCGAGTGATGCTGTGCGCTGCCAATGTGTGCGGCTGACGATTACCTTTTAGCTTCTCCAGCCACACATTAATATGTGTGGCTGGAGAAGCCGGTGCCACCACTAAATAATAGCCTGGGGGGGGCATCCAGAATGCTGGAGCCCCTCCCCCCCCCGCACATAACCCTCAAAAATGCCCATAAATCTGACCTTAACCTTGCTTCCCCAGCAGGAATCCAGCACCACAATTGGCTGCCTGGCAGGACATTCAGTGTCAGGGACGTCACTGCTCATGTAAGCGCTGGGCAGCCAAGGTTAGATCCTGGGGGGTTATTTGTTGGGGGGTTCCAGCATTTCAGATGCCCACTGTCATATAGTGGCGGTGCCAGTGGCCACCTACATCCTTGCCGCAGAGGATGTTGGTCCGCAACTCCGCATTAACTATAGATTTCTTAAGTCCAGATTTGTGTGTGTACATGACAGGAAATACCCGAGGCTGACAGATGGCATTAGCAGACAGATTAATAATTCAGTAGACTGTCACTGAATGTTTCATGGTCTCATTGATTAATAAAAGCCGCTCCAAAATGAGCACCTTTTCACCTTTCACCTTCACAGTTGAAGACAGTTAATAAATAAGCTGCAGATTGTAATACAAGTCCAGTTAATATTTAAACACTGGTGTTTATAAGGTTTAAATAATGACTGTGTATACCTGCATTTGAACAAATTACCATGTTCTTTGGGTGTTGTAGCATGAAGCATTAGAAAGAGTACTGTGGCCTTCAAGAGGACCAAGCCATTTACTGTAGGTGCTTAGAGTAAATAAGACTGGGAAAGGCGTCATCTTGTAATAAGGGTGTACAAGCTACAGAGGTGACTATTGCTTTATATTACCAATCTAACATCTATCAGGTTCGTTTTCTGTCTAATTTACTGACTTGCACAAAATATAGTTTAAAAGGTCAGTGAAGTCATTTAGGAGATTTATAAGTTACACACATGTTCCAGGCTTCTTTAATTGCTTATATTACATTAAAATAGGTCCTCTTTCAAAGTAAGCCAAGCTACTGGACAGCACATATGCCAGGGCATTCTTCCACACAGGCTGTTGCATGAAAGTTGAAAATCGTTTGTGTCTATCTATGGCATGACTAAGGTCTAAATACAGATAACAATCACTTCTTACGTAAAAGACAGCCATGCTGGAAAACTCAGACCACTATTTTGTCTAGAAAGTCTTTACACAAAGTGGGGAAAGGAAGCTGCTGGGATTTGTCCTAATCCTAGAACTTGTCAAAGTTGTAGCAGAAGACCGTGAACTTCTTCAATCAAAGTTTTTTAGTGGAATTGAAACAAAAACTGTACCAAACTTAGCAAGCACAACGTTGTTGTGGATTGGGAAAGAAGCAACATTCTAAGAAGCTTCTAGAATCACAGAACCCTTGTTACAAACCATATCAAATCATTACCTGGCATACAACACTGCCTCCCCCCCCCCCCCCCCCCACCCGCAAGAGGGGGAAAAAGAGCCAGAGCCTTAGATAGAGTTAGGAAGGGGCCTCTACTACTTTGGCAATATGTGCTCAGTACCCAGCAAATTGAAAGAGCTCCAGCTCATTTTCAGTAAAAAGTCGACCCAAAGCAACTCAAAATGTTTTTCCAAGAAATGTCTCAGGCCCTCCATCCCAAAGAACGCAATAGAAATACCAGAATTTTGCATTTGCAGGGCATACAGTGACTAGAAATTGGCAGGCAAGAAAAAAGGAAGTGGTATCTGTCTGTAAATTCAAACTGTTAATGTCAAGGTACTGGAAAAAGATAGCATCTAGAATCCCTGGCATTTAACTACAGACATTCTATGCATGTAGGGAATTCACGTTCATTTTTCCAGCAGTGTAGTTGGTAGTAGGAGAGGTTCTAAACACTCTGGCCAGTAAGATATTAGTGTTGGTGAGAAAGTTCCCAGCAATAGCCGTGATGAATAACTGTCTACCCAAGGCCCTTCCAAAGTATAAGCAAGCATGTGCCCTGTGCAACAGGGGATGGAAAATACTTGACCGCTGCTACACTGTGCTAAAGGGAGCTTATAGATCCTTTAGCAAAGCTGCAATTGGCTCCTCAGACCACTATCAGATTCAACTGGTTCTCGTGTAAAATAGAGACTTAAAGCAATAAAGCCTACCATTAAAACATTGAAGAAATGGACAGAACAGAAGTCAAGAAAGATCTGAGAACCTGTTTTGATTTGACAGATTGGGAGGAACTGGAATCTGGATGCACTAATATGGATGACTGGACAAAACTAGTATACACCTTTAATAAGCTTCTGCAAAAATGTGCTGGTTCCCTCAAAAAAAGGAAAAATATATGGAAACAGCAAACTGGTTTACCAGCAAGATTCGCACAATACGGAAGCAAAAAGAAGATGCCCACAAAGAAGGAGACAAGGTAAAATGCAGAAGGCTGAAGAATAAACTGACCAGTGACATTACAGCTGCCAAAAAGAACTATGCCAACAGATTAGAGTCTTGTTTCTTAGTTGGATGAGATTCAAGGTCTGTCTGGAGAGGATTGTAAGAGGCCACAAACTGCAACATCCCTTCCGCAGCAATGTCATTATGTATGCAGCTGGTAGAAGACCTGAACGAGTTTTACTGCAGATTTTAGAAGGCGCTCCCAAAAGGCAGTGAGATCACTCCTCTTCTTATTCAAACAGAGGAGACCTGGGGGGTGTCACACAGCGGGGCACACACAATCGAGCCTAAATACAAAGTTGGAACAAAGGTCTTTAAAAAGGTACGTGCATGCCTCCCTGAAACAATCCGTACAACATCTCTGGGGCCCCCTCAGATTCACCTACTGGGCAAACAGATCAGTGGAGTGTCGAAGAGTGAGTACTGGGTGCAGCGGAGTCAAACCCACATGGGTGCAGTAAGAGAAGGTCACCTTACATGGTGGATAACATAGAAAAAAACTCATAGAGTTCACCTCAATGTACAGGAAATACAACATGCAGGAGAGGATGCACAATAGAGGCTACACAGGGGGGTTGATTTAGAGCCAGGTGAGAATTTTGACTTTCATTGTCTACCTTGTGGATGATTCAGAGCCAAGTGAATATTTACACCCGGTAGACAATGAAAGTTAATGGCTCATCACATACTAAGCTAAGGCTGTTGTATCGGAGGACACATTCAGAACCATGCTTAAATATGTTCTAGAGAGCATGGACCATCCAGATTTGTAAAGTATATCAGGATCCTATTCATTGACTTCAGTTCAGCTTTTAACACCATAGATCCTGACTTACTACATTCAAAATTGGAACTCATGTCTGTCTCCCCTGGCATTTCTGTCTGGTTAAAAAAATTGTCATCTAACAGGGTACAGCCAAGTCAAACTTCATCAGAAATATGGGTCACCAACAGTGGAGAACCCCAGGGTTGTGTATTATCTCCTGTTTTGTTCTCTCTCTTCATAACAGTGACTGCATCTCCAAGGCGAACACAGTCAAAGTTTTGAAATTCACAGATGATCCCACCATCATCGGTCTCATCAATGATAATTACGGTCAGGCCTAATGTGATGTGGTTAACAACTTGACTCAGTGGTGAAGTAACAACAATCTGATCCTCAATCCAGGAAAGACTGTTGAGATGGTGATCAATTTCAGAGAATCTCTTCCCAGGTTAACACAAAATTTTTGGGGGTTCACATCCCACATGGCCTGAAGGGAAGCATGCATGTTAACACTGTACTAAAGGAAGACCAACAAAGTTCCTATTCACTGTAGCTGTTTAAGAAATGTAGCCTTCAACAGAAAATAATGACCATATACAACACATCCCTCATCAAATCCATCGTAACCACATCCTTTCTTGTCTTTTGTGGGGGAACCAACAGTGGATTAAAAATCACTTACCTGCAGGCACCCTATTCATTTGTCAGAGCTCAGCCTGTCAGCAGCACTTCCAGCAGTGAGGCTGCTGCAGGGGCGTAGCTAGGGGGGAGCAAGGGGGGCACTTGCCCTGGGTGCAGCAGGTCAGGGGGCGCCAAAGGGGGGCCTGAGCACAGGTGGGGGGCACCATTCCGAATCTTTGCCCCGGGGACCAGAAAGTCTAGCTACTCCTCTGGGCTGCTGCACTGAGCTTGAGTGCCTGCTTAGCTACCTAACCAGTGTGGCACCTATGCTGCAACAAATTAATCAGTGACAGCCATCACAAATCCAGGGCTCAGGTCTTCAGGTAGCTCACTTCAGCAACGGGATAGGGAAACTGGTGCTGAAGTATTTTTCTATATTCACCCTCCAAATCAGGCAGAACAGTATGTATTGAAACGTATGTAGCTGCAAGCCACCAGTTGGCTGCTATACCCAGAACCTCAATACTGTACTGTTTGTGATACTTCCCCTTTGTCTTTACCTTTCACAATGTAAGCTCTTGAAGGGCAAGTCCGGCCAGAGCAGAACGCACAATATGGGAGGCACCCAGCACTGCGATTGGTTGATCGCCTTCGCTGGTAGGTGTTTTTTTATGTAACCCCCCCTCTGACCTGCTATAACGCTAGGGAAGTGTGGCAGGGTGGGGAAGGGGCAGTCTGGATGGATTGGACAGGCATGTCTATTTGAGAAGCCTAGATAGTGCATGCAATTATTCCCAATGGCTCCAGAAAATTGGGCTTTAGGTACCTTGGAGTGACAGGGAGAAGAGAGTGGAAAATAAGATGTCACAATTGTTTTAAGGGTGACTAAACATGCCTGCATATTTTCCTGGAAAGTGGATTTTACATGGAGAAGGAGCAAAAATCATGCTGTCTAAAATGAAAACAAGTCCTTTTTTTGACAGACATTCCATTTGTAATGTTGTAATCTAATGTGATTACATGTCAGATGGTAAGGCTGTGCCTGCTCCATATTTCTGGCTGCAGACCAAGCAATGAGCATTATATTGTTATAAATAGCAGACGTTAACGGAAACTGATTGGTTATTGGCAGACAATCCCCTTGTGTGAACTGCTTCCAGGCTAAATGTCTCTTTAATTCCATGCTGAATATTGACGTAAGCAAAATAGTGTGGAATGCAACCGGAAGGTCCAGGAAGTGAAAATGCATATTCTTCAGTGATATTCTATGAGTCAGAGTTTGTTTGATGCATCTCTTCTATTTCGAGCTCACACCCAACTTGAATTAAGGGTGTGGTATTGTGATTAGTTGATGAAACTGGGACACAAGGTTATACATTGTATTTACTCACCAGACTAATGAGCTGCTCGGTGTATGGCACTCGTTTAAACTGTGGACTGCACAGCTTTTCATAATTAATAAGACATCATTACTGGATCCTATTGTGACATACTGAAAAGATTTGTTACATACTAAACGCTTTTCCCTGAAGCACAAAACATGTTTAAACATAATTAAAGAAACAGTGCTGTTTCTTGATGTGTTGATGCGTACAGTGATTAACAAAATTAAGTGGATAATTTAAAAGAGAAATTACTTTGTTTATTACAAAATAGTCACAGTTTGAAAAAATATGGCAGCCGTGGATAAATGAATATATGGGCCTTGATTCAATAAGAGTTGAAAAAAATTCTCATGGTAGTAAAAAATTCAGTTAATGAGAAAAAAGCCTGAGAATGTCACTGTTACTGAACCACCAAATAGGAAAACAATGAAAGTCAATGGCACTTTTTTACTCCTGTGAAAAGTAGAGAGCTGTTTACACCTGTCTAGCTGCCATTGACTTTAATTTTTTTTCTGGTGATTCAGTAACAGCAACATTCTCAGGCTTTTTTCTCATGAATTTATTTTTTTACTACCATGAGAATTTTTTTCAACTCTTTTTGAATCAAGCCCATGGACCCCATCCGTTTTCAATTTCCTTAAATTTTTTTGCTTTAGGTTATTTTCTTTATTTTTTTTTCTTCTTCTCTTCTCAAAGGCATTGCATTGAATAGGGCTCCATTTGGCGATGTCCTAAACTGTTTTTCATTTTAGATTTAGAAATGGCTAAGATATTGACGTTTTACTTTTTTTCTCAAGCCTGGACGCTGTGATGCAAGCATGTTTTGTGCTTAGAATTAGTATAAAGGGCGGTTTCAAATCCCACCCGTATCTAAATAATCAGCACTTTCATCAAGATGAGTTTTTGCAGTGCCCCAGCCAAAAAAAAATACTACATATAGCCCTCCCCTTTTCAAGCTACCAGCCATCACATCAGACAAAGGGGCTGAGTTTCCCATCCATGGCTTGGGGGCTGAACAGCAGGCCTTCAGCCATGCCAGGACACCAGCTCCCCTGCCCTTCGGTGTGGGTCCGGTGCTCCCCCATTAGTGAACAGCAGGCCCATGCTTATCGGCGCAGGTCTGGTATTCACCCCTAGGGGAGAACCTGACCAGTGCCAAAGGGCACATTTTCTGGTGTTCTGGTATGCCAGAGAACCGTGGTTCGGCCTCTATGCCTGGTGTGCCAGCTGATCATGCTGATGCTCAATGCCACTTTTTTGGGGCTATGAATGGGTGGTGCACATTTACAGCCATAGGTCGCCCTGGGAAGGAGGGAGAGTGGGGATGGTTGAGGGGTGGAGGGAAGGCACTGAGCAGCCTCAGGGAGATTGTGGGCGGAAATCCATCGTTCAAGATGATGCACACCATTCATTGACGATGGCAAATGAGAGAGAGCTGAAGGGAGGGTAATCTAGGGCAACAACAGGATGCTTAGAGATAGAAAACAAAAGTGAAACCTGAAGTCTCGTTTACACAACTGATATTTTTGTTGTTGCCTGAACAAGAACAAGCATAAAAAAAGACCACCACCCCCTCACAGCCATCTCATAGCTTGATTTGGGGGGGGGGGTTAAAATAAAAAGGGACTCAGTGATTCCACGGTAGATCCCTCCGGTGTAAGCTATCACCCTGAGAAGATGGGGACCCCTGCTCTAAACCAAAGCTGACTACTCTTTTATATACAAGGGACCCTAACATTAAAGACCAGAATATGCACCAGTGCCTCTATATTAGACAAGTTGCTATTCAACCATATTGCCATTTATGTAAATATGGATATTATACATGTGAGCATAATAAAAAAATTGAAAATCATTTTCTTTTATTAAATAAAAACTTTTCAGATTTAAAACGGTTATTTAGGGATATACTGTATAATCACTGAAACCTGTATATTAATAAGTGAATTGCTACCACTGCCTACTTTTCTCCCATGCCAGCTACTGTATATTCATTTGCTTAGGTCAGTACCTTCTCTGCTTGCTCATCTGTCATTGCTTCTTTATAAATCAATATAACCACATGGTTAATTATGTAAATCCGGCGCTCTGCTGACATCTGCCAACTCTAATGCCTACAGGCAAAGAGATAACGATTCTCATTTCAATATCTTTTTATCTCCCATTCTCTAAATCTAAGGCAGCCATGTTTACAATGATAGTGTATGTAAGTAGTAAGTAAACAGTCTTTTGAAACCCAGATCTCCCCCAGAGATTGGATAAAAGAGTGTAACATAAAGGACTAATTTATCCTGATACTATCCTGACTTCCTGATATCTCCATTACAAACGGACATTTGTATTTGCACACTTAACATTTGGATTACCTAAAACAAATAATTTTCGTTACAGTCATCTTGAATGTTTTGCACATATTATCAATAAGATAGAAGCCATTACCCTTACGGCACCATTTAAGAACTTTTGTTATAAAATCCTTGTAAGAAAATACAATATCTTTACACTCTCAAGCCTGACATGAGACTGCCCTTAACAAATTTCCTTTTTAACAATCTGCCCCTGGCAGGGGGTAGCCAGATTCAGGCATAAAGCTCTATATGGTTGACAGGAAATAGCTGGGTACTGCCACAAAGCAAGTCTGCTGCTTAGAGCGATGATAAGGTATCTCACTATATGTCACTAAAAGGCTCATTGGGATGCGCTAGGTTAGTTTAGGGAAGGTTTAGGCCCACTTTAAGGCCCTACTTTGAGTCTGTCCAGGCAAATGCGTCACCTTTTGTCTTCTGCAGCAGTTCCGTGTAATTCTGGCTGTTCAACAAATCCTACACCAATTTTTTAATAAAAATGTTGTTGGTCACTAATGTACTGAGTGTGGGGAGGCTTCTTGATTGCTGATGAGCTTCTCCCCCATGCATACCCCCCTGGCCAATCGAAGGGCCCAGTTTCACAGAGGGGGTGAGTAGTAGATATAAGCAACAGGGGGTTTTCTGGGGGGGGGGGGGGGGATATGCAAGGACAGGGCACTGGCAATCGGGATTCCTACCCTGCAGTCATTACATTGGTGACCAACGTTCATTTTATAAATAGAGTGAACATGCTTCAGCCACTGTGGCTGATGCTGGGGACAGGATTAACCATACCCCTGCCACCAGGGATGCCAAGATACTTGTATTTCACTAGTATTAGAACTACTAGTATTTGAGAAACAGATATTTTTGAGCACCAGGCCTAGATGCAGTAGCCACAGGGGGAAAAAGGTAAGTTTTTTATTATAGCCTTTAAATCCACAGTGTAATGCCTTGACCAGTCATTAGTGTTTGTTCACTTGTGAAACCCCAATTTAGATCTGCATGCTTCACCTATAGCCATAGGTTGCCATGTTGGCATCCAGGACTGTGAAACTGTCACCAGGAAGTGCCAGGGTAAGGGTTTTAGGCTTCTGTGCATGCAGCAGATGGTAGAAAGATTGACTGGTCTGACTGTTTTTTAGAAAAAAGGCCGCACACTTATGTAAATAAGTGAGGGCCCTCAATTGAAAAAAAATAAAAGCAGAAATAATGAGTATTCATTAGGAGCTTTATATTGGCATATATATGCCATTTTCAGCGGATCAAATTTGGCGACAGAAGGACTTAAAATGCCCAAAAGAAGGACAGCTGATGCCAGAATGACTGATGAAATGTCAAAGAAAAAAAAGCAGAGAATGCCTGGAGGTAGCTCAGGTAATGCACAGGTTAACAGTTCAGGGAGAGACATTAGGAAGGGCTACACTGGGGTCAGAAGGGTAGCTATTTTTATAAAAAGGAAGTTGGGTCACCAAGCGTCTCACACAGAAGGATATCCCAGCAGAGTAGTCACATATAGGCAGAAGTTGGTCTGGTGATTTAAATGAATGTGACAACAGGTGATGGTCAGCAATAAAAACTCTCTAATGCACTTTTACAACTTCAGGGTGGGACCAGGACAGCTCTACGTGGCCACTGGTAAGTCACAGGTCAAAGGACTGGTTTAGCTTCTCAAATCACAGGCTGGCAGGGTGCAACCAGCCTGAGGGTACTACCAAAGCACCACATGGCATTGGTGGCCATTTAAGAATTCAGAACATATAACACATTCCAAAATATAATATGCCAAAGTAGGAACATAAACTACTCACTTTCCTAAACACCACTGGGATTAGAATGTCATTTTTGGGCTGTCCCACACCAAGGCTTCTCTAACAGATAGCTACTCTTTCTGGTCAAAGAGGTCTCTCTAAGAAAATCTGCCATGAAACCCAGTGTGAGAAGCATTAGTGCTGCAGAGGATGCTTGTACAGCTAATGGGAAGGTGAACATGGTAAGTACACATTTTTTATCCCAATTGATTATGTGCTCAACTTGTGGACTGGGGGTCACATGTGATCTTCAGATCCATCTGATGTGGCCCCTGACCTGCAGTGCGGAAAGTGGGAGATGTTAAAAGAGGACTGATGTGTAAAGGTAGTTAAATAGGGTTTCAGTAAGGATGGGCAACTGCACACAATGTGATTTCGAAGTGTCATAGTGACAGCGGTAGTGACGGTGGATTGGAGGAACACAGTGACACTGATTGTACAGCACTGCCCCTGGATGAAATAGTTTTTCTTTAATAATTGTATGCTTAGCATTGTTGGGAGCTTAGTTGGGTTGAGTATTGGGAACATGGTTAAGATGTGGGATTGATGGGGAGGCCTATAAATAACTGGCCCATATATTCAGAGTGGTAAGACAAATGACACCTGCATTGCTAGCATTCATGTTACACATGAATGTAGGGGTGTGGTGGAAGGACATACGAGTGGAGTTTGTGGAGGCAGTGGGTATTCTGAATGTTCATTTTGCTATTCCAAATGAAATAAAATCTCAACCAATTCATTGTGGCCCACGACCAGGTTCCATATAATTTAATTGGCCCCCGCTTGTCAAAAGGTTGAGTACCCCTGCACTAAAGGTTCCCTTTATAGCAGAATCTGCTGCCACATAGAGGGTTTTACAAGCACACTAAGAAAGGAACCAAATGGCTGTTTACTACATTTACTATATTTTGCCTTGAAAAAGAGACCATATGGTCTCGTAACACATAGGTGTCCTGGGGATTGAGCTGTACCTGTTTACATGGTCATGTAAGATGATGCTGCATTGTATGTATTGTGGATTTTCTTAGTTGCACCTTTCCTTGATTTAGCTTGGGCTTCCCAAAAAATTTTTTGCACATGAAATTCTAATTTGGCACATGAAATACTGTTATCTGATGCACTTTATTGCACTGACACTTTATATATGAATATAAAATGTTTTGAATTAGATATATATATTTTTTTATGATTAACACATATATAATAATTGCAGCACCTTAATGAAATAGAGGGACAGCACCCCCTTGTGGTGTAAATGACCTACAGCATGGCATTTAGTTTTTAAATGATTTTAATGTTCATCATGTTACAATATAAATAATAATTATTATATTAATCTGAGTGAAAGTGTGAGACTCTGTTGGTTGAGGAGAAATGGGGGCATAGAGGCACCCCCTAAGTATTTTTCTTAATTCTATAGAAATGAACCACAGAGCAGTGCACCCGCCATAAATCAAATAAAAAGGGTATTTTTGGTGCCACCCCTTTAATATAAGTTTGTCATATATAATTTGTAGCAACATGTCTGGACTAGAGAGAGGAACTGACGTGTCCAAACTAGTCAATGAATCCTCATGAGCATGTCTGTGACTAATGGCTGCTGCAAGGTGTAACCCTGACATTCCAGTTTAACAGAGAGCTAAGAATGTGGATGTTTCTTATCCATAACAATTGTCTTTTGCAAACATACCAAAGAAAGATTTTAACTGCTGTGTGACAACACCAGACATTTATGATAAATGCTAAAAAAAGCAGAGACATCTCTATCAGTTTACAAATAGCAGGAGAGGTGTAGAGGAATGCATCTAATACTGTATGACAGATAGCAGTGCTCTGGCCTCTTTTATTTCTAAATGCACTGTTCGAACTCTGCAAAGCAGCACATAGCATGTCCAAATTCCTTCTGTAGTGCTCTATGTTTTTACTATTTTTTGTGGATCTCCACATAGCTGCCTCTAAAGCTCTGCTGCTGCACTACTTACTTCATCTGTTTTTCTGTGTGGAGATCTGCAAAAACTGTTTGTTGGTGAGCTTTGTAGGAGAAGGTTGGGGAGTGGGAACCTGTTGTGTCTAAGTTACAGATCTGTGCTATGCTTAAGAAGAAGCTTAAGGTGCTTCGAAAGCTTGTATTTTCAATCTTTTGACATATAAAGCCAATACATGGTTTAATCATAACCTTGGATTTCTTGCTTACATTGATGACTAACACCTTATAACAAATTACTAATGTTAAAATAAGTCCCTCTATTGTGGTCCAGGGAAAAAGGCAAAACAAAAAAGCTCCAAACTTCAAGAGTAACCCATATGCCCAACAGGAGGCAGTAACCATTCAAAACCCCCAAAGGGGGTTGTTAAAAAGATATTGTTTAAAATATTATTCACTGTCGGGGCGTGGCTTGACATGGCGGCGTAGAGACGCGACAGAGGAGAGCTCCGCACTAGCCATCAAAGCCCAGGGCACACAGACGCCGAATATACCCACCAAATTCGTTGACCAGGAGGGGGAAGTCCAGAGGGATGCAGCGGTGGAGCTGGGAGCAACCCATCCCAGCCTTCTTTCAGCCGCGGGGAGAGAAAGATCCCCCAGGACAAGAGGCCAAAATGGCGGCGGCGAGGAACCGGCGCACGCGGAGGAGGATGGAAGAGTCCCCGCAGGAGGGGTGCCATAGGCCCACAATCCGTCAAGTAGGAGAGCCCCCGGATCAAGGGGAGGTCTCGGAGTGAGGTCTGAGTGTACGCAGCAGCGGGGCAGAGGACACATGCTGCGGTGAGCAGCGCCCGGCTGCTAGTGACTGCGGAGGTTCACAGCACAGAAGACGGCGGGAGAAGAGCACCCAGCGGGCCCCAGGTCAGTTCGCATCCCCGCCCCCCCCGTCAGCCCTCACAGTGCCTCCAATTTAGTCACCCACCTCACAGACCCATCTCGGGCGGGGGGGGGGGCCCTGGGGGGAGGGGGAGACGGGGGCGCAGCACATGGACAGGCTGCTGTGACAGGGAGGCAGGATGGCCCTGGGCAGACAGGTCATAAAGCTCAGACCCCGGAACCAGAGCTGGGAAGATGCAGCCCAGACTCCCCGCCGGGAGCCCAGCCACCCAGATACCACTCTCCTCAGAGAATGCGCCGGCCGTCGAGCAAGTGGCCCCCACTCCCCCCACCCTCCCCAGCGCCAAGCAACGCTACAGGCACCCCGCCGCTGCTGGCAAGCCCTGTCCCCGTATTGGGAGGCCAGTCGGGTTCGTCCTTCTGCAGCCTCATGGGGGAGCCGGACCGGATGGAAGTGGCGCCCGCTCAGCTGACAGGAAATTAAGGAGGAGCACAAGTCCTAGAGGGGCATGCACGGGCGATTTACCCGGGATCCCAGTTTGCTTGGAGCCCAGTGGAGATGGATCTGGATGTCGAAGTTGCTGGCCCTGCGTACCCCGACCGCTCCACCGGCGGACCCTCATCCCAGCGGAAGCTGCCCTTGGCCGTACCGATAGATCTACTGTCCCGTTCGGTTGCAGACGCCGTGATCAGAGAGGCCTTGAGAGGCCTGCCGACGAGGGCCGAGTTCGATGGCTATGTCTCCAGAATGGAAGGCACCATAAAAAGAGAGCTTGCGACCCTACAAGGAGCAGCAGCGGAAGTCACGCAGAGAGTTGACAGCGTGGAGGGCGCACATGTTTCACTGGAAACGCGAGTGTAGATTCTTGAGCAGCAACAAGAAGGAAATAAGCGTCTTCTATCCGACCTGTTTCTGGCCCAAGATGACACGGAAAACCAGCCGCAGGAATAACCTTTGTCTTCGTGGAGTTCCGGAGTCAGTGGAGCCGAAAGACCTGGCATCGGTAGTGTCATCCATCTTCAATGAGATCCTAGGACTGCCTGGCACGAATTACATTGAATTGGACAGGGTCCACAGAGCCCTCGGGCCCCGGCCCACCGACGCAAGCAGGCCCAGGGATATCATCTGCAGGGTGCACTTTTTTAAAATCAAAGAAGATGTGCTTAGACGGGCCTGGGAGAAGGGCCCAATTGCATTCCGCGGGGCCCAGGTCATTATCTTGCAAGACCTCTCACGAAGGACTCTGCACATGCGGAAGCTTCTGAAACCCGTTCAGGACGCCGTCCAGAGGCAGGGGGCCACCTATAGATGGGGCCACCCATTTCAGCTCTTAGTCCGTAAAAATGGTGGACTATTTGTTCTCAAGGACCCCGGCCAGTTACCAGATCTGTTTCACTTCCTGGAAGTAGACCCGCTGGACTTCCCTGACTGGACTGCCCCTGATCTGACGGTATACAACAGGCAGCTCCTGCAAAGGCCCGGGGGGGGTCCCCGCGGGGGTGGGAGGGGGATAGGGGGTCGACGGCGGTAGACACTGATGCCGCTGGGCCCATCGTGCGGGCCCCTGTGTCCCTCCGCCCCAACTCAGATAACACAACTATGCAGTGCCTGCTTGACAGGTGGATCGGGTGGTGGAGCGTGGGGGGCGGCGCGGCGGGCTACGGATCTGCTGTGTGAGATGTCTTAACTGCTGTTTACATGTATAGCTTGTTGAATGTTCGGTCTTGGTCTCCTCGCTGTCGCTGGCCGGGCCTCCGGCAGCCGGTCGGGCAGAGCAACTGCCATATGCAGTGGTGGGCTTCTTGAATGACTGGTGGGAGGCTTGCCCCGTGCTCTCTTTTTGTTCCCTTCTTCCTGGTAAGCAGTACACGATTTTCTGGGGACACATGGAGGCTGGGCATCAGTGGTGCCCCCTCATGTCTCTCAGACTGCTGGCGCCTGTCACTGCAACACTAGGCGGCAGTAGACTTAGTGTGTCTCTTTTCCTGTCACCCCTGGTCCCATTCCTCCACGCCCACAGGTTTTATTGGTGCACCCCCCTGGGGAAGTTCATTGACCCCACCAGGCGGGGAAACGAAAAAAAAGAAGGTATATTGGTAGTAATAGTTTAAGAGGTTTGACTGTTCTTTTTTTAAAAAAATAAAAAAAAGGGCACCATATACGTAGGCTCCCTCAGAGGGGCCTGCAGTTGACTACTTAATGGTCTATAGTTGTTACTTGTGTTTTTGTACCGTGTCTTGTCTCCCCCTCCAACCCCCTACCCCTCCGCCAACCCGAACGGAGTCCCTCCCTACGCATATCCCCCCTTTCTCCTTGTATCCCCTCTTCCCACCTACTCCTTAGTAGGCTCAAGGTTAGAAGCAAGAGGTAAATAGGTATCTTGGTCCGGGACACCAGCAGTGTCGTAGCTGCAAAATGAATCGGTTGAAGGTAGAATCACTAAATGCTAGGGGCCTGAACACACCGGAGAAGAGAACTATCCTCTGGCAGAAATTAAAAAGATATAGAGTAAAAATTATTTTTGTCTAGGAGACGCACTTTAAAGGGGCTGCGGCTCCCAGGTTAAGTAGTAAGTTCTTCCCACACGTGTTCACCAGCTGCGCGGCAGAGGCCAAAATGAGAGGGGTCGCAATCTTGATTGCAAGAGATGTCCCCTTCACCTTAAGTGAGGTCTGGGGCGATGAGTATGGGAGACTGGTGATGGACAAGGGAAAAATAAACCAAAAAATGTACACCCTGGCCTCCGTCTATGTCCCTAATCAGGGACAGATTCAGTTCCTCAAGCATACACTAGAGAAGGTTGAGAAATTTGCAGAAGGGGAAATTATCCTGGGAGGCGACTTCAATTTGCCCATTGAGCCCCTGCTGGATTCCTCAGCGGGGCAGATCAGCGTTCTCCCAATTGGCATTAAGGTCACTGAGGAAAAAGCTACATAGCCTGCGGCTGGTGGACCCGTGGAGGGCGGGAAACCCTGCAGTCAAGGATTACACCTTTTGCTCGAGTGTGCATGGGACATATTCCAGGATCGACTACCTCTGGGTCTCACATAGCCTGATGGGCCTGGTCTCGGAGGAGGGGGTTTATCTGACCACCTTCTCGGACCACGCTCCTATCTATTTAGATATAGACCTCCTAGACAGACCCCAGTCCCCTTCTGCGTGGAGACTGAACGAATCTCTCCTACAAAATGAGGCGATAAAACAGGCAATTAGAGAAGATATAGAAATGTACTTTAGAGACAATGCTAATGGGGAAGTCTCTCCAATGACTCTGAGGGAGGCCCACAAAAGTGTGATCAGGGGGCAACTGATTAGTCATGCATCCAGACTAAAAAAAGAAAGAACGGCCCAACTGTTGAGACTCACGGAGCGGGTCAAACAACTGGAATTGTCCCATAAGCAATCTGATGTGGCGACAGTACTCGGCGAGCTGACTCAGGCCTGAGAAGCCCTCAACAACTTAAAAAGCGAAGTATGTGATTACGGTAAGAGATGCAGGCAAAGATATTACAAGCATGGGAAAAAAAGTGGGGCACTACTTGCCAGAGCCCTCAAGCAAAAACATGCCCAGAACTATATAGCAGAGATCTTAGACGAATCACAGCAGAAGCAGCATACTCCAGAAAAGATTGCGGAGGCCTTTAGGTCCTATTACCCCCGCCTGTATGACCTGGCCGGCCGTCCGGTGGCACGGACACACTTGGGGAAAATAAAGGAGTACATAGACGGCTCAGGGATGCCGACGATCCCGGAAGGGAAAGGCTCCGGGAGCAGACAGGTATACAGTTAAATATTACAAAACTTTTGTTTCATTGCTGGGCCCCCGGTTGGTTAGAGCCTGGAACACGATCACAAACGAAGAAGCCCCTGGTGCTTTCTCAAATAGAGAGTTGGAGGCCCACATCACGGTGATACACAAATCAGGCAAGGCCCACTGTCCTGTAAGAGCTACCGACCCATCTCCCTGCTCAACACGGACCTGAAGCTATACGCCAAAATCCTGGCCAATAGGTTGGCGCCGATAGTGGCCCAAGTGGTCCACTTGGATCAGACGGGCTTCATGTTGGGCAGGGAGGCTAGGGACAACGTAGTGAGGGCCATTAATGCTATGCACATTGCTAAATCCTCTGCAACAGCCATGATGGTACTCTCCACAGACGCAGAAAAGTCCTTTGATAGGGTGAGTTGGCCATTCTTGTGGGAGACCCTTCGACACATAGGCCTGGGCAGTAAAATGAGGATGATCATTGAAGCGCTGTATACTACCCCCACCGCCAGAATTAGGGTGAATGGCCTTAGCTCCAATCCGCTCCAGATGCGTAATGGCACGAGGCAGGGGTGCCCTCTGTCGCCCCTCCTCTTTGCTCTCTCACTAGAGCCTTTCTTGTGCAGGGTTAGGGACAACCTTGACATACGCGGACTTGACTTTAGGGAGGGCTCCCACAAGGTGGCCGCCTACGCGGATGACCTCCTTTTCTTCATTACTAATCCATCTGTCTCAATCCCAGTTTTGATGAGGGAATTTGAGGCATACGGGAGGCTATCCTTCCTCAAGATCAACTTTGATAAGTCAGAGACTCTCAACATGTCGCTTCCGGGGGAGGCGATTAGGAACATCCAGCAGTCATTCTCCTTCAAATGGGCAAAAACCTCGATTACCTTCCTTGGTACCCAACTACCGAGTCAGCTATCGAATATCCTGTCACTGAATTTTCTCCCATTGGCCCGAAGAATAAAAGCGGATTTGGAGAGATGGGATCACTCTACCTTTTCATGGATGGGAAGGGTAAATATAATTAAGATGACAATATTGCCCAAACTGTTGTTCCTGTTCCAGGCTCTCCCGGTTCGGATCCCACTGCAGTTTTTTAAAGATTTAAACAAGACACTAGTGAGGTTCTTTTGGAAAAAGAAGAGGGCAAGGCTCAAACTACAAACTTTGTGTAGACCTAAGGGTGTGGGAGGGATGGCGCTCCCGGACATGAAACTGTATTGGGCGGCCACGCATCTGCAAAGAGTCTGTGAATGGCAGACTTGTCGTGAGACAAAGAGGTGGGTGCAGTCAGAGCTCACTGCAGCCGCAAACCCGCTAACTGCAGCCATCTGGAACAGGGAATCCCAATTCCCTGGAGTTAGAGCTCACCCGACCATATCAGCTACCATCTGGGTCTTCCGGAGCTATAGAGGGTGAATGGGAATATCCCCCTGGCCATCCCCAGTGGTCCCAATTGTGGACAACCCTCCTCTACACCCAAGCATCTTTAGAGTAGATCTTAGAGAGTGGGGAGGGCTACACCAGCTAAGAAGTGGGGATTTGATATCAGGAAGAGGGTGGGCCACTCTGGAGGAACTGAGGGCTAAATTTGACAACAGTATGTTGGACCCATGGACTCTCCTGCGCTTTCAGTCTCTATTGTCGCTACTGGGATTCAGGAGAGAGATTAGTAGAGAATTAACAGGGTTTGAGAAGATATGTGTGGGTGGGCAACCGTTTCCACACCTAATATCTGCTATATACTCCCTACTTGTCAATGAACAAACGGTGCCCCCTGCGTTTTGGGACGAGTGGGAAACTGATCTGGGCAGGCCATTAAACGAGGAACAGAGGGAGAAAATAGCGACACTGGCACATAAGTCTTCAGTTGCAACGAGGGTGCAGGAGACCAATTATAAAATACTGACACGCTGGTACTACACACCCGACAGACTCAGCAGGATGTATGCATCTGGGGATCCGCTTTGCTGGAGGTGTGGTACCGAGTGTGGGACCTTGTTTCACATCCTGTGGACTTGCCCTAAGATACGGAAATATTGGGGGGAGGTCCTGTCTGTTATCTCACGCATCATAGGAGCCCAGATTCAAGCCGACCCGGCCCAGGTTCTACTTCACCTACCGGATTGCTCAGTAGGAAAATACAAGAAAACCCTATGAGTACATCTGCTGAACGCGGCCAAGCAGGTGATTCCAAGATTTTGGAAGCAAAAAAAAACCCCGACAGTGAGAGACTGGATAGGGGAAGTGATGAGCATAAGTGAAATTGAGAACCTCACACTTTCACTACACGAAAGAGATGAACAGTATAGGACAACCTGGATGCTATGGCTGATGTTTAGTGAGTCAGATGAATTTAAAGAGCTGTTTGACCAGTAGCCTCCGGGGTGTGCCCGTGCCGCCGCGCTGAGTCAGTGGAGATGATAGGTTGGTAAAAGACCATCCTTGATTAATGGTAGTGGCCAAGAAGCTACAAGTAGAGCTTGAATATAAACATGGCCTTGCGCCTCCCCCTCTTCCCCAGCCCCTCATTTTCTCCTCCACACTCTCCTACCGAACCCCAATGTTACTCGTGTCCCCCCATTGTGTGTTACCAGTGGGTCCAATTTAGAGGAAGGGGTATTCGGGAGAGTCTGACAGAAAGAATGAGAGAATCCCTTAACGAATGGGAGATAGTCCTGAAGAAGAGGGGGACTAGGTGCCAAGACCAGTCTGAAGCCGAGTGGAGGTAGCCTGGGTATCCGCAGAGATAGTGAGTTTCGCTCCACATAGGCTATAGTTTATGAACACAGCGAATCTCTCCCGATGTGTATAGTGAAGCGGCTGTAAACATGATAGAGATACACAGCTAAGCCGGAATGCGAGCGATAATGTTGAAAGATGTATCCTGGATGCCTTTCCCCTACCCCACTGGAACTTTTGTGTATGTTCAATGTCTTATGGTCAATGTGTAAAATCAAAATAAAGAATATTAAAAAAAATATATATATTATTCACTGTCAATCATTTTCTTCTCATTTTCTTTGATTTATGCAGCTACAATGATTAACATGTCCTAGGAAAAGGTTACCTTCCCTCTGTCCATCCCTCCTTAGTTTAGCCAGCTTAGGGCACAACAATGAGACCTTTTGGGGCATCACATGGATTTCTTCTAAAAGTAGAAAAGACCTTTAAAATTGGGTAGGAGGAGGGAAATTAAAAAGAAACTTTACTGAATTTGCATATAAGAACCACAATAAATACCAACCTTATGTGCCAACCATTCCTCCACTCTAATCGCCTCTGCATACTTGACACGTAAGGTTTATCTTTAGCTAAATAGAGCTCAGCAAGTCCAAAGAGAACAGAGAACCAAAGACATAAGCTCCAAAGTCAAGTGAGAATAACTGTCACTTTCTTGAATAAGTATTTCCGAAGGCTGCTTACCATGTCGGCATCTAATTCCCACTTGCCAAGAACCAAAATCAGGTACATGTTTCCTTTACCTGATGTGGATACCTGAGTTACAGTATAACATGTCTTGTGTAATTTAGGAAGTATGTTGCTTTGAAAAGCAAATAGGCATAGTAAAGTATTAGATGTGGTCATCAATATTTCTACTTTTTCCAATTCTCTAACTTTATTTAGTCATTCATTTACTCATCCAGCAATGACATTTGTGAACTGCTCACAGTACACAAAGGTACTATATTTTTCACAATATAAGAGGTACATAGGAAAGAATATTCTGAACCAAATGGTGTGCAGTAGCAGTAGCAGACACGCACAGACTGGCAGCCATGGATCAGATACCCTGCCCACCCGCTGTTCATCCAGTGCTGACTCCTCCAGCATCCGGGGAGGTTTAGGTTGATTCTGCTATGCTGCCTATAATGGGGAATGGGAGGGGGGAATGCCATGCTGCCTTTAATAGGGAATGGGAGGAGGAATGCCACACTGCCTGTAATGGGAAATGGAAGGAGAAATGCCGCACTGGCTATAATAGGGAATGGGAGAGGGAACAAAGGAAAACAACTGGGTATAGGTCAACCCCAGATTTATAAGACCTCCAAGTGTGACCACGCCATTAACAAAAAACAGGTTAAACCAAGAAATATAAAAAATATATGCACATTTTATTGTTACTCATTCATATTCAAAGAAGGGGAAGGAGGCAGTTAAACCATTCCTCCCCCCTTCTAATGAAAAACAGCTATCACTGATAATTTCAAACCATATGTTATGAAAATGAATACAATGTATATATAACATGGATCAAACCCTTACAGCATATGGGCTTGATCAATAAAATAAAACAAGGGACGAGTTCCTTAGTACAGTACAGACATAATAGTACCATTAGGCATGCGACAGTTTGGTGAATAATCTTGTTTGGTGGTGGAGGTGGACTAGTTTCGCCCTATTTAGGGCTTTCTCTGCACCTCTATTTGTTTTTTTAAAGATCCATCCCACCTTAACCATAGTGTCTATGCAGTTCCACCTATACGGTGCAAGTGGAGGGAAAGGGAGAGGGACAAAGGGAGAAGAAAAGAAAAACATACAACAAAAACAATTTAGTGAAAATAATCATCACAATAACCTATTTCACCATAGTTCATATGAACACATCATAATACCTGGAAGTCCCATGTGGTCACTGTAAGCTGACTGTATGTCAACGGGCTAGGGAACGGATATAAAATCCTGATTGCATCTTCACCATCTATATATAAAATCCAAATTGCATCTTCACCATCTATAATGTCAAAAAATATGTACCAGACACCTGGTCAGCAAATTGTACTATTGCTATTGTTGTCACTACTGATTAAGTGGAGATATGCATCTGCAGTGGCTGTGTTGCATAAGGGGACACAGTCGGTGCCTCCAGATGTCAGCGAGTGGTGTGGCTGTAAGGGGGCTGATGTGGCACCATCCGGGTCACATCTCCGACCTGTTCCCCACACAGCCCGAATGTGAAGGATGCACGTGGCGCGCCCTTTTAGTCCGGCGCGCCAACGTTATCCTAGAGATGCGGACTACTTCCGGAGCTGGCGGGCAGCAATGCTGACGTCACTGCCATACCCGGAAGTGCCGCCGACTCGTAATGGAGGGTGGTGCACAGGGGGGGGAGGAGAGAGGAGGCCGAACCAAGGGGAGGGCGCCCTGCCCCCCGACCGACACCGGCGCGCAGAGCCGGAAACAAACAGCATACACGGGCAATGGCCCGCACACCCCACCCTCGAAGGGACACCGTCCCCCCCGACAGGCGGAGGCGCGCCACACCAGACAGCGCACGCCTGCCCGGGCCCCCACGAAAACGCGGAAACACGGGTGAACAGCGAGCGGTCACCAATGCCAGCGGGGGGGCACCGTTATAACACCCATATCACATACTATTGTACCACACAGGATTATAAATATCCAGTAATGTAAAGATAAATTGTGATTTAGTTGGTAAAATCTCTCTGATCGTTCATTAGCACGTGCCAGTGTCGTTGGAAAATATTTTTGTGTGTGATGATGTGCCGAATATGTGAGGGTAATAGCCAGTGATCGTTCCTTTGGTTTAACCTTAGGTTTATACAATATTTCCGTTCGGGACCTCGCAAGGGCTTTTTTATACGCAGTCGATAAGGTTTTTTTACTATACCCTCTTTGAGACAATCTATCCCTGATCCCATCTGCTGCCTTTTTGAAACTACTGTGATTGGTGCAGTTTCTGTGAGCCCGGAGATATTCTCCATATGGAATGCTACGCAGTAGATCCTGAGGGTGATAACTTGTAGCTCTTAAGATTGTATTCGCAGCTGAGGTCTTCCTAAAGAAGTCTGAATGGAGTTGACCCTGTGCATCGACATAAACTGTCAGGTCCAAAAAAAATAATCTTATATTCACTGACTTCATAAGTAAATCTAAGATTTAAATTATTTTGGTTTAGAATTTGAATAAATTCCTCAAGTAATTGTCTGGGGCCAGTCCATAACACATAAATATCGTCAATGTACCTGTGCCACGTAAGAACGTGGCACAGGTACATTGCGAGATTGTCCTCTCCCCACAACTCTCTCTCCCAACGGCCAAGGTACAGGTTGGCATATGATGGGGCACACGTGGTCCCCATCGCCGTACCCTGTACCTGATGGTAAAGCTGGCTGTCGAAGAGAAAGAAGTTGTGGGTGAGGACAAATTTAAGTAATTTGAGTATAAACAAATTGAGATTGCATAGATTTAAATCCAATTCATTAAGAAAATATTGGACTGCTAGCAGTCCCTGATCATGGGGAATGCTGGAGTACAGGGCCTCCACGTCCAGGCCCACCAAGAGGGTCCCCGGGGGCACAGTCAGTCCAATGCCACAATGCCTATAACAGGGACTGGGAGGAGGAATGCCACACTGCCTGTAATGGGAAATGGAAGGAGAAATGCCACACTGGCTATAATGGGCAATGGGAGGGGAGAATGCCACGCTGCCTATAATGCAGAATGTCCAAACTGTATACACTGAAATAAAGAACAATCATGGTAAAAAATAGCAACATTTTCTCCTATATACAGTCTCTAATGGTAAAACAGGCTGTGATAAGGAGATTCAGTGAAATAATGGGGGTTAGCCAAATGATTTTGGATTTTTCTGGAATCCCCTAAAGCTCTACAGACTAGGTGCAATTATTTTCAGTTGGGGTAGATATTTTATTTTAGAAGTTACAAAATTACAGCAGCCTATGGGGATTTCAAACAAATTTGGAAAGGCTTATTATAAATGCTGTTATTTTGTAACTTCTCAAGTAAAATATATTCACGATTAAAAAATAAATTGTACATAACCAGTAGAACTTTCACATTTGCCAGAATACTTGACTTTTAAATAAAAGAAAAGTATTTTTTATTTTAGTTTATTGTGTACTGAGTAAGAAAGTTCTCACTGCCTCTCCAAACTCAGCTTCTCCAGAAAATCCCCAAATCTTCTGGATAATCCTCAATGTAATTTTGGGAATGCAATGAAAAGGCATGCAATAAATTAGATGAATGTCTGAAAAAAAGACGTAGAGGCCAGGCAATACCTTTAAAATTAAAACTGACCTGATTTAAGAATCAAAGAAATGGCTTAAAATTATTAATATGTAGATGTGGTTATTTGACCTCACCCTGCCGTCAGACAATGTTGAGCCTTTAAACACCTATGGAGGGGGTGGCATCACATGTCTGCACGTCATGTCCCCATGTGTGTGCAAGCACACAAAAAGCTAATAAATACATGTTATTATTATACCTGGAGGTTCCACCCCCAACATTGTTTCCAAAAAATAGTTTTGTCATTCTTCCCTTCTCTTTGATTTATAAATGCACATGTGCAGATGCGATAAGACAGTTCTAGAGGTGAGGGACAAATAATTTTTTGGGTTAGATATTTTATTTTCAAAATAACATCAGCCCATGGGAAATCCAAACACATTTGGAGAAGTTCACATTTAATGTGTTTGGATGCCCCATAAGCTACTGTAATATTATTACTGTTATATTATAACTAAAATAAAATATAAAAATAATTTGCACCTCACCTGTAAAATCACAAGTGCAGTGATTCTTAAATAGAACAAGACTATATTTTTTATTTTACTTTACTGTGCGCTGACTGCCTCTCCAAACACAGCTTTTCCAGAAAAATCCAAAATCATTTGGGTTACCATCCCAGTGTTCTGAATGTGTATGAAAGCCTACTTTAAGAAAAGCTATGTAATACCAAACAGGATGCCAGGGGTGATAAGGAAGGTTGCTTATGGCAGCAAGTTTCTACTTACAATGTCCTCTGAAGGACATTAAAGCCTCTGGAGCATTACATTGCACATTACATAGTCCGCATTCAGCCTAATATACAAAAGATAGATAATGAATATATATATAGCTCTGTGAAGCTAACCAGATCTATATAAATGAAAGTATACTTGAATTTTATGTTTCACGACCCTTGTAATGATTTTTTTAAAAATCAACAAAAGTGCCAACATATTGCCCCTTAATCTCTAATATTTTCTGGATACCATGGAGGGTCTACAGCACGTGTTAAACTAGAGCAAATGCGGCCCTCCAAATCTTTTTTATGTGGCTCTTTGACAAGTGCCACCTGGTGGCCATTGGGCTGTGGCCCTTCCAGCCAGACCAATGATGCCAATGATTCTGACGCCAGCAGCATGTCTTAGCGCTTGTGTGTAGTGCTGCTGAGTGATGCTGCATTCCACTGTACAGCATAAGTATTGCCTCTAATTCTGCCCCATGCATGGTGACTAAAAAGTGCTGCTTTCCGTGCAGCACTGTTAGTGTTCCAGGAGGGAAGAGAGTAGTGTCTGCAACTGTTCTGTGTGCAATCAGCTCCCACTACACAAGGAGGGGCCCTAGCCCACCCAACTTAATGCCTAGCAGAGGGTGCCACATCTTCTGCAGGGGTTATTGCTAGCTATTGCCATTTGGGGTGGAAAAAATGATTGTAGATCTGCACTGAGCAAAATAATTCAGTGCCATTCGACTGTCATGGGCAAATTAATTCAGTATCTGCAACTTTCCTGGCCAAAATAATTCTGTGCCTATCCTTGGCAAAACAATTAAACATCTGCATATGTCCTGGGCAAAATAATTCAGCATATGCATTGATCTTGGGCAAAATAATTCAGCCTCTGCATCTGTCCTGGGCAAAATAATTCAGCGTCTGGGCAAAATTATTAAATGGCTGTCCTGGCCAAAATATTCCAGTGCCTGTCCTGGGCAAAATAATTCAGCCTCTGCATCTGTCCTGGGTAAAATAATTCAGCATCTGCGTCGGTCTTGGGCAAAATTATTAAATGGCTGTCCTGGCTTGTCCTGGGCAAAATAATTCAGTGTCTGCATCTGTCCTGGCCATACTTTAGTCATGTTTACATTTTGTTTTGTATTTGTTATTAACTATTAACCTTTGAGGGTGACCAAAATGTTGATGTGGCCCTTGGTGAAAATTAATTTGATACCCCTGGTCTAGAGTAAGAAGTTTTGCCCTTTTCACACAGGCTTAGCAGTAATTTATAAAGCATGATAAAAGTAAAACTCCGGGAAGCAAAGCAAAGAAGACCCACACACTTAACTTTTAAAGATAGAAGGTTAGCAAGAAACACCTTTATGCTTGCTTTTATTACTCTGTATTAGAACAGTAAGTAGGCTATTTTCCATAACTTTCTTTACTTTTTGTATTGTGTTCTGCTTGGATTGTGAGCCCCCCCACCCTCAAAAAGTACCAGACTGATGCCAGTGGGCACCTGACTTGTATGCACCCCAGTGCTGGGGGGGGGGCGCATGTAATTGGAAGGAAATAACGGCAAGCCACCCAATACATTATTATTATTTTACAAGTAGTAGGCCACCCCCTCCACATTTACAGGAACAAAAATAAAACCAATGTCGTAGGGTAAAAATAGTTACCTGTGGTACTGTACTTTACTGCTTACAGGGACAGTCAAGGCAATTCAAGTAAATGGCAGCAAGGAGCTCACCTGTCACATGTGCCTCTCCTCCACCTCCTGTAGCATGCTATAGATCAGCATTCCCCAACCCTCCCCTTGAGAGCCATCAACAGATCGGGCTTTGCAGATTTCCACCCTAGATACACAGGTGCTGCAGCAGCGCTATAGAGCCAGCTGTGTTAAGATGCCTCTGAGGAGAGGATTGGGGCACACTGCTTTAGATGCTGTAGCAGGCCTCCATCATTTTGAACCTCCCGAACCTAATTACCTCCAACTTTGGCTAGGTGGTGGCTGAAAAGCAAGGCTGCCCCCCCAACTAGTTACTTACTTTTGTTTTCTGGGAATTGGGACCCCCTCCATGTGGCACCATGGAAACTGGGAAGGCCTATCCTAAGACCCTAACCATGTTTTGTTCTCCGCTGTTCCCTATTCTTCCTATGCTGGTATTGTTTAATGTTTAGTCTCCTACCAATTGATCCATGTAGCCTCTCTGTCAATGCAGATTCCTAGTATAAAATAAATCTGATTTTAACAGTAGCTTGTTGAGCAGTTCCCTTTCATGGATTTCTTAAAGGGTCTTGTACATTTTCTTTTTAAAGGACATAATCCCTTTATAAGGTACAGTTTTATTTGGTCATTATGTGCTTCTTACTTTGACATACTGTTTAAAGGGTCTGTCCAGGCACCCACAAAAAATCATTGGTTACCATTTGTCCACCATGACTTTCCATCCTGATAAGTTAAACTAAAACTTACACACTGCAACACGCTGACCAGCACAGGATGCAGCATAGCACTCCAGCACAGCACCCCAGCCCAGATGATTGCCCCACAGATGCACGACCTCCTGATCCTATACAAATTCAACTACTGAACTGCCCACACCAAAATGGCTAAGAGACCACATTACTCAACTTACTCAACACCACCAGTGAGTGGGGTGCCTGGCTGGGACTAACATACCTTTGGACCAGAGGCATTACTCTCCACCCCAAGGCAGCTTGCGTCTACCTTGTATATACCGTACTACAGTGACAAGCACACAAACCAAGCTTTTTCAGCAATACACAAGGATGAGCAATTGCAACCCACTGAGGACATCTAGATGAGGCGAAACGCGCCAGGGTTTGCAACCAAACTAGGATTTTCCTAGCAACAACTTTCTCACAATTTTCCTTGTTTATCAAGGCAACATAAGGAGTACAAAACTCCCTCATTTTTGACCACCCCCTTCTTAAGTATGTCACCTCCTTGATGATTGTGATGTCACAATGCCCAGTACCAGTCTCCATTCACAGGGGAATGCCCGCCTCCTCCAAAATGGACGCTGGCCCCTTCTACACGCTCAGTGCCTTTTTTTCCAATCGAGGTGTGCTGAGGCTGGAGAAAGGAGACAAAGGATGAACATAGATATTTTTGGTTTGTGCCGAGACAGACCTCTTAAGTATTGTGACCCTGCACCCCTAAGCCTCAGTTCACCAATCAAGCAATAAAGTATTTTAAAACATTGCCAACTTTTGACTATATTTGCGAAAAATAATTGCACAAGAAAGACTGTACATTGTAGGGTTGATTCAGAGAGACATATAATTAATTTCGTTTTTGTGTCGATCTGTCATTTTTCGTTTTTGTTCCGCTTGCGTATGAGTGTACGCGTGATTCTAAGCATACATCGCAAGCCTTCAGTAAAGTCTTCGTCCTGAATGTCATTCTTCAGCTTTCGTTTTTCGTTTAGGTTACTTAGGAAACAACGTCGGCTTCCGTTTCTTGCCTTTTTCCAACGTTGCCTCGAACGAATGATTTACGTTTCCCGTTAGATTCTGAATTCCTTTTTCTATAAATAAACGTCCAGACGGAAATCTTTACGACCTTACGCATGCAACAAAATTAACTCATTAACGTGGTCGTCTCCATATTTTGATCACTAACTTCTGCTACAATGCTTACCCCAATCACATCGCGGTCTGGATATTCTTCCCTTGGCGCACCTCATGCTTACCTAAATCACATTGCGGTCTGGATATTCTTCATGTTGCGCACTTCATGCTTACCTAAATCACATCGCGGTCTGGATATTCTTCATGTTGCTCACCTAATGCTTACCTAAATCACATCGCGGTCTGGATATTCTTCATGTTGCGCACTTAATGCTTACCTAAATCACATCGCGGTCTGGATATTCTTCATGTTGTGCACCTAATGCTTATCTAAATCACATCGCGGTCTGGATATTCTTCATGTTGCGCACATCATGCTTATCTAAATCACACCGTGGTCTGGATATTCTTCATGTTGCGCACCTAATGCTTACTTAAATCGCATCGCGGTCTGGATATTCATGTTGCGCACCTCATGCTTACCTAAATCACATCGCGGTCTGGATATTCTTCATGTTGCGCACATCATGCTTACCTAAATCACATCGCGGTCTGGATATTCTTCATGTTGCGCACCTCATGCTTACCTAAATCACATCGCGGTCTGGATATTCTTTATGTTGCACACCTCATGCTTACCTAAATCACATCGCGGTATGGATATTCTTCATGTTGTGCACCTCATGCTTACCTAAATCACATCGTGGTCTGGATATTCTTCATTTTTTGTTTTTTGGTTCATCCTACGTTTTGCTGTAACCAACCCTTAATGAATGTTTTTTTACAGAAAATGACACAGAAACCAGTTTTTTTTTAATAACAACTGGCAAATTATTTTGCCTTTTTTTTAAAAAAAAGTCTTAAAATTTGTGCCAGTACAAAACTTTTAAAATTGTTGATTAAAAAATTAAAGAAACATAACAAATCTTTCAAATTTGTTTAAAACATTTGAAAACACACAACTATATACAAAGCCATGGCAGGCCCCAGATAATTATTCTTCATCTGTGGTCCCCAACGAATCGCGCAGCTCCTGCATCTCGCCCACCAACTGAAACACCGTCACAGTGATTTGTTCCAATCTCGCCTGTGCAGTCTGTAAAAAAAGAGAAGAAAATTATTGTTCTGCAAATACATGTTTAACAGCTGTGGATGGAATGATTATTAGGTTGAAATCTAACTCATGAGGCCATATGTCATTATGCTAAGGAATTTCTTAAAGGAAGAGGCCATATGTCATATGTTAAGGAATTTCTTAAAGGAAGAGGCCATATGTCATTATGCTAAGGAATTTCTTAAAGGAAGAGGCCATATGTCAGTATGCTAAGAACATTGACAATGGATTTAGGTTGATTGGTGATGATGTTATTTTACACATACTCAAAATATTTACATTACAACTTACTTCGGTGGTGGGCGACCTCTGCTTCGGGGACCACCCTACGGTCTGGGGCCAGCCACGACTGGGAATGTTAGGCTGTAGAGACATTTAAAATAGGCTCACTTCTAATGACTGAGCCAACAGTAACCAAATGACACTTAGAATGTGTGTGACATCACCCACCTTTTCCATGTTCCTCCAGGGCATGATCTGCTGCAGTCTCTGCTCCAGATCGTTCACCCGCTACATATTCATCTATAAAAAGAGATTAAGGGAATCAGCTTTTGTTTAAATAACATGTATGTGTGTGGGGTTACATTAAGAGTCACATACCAGAGGCTAATGGCTCCGTCGTTTGGTACGACTCCCTGCCCACGCCGTGACGCCCCTCCTCTGTGGATAGGTCCAGGGACTGGTCTGACGCAGCTACAGAGGAGGGGTAGGAACTTGGCCCTGAAGATCCACCACCTTCACTTGCTGCTGCAGATTCATGCTGCACTGGCCGGACTGCACGCCTCCGGGTGGGTCTAATGCGATTTCAGACACTATAAAAGAAAAGCATTTATAAATAAAGGTCTACCTTCTGTATTCGTTACATCTAGCATGCAATCAGTATGTACTTACTTGGGAAATGGGTCGCAAAAAAACGCCGCACCAGGGCATGTGTAGTCGCTTAAAGTCCGACCACTGCTGCATGATCTGCGTATAAGTGAAGGTGGTGTCCGTCTCCTGCTGGATCCGGGAAATGATCTCCAGGGCCAGATTCTTCTTCTCAAAGGCGTTGGGCAGGTAGTCGTACCTGCGCTGAAGCATAGTCTAAAAAACACAAAAAACAAAATTGTTGTTAGATCAAACAGCATACAAATATCATTCACAATTAGATCAGTTGACTAAATGACATTCCCAAACACATTTCTAGCCTGAAACTATCCTTCTACATGCAAGTGAGTTGGTTGTCACATGTGCGCACTAACTTCTGTTTGGCACGGAGTTTAAATCACTTTTTAAAATAACTGTTTCTTCCTGCGCTTCCTTAAGGCCTACCTATGCATGCATTTAGATGTCAAATCAACGTCCTTACAATACACTTACGAGCATAATGAGCTCTTGTTGTTGGCAGATGAAGATCGTGGGCGCCATCTTTCTTCTTGTCCGCAGCAGATAGGTAATGCCCCAGTGGTTTCCGGGTTCCGCACGGCCATACGCACGGCCATGCGCACGTGTACACGAATGTGTAAGCGTCATACCCTGTCATTAGTATTTAAACGGTAATGGACACACAGCTCATTCTCTTTCAGATTGTCATCATGCCACCCAAAAAAGCGAGAGGAAAGCAACCAGCAGCAAAGGAGGCCAAGACCAAAAGGCAAGAGCGGCATGAGGACACTTCATCCTCCAGACTGAGCACTCGGTCGCACAAATCTACTCCAAAGGTGCCTGAAACGCAGAGCAAAAGTGGCCACCACAAGGCTACATTGGCCACAACTCCAGGCCCATCAAAAACATTGAGCACTCGCAAGGAAGGATCCTCCAAGAAGAAGGCCACAACCACAACCACCAACCACATCCAAACAGCAAGGTAGCACAAAGTCCAAGAGGAAAAGTAAGCAGAGGGCCAGAAGCCCGAGCCCCCAAAGAACATCCTCTCCTTCAAAAGAGAAAGGGAACGCAACGTCCAAGGGGCAAAAGAAGAAGAGGACCAGAAGCCCGAGAACACCAAGCACACCCTCTCCTGCTCCCCGGACTACCAAATCCAAAGAGAAAGGGAGCACAAGTTCAAAGGGGAAAAGTAAGCAGAGGACCAGAAGCCTGACCCCACCAAGCACACCCTCTCCTGCTTGGCCACATTTGCCACCGGCACACGTTGAAACCAGCGAGACCTATGTCACATCCACGCCTGCTAGTTCTGTGGCCACCCAGCCAATGACTCCCAGTCTTAATGCCAGCCCAGTAGATTCTTTTTCAAGTGACGTGACGGCCTATTCTTCACCGCACACCCAGCCAAGAATGTCCCCTGAATTGCCACCAACCAGAGAAGAGCCAGAAGAACAATCAGTAGGCCGAACCTTGGGGTGAGGCCAGTTGAGCGGTCGGTTTGGGGAGGCACAAACCCTGACCTTGGCAAGTGGCCTTACACTGCATTTTGATGATCAATTTAGGCGCAATTCAAAAGCAACCAGCAAAATGCGAAAAACCCAAATCTGGGAAGACCTCACCAGACAGGTGAATGCAGCGGGGAGCGAGAGGAAAGATGTGGAGCAGATCCAGAGAAAAATTTCTGACCTGAAATATGCAGTAAGGAAGAAGCAGAATAAATGGCGCAATTACAGGTACATATTTTATGTTATCATTTTGATGCTTGTTGTAGTGACCACAATGGCAAATCATTTGTAGGCTCTTATTTTCAGCTTCCAAACTGGCGGAGGCTTCCCCACCAAATACAATACAACAGAGCTGAAGAAATGGTCCTGGCATTAATACACCCTAGAGGGCCTCTCTGGCAGACACGACACGGACACCCAAGACATTTCTGCAGGTTAGTAATGATTGTTTGAATGTGAACTATTGTAAACTTGGAAAATGAGGCTCACAGGCAGATATGAACACAGGTCCCTAGGGAGTGGCTTTGAGGGGAGGTTACTGTTGTAGGAGGGTGTTTAATGGCTGAGGAATGGCCTTAATAAAGGACACTCTCCCAGGGTGCAGTAGTTCATGGTCCTTAGAAAAGTTTTCAGTCCATACACGACCTTTGACATTATTTGTGGAAAATCTTAACCAATTTCTCTTACCAAAGCACTGCATGTGATGTGAATATAGTCAATAATTTACAACACTTCTTTGTCTTTCTACCACTGGGGTTGTAGCTGTGCTTTGGTCAGACAAACTTGAACTGGGGTCAGGGAAAGGTCAACATTGCAAGAATGTACAGCAGCATACTCAGAAGGCAAATGATATTTGCAAGCTGACTGTTGGCCCCTAAGGTGGCATTTTGGCGGTGTAAAGCCTCCTAACATGCAGTACATGCATGTTTGGATTATTTAAGGGGGCCATTCAGTATGTACAGGGTGAGGCATACATATAAGATAAACTGATTCATTTTGAAGGTCAACTTTAACCGTTGGGGGAGTTGTCATTCCTGCTTGGCCCACGTGTTTTCTAAAGCATTTGTACTCATTCAGGCTCATCCAGGGATGTTTGTGTGTTTACATGCCTTTTACTTTTTTACAACAGCACAGCATCCAGCCTCTGGAAGTGTGGAAGCCTCCTTCCGTTTGAGCACACCGTCTACTTCCCTGCTGCCTAGGACACAGGACCAGATATATAGGGTAAGTGGACTTTGCTGAAACTGGTGATGCATGTGAATGGACATGACTAATTAGGTTCTAAGAGATATTTATGGCCAAATCTGACACACTTTTTCACATGTCCAAACAGACTCCAACACTAATGGATATAATCCAGGATATGGAGAAGGAGGATGCCAGCCGGATTGGACCTTCGCAAATTACCCCCTGAAACCTAATCTGCCACTGCCCCAGCATCCTACTGCACCAAATCCTCTGCAGCAGAGTGAAGCTGGACGCATGCTGCCAGCCCATCGTGGGCAACAGGCTGAGACTGAGCCTACAGTCCCCAGTGCTAGCTCTGCTGCAGAGGTTTTGGCAAGCACATCTGGTACTGTTGCTCGCCCTAGACACCCAGCATCTGCAGGCGCTCAAACTCGCGGCATTGGAAGGCGCAGTCAACAACGTCGACCAGTTTCCCAGGGGAGGCGCATGCTGATCCTGGAGTCAGCATGGCGCTATGACAGCCGTTACTTTAGGCAGGTGACTCAATGAACAACAGAGCAGATGACTGCACAATTAGAGAACTTCAATACTACATTCTCCACCATGCTGACTGAATTTAGGACGAGCAACAGCCAGATGGCTGAACTAATGGCCACCTTAAACAGCCAGATGGCTGAACAAATGGCCACCTTAAACAGACAGATGGCAGAACAAATGGCCACCTTAAACAGACAGATGGCAGAACAAACGGCCACCTTAAATACAAACTTCACTGCCATGCTACATGAATTTAGAACTAGCAACATACAGATGCTGGAGCAGTGGCAGATTATGAATGGTACACATGCCCAGGTGTTGGCCCACCACAACCAAGCTCACACGCAGCAGGCTTGGGCCTAAGGAAATGCTGGCTGCCTCATCCTGTTTGGTGACAATATTGGGGGACATTCTTGGCTTGAAACTAAGAACATTTGCCAATGGCAAAGATTGTACTGGACTGGCATGGGGTCTAGCTGTCAGAGGCTGCCAAAATTACAAGCAGGAGAGGTTGTGTATGTGGCCCTATGTATTCTTGGCTGACTATTCCCCTTGAAAGTCGTGCTCCCTATGGATCTGGATGTTGGTGGGCGGGTAAACTTTGGCCTGGAGTCAGTTACCTTAGAACTCCTGGATGTGCACAATTGCTAGGGGCCAGGAGTCTGCCCCAATTTAGAGTTATGTTTTAAAATGTATGTACATGGAGTCTGTGAGTGCCCTTCAACCAAAAATGGACATATTTCCTGAAAATATATTGAATGTGACTTTAGCTGTTCTTGCCTAAGTTGATGCATAAATGTTTGTGTTGTTTGGATATTAATGAAGGTTTGAAATCACAAACATGAGTCTCAAATCAGGTGTAAAATGTTTAGTAATTAACTCATTACTAAATTGTTTAACCAAAAAAAAAGACCTTCACAGAGGCAACAAATATTACAAACACATAAACAAACAAAACAAATGTTAAGAAAAAAAAAGAAGAAATAACACGTGCAAGCACAGATTGGCCAGGGGCACTAGGGGTGCCATCATAAATGTCATCTGCCTCCTGGCTGGGTGGAGAGGGGGCAGATCGACATAACGGGGGACACGTTGCATCAGGGCAAAATTATGCAGCACGCAGCATGCAAGGATAATTTGGATGACCTTGTTGGGGTCGTACTGCAGTGCCCCCCCGTATGGTCCAAACATCTAAGTCGGGACTTCAGCAGTCCAAAGGCCCTCTCCACTACGGCCCGGGTCTTCCAGTGGGCCCGATTATACGCCCCCTGGGCCACATTCTGTGGCCGAAGAACGGGCGTCAGGAGCCAGGGAAGAAGCGGATATCCAGAATCCCCTGAAAGAATAACAAAATACTTACATAAATTACACATTCTAAGCAACATTATTTTTTAACGTCATCAAGGGCAAAAAACAGCCATAGGTTAAGACATGGGTCATCAACTATATTCATAGCCATACAGTGAAAATGGAATGATGGAATTTGAGCAAACTTACCCAGGAGCGATCCACCAGATAATTCTCCAGACTCAAACCGATTAAATAATCCGGAGCTCCCCAAGATATAAGCATCATGGGATGAGCCTGGATACCCGGCAAGTACACTATGGAATCGCAGGTCCGGGCCAACCACTGCTTGGATATTCATCTTGCGGTTCCTGAAAACAAAACAAAAAAATTACAGCAAGCCAAGGTAAACAACTCAAACAATAACTCCTAACACCCCCCAAAAAAACATGTTCTACAATCCAAATAACATTATCAAAGTACATAAGTAGTTTAAATCACAAATATTATATGGATGTGGAAGAAAATAAAGATTAACATGCTAATGACTAATTAAGGTCAGCATTAAAAGGGTTTGATAAGGCCTACATGAAACTAATTGATGAAGGTATGCATTGTAAAGTTGTTCAAAGGGACACTTTAGACAGAGGGATTAAGGTATGCATTGTACAGTGGTTCAAAGGGACACTTTAGAAGGAGGGATTAAGGTATGCATTGTAAAGTGGTTCAAACGGACACTTTAGAAGGAGGGATTTAGGTATGCATTGTAAACTGGTTCAAAGGGACACTTTAGAAGGAGGGATTAAGGTATGCATTGTAAACTGGTTCAAACGGACACTTTAGAAGGAGGGATTTAGGTATGCATTGTAAACTGGTTCAAAGGGACACATTAGAAGGAGGGATTAAGGCATGCATTGTAAACTGGTTCAAAGGGACACTTTAGAAGGAGGGATTTAGGTATGTATTGTAAACTGGTTCAAAGGGACACTTTAGAAGGAGGGATTAAGGTATGCATTGTAAACTGGTTCAAAGGGACACTTTAGAAGGAGGGATTTAGGTATGCATTGTAAAGTGGTTCAAAGGGACACTTTAGAAGGAGGAATTAAGGTATGCATTGTAAACTGGTTCAAAGGGACACTTTAGAAGGAGGGATTAATAGATAGTTACAATAAAGTTTGCCTAAACAATATAACAAAACAACATAATTATCTTACCTATAGATGTACTCGTCGGCTGCGGGAGGGACCAATGCAACGTGGGTGCAATCGATCGCACCCATGATGTTGGGCATGTCGGCAATATTAAAAAACCCAACCTAAGCGCGTTCCAGGCTACCATGTCGTCCGGAAAGGAAATATATTTGGGACTAATGGTAGCCATGCCATCCAGAAACTTGGATAGTGCGTGGCTCAGTGTAGGCTGGGACATCCCCACGGAGAGGGCACCCAGGCTCTGGAACGAGCCGTTCGCCAAAAATTGCAGGCAGCCAAGCATCTTGTTCATACCTGAAATTGCTTGCCCCTTCCTTGTGGTGCGGGCTAACCATGGCCGCAGCTCACTATGCAGTTTATGGAGGGAAGCGCGATTAAGTCGGGTCAGCTCAACCAGCTCAACGTCATGCATGAGATCGATATGCATGCGTCGCCGGTGCAATCTGGCCTCGGCCATGCTGATACATGCAATGCCTTGGAGCTGAAGGCGCTCATACTCCTCCACATAGCCGCAAAACATGTTCAACAATAGCAATCCGAGGCAAAAATGGTCCCGTAAGTGGAGTGGAAATGAAACCGTTTTATGGTCCATCGGCAATCAGGTCTCAGAATCAGACGCAAGCTCATCGCAATAACGTAACTTATCTGAACTAATGCAAATTATTAGATTTTGATCTGAAAATGATCCGAACTAACGCAAATTATCAGATTTAGATCCGTACATCAAAAGCACATATACACGTTAGCGGGAACGAACATACGCATGGAAAAAGTATGTAAAAAACAAGCCAAACATTCAAAAACAAATACACAGACACATGCGAAAGTCCATGCGTATCTGTCTCTGAATCAACCCTTATGTGTAGTGATGCAGATTAGTAGTGCTATTGCAAAGAAAATGGTCCAACAATAACATAAATATGTTATGTTAATACATATGGTCCAACAATAACATAAATATGTTATGTTAATACATAAATATGTTTGATGACAGGATCATTTATATGCCCTGCCCGTTTCCTTTTTTCTAATGGAAGGAAAATGGGGGCCATGTGGGCCCAAACCGTTACCTGATGACTTTCTCTTGAGTGCTCCCCTTAATTAGTCCTATGGGTTAATAATGTAAATGCCTTATATCGTCTGGCTAGGCAGAACTAAGAACTAAGGCCAGCTTGTATAAAAACATCTGATGTTTATTTTATTGAAAGCATTATCTGGAATTTGACAGATTAAGGCTTGGCTTCAGATTGTAATATAAGCTATAGTATTCTTAAAATGGGTTTATTTTGGTGTAATATAGGGCCATTTTGCTCCTTGTATATTTTATTTGGCGAGCATGGGAAGCTCCTGAAGTAGGCAGCTACATTTGTTGCCATATGTATAAATCTTTTGAGTAGCAATTGATGGTTGCTGGGTGCTGAGTCTGTGCATTTTTTTTGTTTTGGTCAGAGTGAACATGTATTACCCTCTCTTAGCCTTAGTCCATTACCAGTTTTATAGCTAAACTCCATGTAGTATTTTATCTCTGATTTTAGCTGGATATATTATGTTTAAAGATAAACAAAAAGAGACAAGGAAAAAGATGATAATATTAAGAGAGAATAATGCATCTAACATTCACATTTGTCTGTGATTCTAGATCACAGATAACACCTGCTTATATTCTTGCTCTGAAATACAGATTTAGCAATTTAAAAGCTTTTATCCAAAGTGGCATCCCATTATTTCCAAAATGAACATGATAATCCCCTGCTTAAAGCAAATACAGCACAAATGAATCAACCATTACCCTTCTTACAAACCTAGATAAAATGGTTTGTTGTTGTAAAACCAGATATATTCAGTGTATTATTATTTATAGAGTGCACTAAACCAAATGCCCTAGTTGAAACAACTGCTCCGCCCAGCAGCATGGGGACCCTGATGCCCTTTCTGCCACCCAGCAGCATGGGGACCCTGATGCCCTTTCTGCCACCCAGCAGCATGGGGACCCTGATGCCCTTTCTGCCACCCAGCAGCATAAGGAAACTGTTGCCCTGATATTAACCAGGTCTGCCCTTGCTGCCCGGTTCTTTATCCCAGTATTGCACCACTACAAAATGTTTATTAGAATGAAACAGAATTCACATCAAGCTTTTCCTGCAAGAAAAAAAAATATATTATATGCCAGTAAATATCACTTCATTGTCGTCAGGAAATTAAATGTGAAATAATAAGTCATTGGTTGCAGGCTCAGACTGGGCGAGGAGAAGAGGTGAATCTGCCAGTGGACCCTTGAACCCTGCCCTAGGCACCTTGGTTTGCATGGGTCCAGAAGCCTTGGCCTGTCCAGCAGCCACGTTTTGTTTCAGCCTTGTGTACTACCCCAGTGCTCAATTGGCAAGAGCAACAGGTGATGCTCGATTTTGGTGGTAATATTTTCATTTAACTTTAGGGTGGGCCACCATTGTCACATCTAATGGTGACCCAAGACATCCCAGTCCAACACTGACTGGTTGCCAGATCAGGATCTTTGCTTTCTCTATTTGAATGTCTTGTCAAGGCAAACATAAAAAAATATATAAATGCCTACCCCCGAAGCTGCTCACTTATGGTCCTGCAGTCTAATACTCAGGTGAAGCAGCTGCAGGGGGTGGGGATAGAGTATTTATTATTTTTTTATTTTATTAATTTTTATGTTTGCCTGGAAAGGGTCTGTGGAGGGCACTTGAAGGCAAAAAAAAAATAACCATTTAAAATTTCGAATTTTGTTGAATTCCTGAAATGTGTTGGGACATTTGTTTTATGCCTACCTGAGAGTGTATTTGCTCATCTTGATTTGACTACAGCCTTTCCAGCCCAGAAATCAGAATCCCCAACTAAGCCAACAGTCCCTGTGAAAAAGGTTCAAACAAAAGCAAAAAAATTTGCTCCCAATAATACTATTGATAAGGAAACCGTGGGCTGACCCCTTTGTTCTCCACGGTTCAGAGATTTTTCTAGTTTCATTCGGTCTTCCAAAATAAACTAAGGGAGTGAAAATATACGCGTAACAAAGAACACAGACAGCCAGCGTGTTCCAAGCTACACGGGAGAGCGCTCTCTGCCCCCCGCCCAGTGGCACTTTATTTTTTATATCAAAGTTAAAAAAAACACAGCACACGTCATCTATTGGACATCATCATATAAGGGAAAAATCTAATTACTGGCTCAATGATTGGTCATCACAGCCAAAACTGATATTCTTAGGAATGTTAGGGACGCCTAGGGGGCCTGGACAAGATAAGGTGTGTCCAGCTCCTCAGCGCCATCTTGCTCACAGTAATGTGTTAATAGCAGTGTGCTTCATTAACTTTATTGCTCTAAATTCAGTACAAGCAAAGGAAAGAGTCAGCACAGAGTTAAGTGGCTTACTGAGGGTTTATTTCACCTTTATTAGCCACTATAGCATACAATGCAGAGAGAGGGGATGTTCAGATGTACATTCAATTTATTTATTCTGACCTCCATCCATCACAGTCCCCCCTTTGAACATTCCCTATCTCCCTAGTCACGTGTAGACTCCTGTCACTATCATCTGGCCAAATGAGTTCAGGATCTCTTTTGTAAGCCTGACTGAACCCTAACCCTAGCAGTTAGCTTTCTTTGGCTCTCGTATGGCTGTCAGATGTTACTTCTAATTGTTCAAAGAGTGGACTGATCACAATGGGGTCGTGTAATCTTGTTCTGGCTTGTTCCATCCCTTAAAATTTCATCAACTTCTCTCTGAAGTCGTTCCTCCTTGGTAAGCAGCGAGGTGTATGCTCCTTTATCATGTTCTGCAGGATCTCTGCCAGTCACTGCCATCACCATGGCTGGGTTAGGTACAGCCGCATCTATTGATTTCTCCATCATTCTCCGGACACATGTATACAACAGAGACAGATTAGGAAAACAGCAATTATCACAAGGATCACCATAGCAATTTGGGTCAGGATTCCCTTCCATCCGGAGAAGAACTTAGTAAAATATTGATCCCATGGGTCATTTATCCCTGAATTTTTCTTCATTTCTACCGCCAGGGAGTCTAATCTTTGTATAGCTATGGTGGTCTTTCCCATTCGAGCCAAAATTGTCTGGAATGTAAGTGCAACAAGTTTCCTTTATCATCCCTTTTCTGCCAAAATCATGTCCAGAGCCATTCTATTTTGGAAGGTCATGGTTGAAGTGGGGCCTAACTGTTCTGCCATGCCTTTAAGGGCATCCCTAGTGGCATTTACAAATCTCTGTTGGTTGTAGTAAAGGTAATTTATCCAGTCCACATTCTTATTGATGGTCACTATTGGGGCAAAGAATGACTCAAACCCTGCCTTCACTTGATCTCTGGCTTTAAACTCATTTGGTACCCCTCTTGGCACTCCAATGGCGTCTAGGTACACATGGGGGTCAAAATTGCCCCCAGGTTTGGGAGTCTCCCTCTTGCTCCTGGAAGGGGTACCCTGGAATTGTCCTTCATAAGTGCGTTCATCTACCTCCTCTTCGGGAGTGATTAGGAAAGGCATTATTACCTTGACTAGGGCACACTGTCCTTTCCAGCTCCTAGTTATCTTGGGTCTCAATTGCCTGTCACCACACAACCACAGGACATCTCCTATACTCTGGGTATGATTCACTAGCAGATTATCCGTGACACTAGTGATACCATTTGTTTACAAAAAACGCTTTCAAAAGTCTCAACATCCACTTGGCCATGGGCCCGTTTATAACAGGTGTAGTTTCCAGGGTAGAGCTGTATACCTGGACCAGGGAGCACCGTGTTCTTAATTATGGGGTAGTTCTGCTTCCAGTGCTCACATCTAGGGTCTTCAGTAGTATTTGTGTACAACCTAATAAAACAGGCTTCCTGATCTTCAGGAAGATAAAACGGGACCGTGCCTAGGTGGGGCCTGCCAGAGGCACAGACATAGCAGTTAGACTTATTCTGGCTCTGGGCCGTATAATGTACCCACAAGTTAGTATTACTGTCAAACCCTGTTTCTGAGGCAAAGGTGTCCTCAATTCTTTTACATTTTCACTACCCAGAGGGTTGTCGGTGCCCTTCGGAGCATCCTGGTTTTCTGTGGTTTCTTTGGCTATATCTTTTAGATGGAATTTATTTCCCCAATCCTTACACCCATCCCCCCAATATTCATCTACCACACATATATATTGAGGACCCCCAGCTATCGGGTACATGTTAGTGTTAGGCCTGCATTTGTAAATATCACAGAAATCAAAAGTGTATGTAACTACATGAACTCAGGTATTAAACCAAAAAGTGACTACCCCATCCTTATCTCTGGTCACTGTTGCATCTTCCCCTCTTACCACCTGCAGGTTGTCCAATGTACACAGTAACAACCATAAATACTTAATCATGATTTTTCCACAGAGGTCTTTTTGCAGTGAGAGGCGTGGATCCACGAGGCCTTTCCTTTCAATTTAACTGAAGTTGGTGTAGTCAGTAGTACTTGGAAAGGTCCTTCAGACATTGGCTCTAGGGTTTTCCTCACAAACTTCTTTACAAACACCCAGTTGCCAGGCTGTATGCTATGCCTGCTGTCCTGGTTGGGATCTGGAATGGCTGAGAAGACTCGAGAATGTATTTTAGAACAACGTTTCGTTAATGCAACCACAAAACTAGACAGTAAATCATATTTCATGTTCAACTGTTGGGGGAAACAAAGGCCCAACCTCGGGCTGGTACCAAATAGTATCACATAAGGTTAAAGTTTCCTGTCTCATGAGTAACTTTCATAATTTTTCCTTTAGTCTTTCCACCTTACGCTACTTTCCTTGGTCAAATTAGCGGTGAAGGTAAGGGTAAGCCTCTGGCCAGCCTGAAAACATGTCAACTACCACCAACACGTACTCAAACCCAGAACACGGGGGGGCATCTGTATGTGATTAATTTGGATCCTCTGGAAGAGGTACAAGGGTTTGGCAAGGTGTTTCCGGGGGTTTTTAGCAGTGGACCCAGGATTGCACTGTCCACAAATTAGGCAGCTAGCAACATATCGGGCAGTTAATGTGATGCCAGAAGCCAACCAAAAGCTCTCAATGAGATTATTCATCTGCATCTTTGACCGGTGGTCTTGGCCATAGGCGCATTGTACCATTTGGGGGAACAATACTCTGGGCAGGCAGGGCTTGGTAGTGGGCCCACGCCAAACACCATCTGAGTCTATGGTGGCCTGTTTTTGTTTCCATAATTTGAGGTCATCCGAGGTAGCCATCTTTACTTACTGGGTGAGGGGCTATGCCCTGATGGTTGGGATCATCTTTCCTCGACAGGATCTCACTCAGGCACTACTGCTTTTACCATCACACTCACCTGGTCCTCTTCTCCCACTTTCACCTGTCCCAGTGCAGCATCCTTCGCCACCTGATCTACCAGGTGATTGCCAGGGGCTTATCCAGTTTACCGTGGGCTTTGACATTTAGTATGACCACCTTCGTTTGCAGGGTAAGGGCGTCTAAAAGGGCTTTTAATTAATGGTGATTTACCATGCTTCCAGAGGCTGTGGCAAATCTTCCAGCAGCCCAAAGGGGCCCAAACTATACTGTGAGTCTGTGTGGATGTTAGCTTTCTCCCCTTCTGCTAGTTGGCAGGCTTTTGTCAAGGCTATAAGTTCTGTTGCTTGGACTGACAGGCTGGGGTCTAGTGCTGCCTGCCACAGTATTTCTGTCTGTGTAGTGAATGTACCTGTGTGGAATTTCCCATATTGGTCAGCGTACCTGCTACCATCCACAAAAAGGGTCATGTCTGCATCAGGCTGGGGTTTGTCTGTAACTGGGGGAATGCCTGAAGTTTCCTCGGCCATCATTTTAAAACAATTATGTGGTGTTGAGCCCAAGGAATCAAAAAGGGTGCTAGTCTGTATAAAGAATTCATCATCATCAGTGTCATACTCCCCCCTTGAAAGTGGGAGAAGAGTGGCGAGGTTCAAAACTTGGCACCTAGCCAGAGTAACATTCTCGGGCAACAGAATGGAGGCTTGAAGCCTCAAATGGCGAGCTTGGCTGAGATGTTTGGGCTGGGTTTGCTTGAGGATGGCCGAGATGTCATGTGGGGCTAAAACCACCACTGGGTGGCCCATAACAGTGTCTGCGGTCTTGTCAAGTAACACATGTGCGGCAAAGACTGCTCCCATACAGGAAGGCACTTGGTCATAGACATCAGCGGTGGGTGATCGGGCACGTGGTCTAGTATGGGACCTCGACCTGTCTACCCTCCTTTCCTCTGAAAGGCGCACCTCCTGAGACAACTCTGTCAGCAGGTCACGGGGTGGAGTCAAAATGGGGGGTGATTCTCGTGCTTGCCCATCAGACTCCGAATCAAAGCACCCCTCTGCAGTTCCTACTGGGCCAGAGGAAGGTTGTGAATAACAGTTATGGGTAGGGGCCGACGAACCAGGAGTGGGGAATGTGAGCTGGTCCTTCCGCATGGTAGTCATGGCAAAAGGGGTTGTTTGGAGATGGTTCATAAAACGTACCATCTGAATTTAATAATGGGTACAAGGGAACATAGGCATTGGATACACCAGGAGGTGGAGCGGATGCACCGCTGTTGCTAAAGTTTGGTGAAATGATCTTTTGCGGAAGTGGGCCTGCCTGGTCGTTGGACAGAGGCATGATGGGGATGGGGAATGGGAGTGGTGACAGGAGGGGGAGATGTGAGGGGGATGTCGATGGAGGGTGGAGGCATGAGGGGAGTGGTGACAGGTGTGGAAAGGGCCGAGCTGGTCCCCAGTCCCGCCCTGCTGCATGCCCCGCAATGCACATCCTGACTTCTGTTCATTTTGGAGCAGGCAGTACAAAGCTACGTTTGCTCTTTGGCATAGGGTGGTGGCAGCTGGTCACAACACATTTTATACACATAAAATTCACCGACAGGCACAATAATTTTCCTTTCAATCAGATTCTCATTTCTAACGTACTTAGACACTCGATACCATGCTGTAGCATCAGCTAACAACTTTTCAGGTTTCAATTTTCCTTGTCTTTCCTTCAGAGCAGTCTCTAATGACTTATCATGTTTAATGCAGTCTAAGTAACACAAAGTATCCTTCACAATCAAAAATATCACAACAGCGACGCAATTAAAATAAGAGAATAAACGCCCATGACAGGCAGTCAAACGAAACAGCCCCCGTATTAAAACATACAGAACTAGAAAGAACTTGGGCACTAATCGCTGACCTTATCTTGTCTAAAGAGTATATATATATATATATATATATATATATATATATCACAATGCGCAAACCAAGTAATTATCCAGTAGTAAGTCAAAATTACAGACACGAACGAAACAATCTTTGCGTGGGCAGAAAATGGCTGGGTGGATCTTACCGCGTCCGCAAGAGACGGAAGTGAAGGTGACAGTCAGAGCTCAACCTACGCAGACAGGACACACGACCAAGGCATAGACATAAGGTCTTACCTCATGGGTTGATCAGGCCCAGCTGTTGGGTGTCCTATCTGCCTGGGAGAGCCCGTTATTTGCAGTCACGAACTCTTCAAGGTAGTCGCATTCCAGCCGCCCCGAGTTGGGCGCCAAAACTGATAAGGAAACCGTGGGCTGACCCCTTTATTCTGACCTCCATCCATCACACTATTTGTCATATAGAATAGTCTGTGCTGGTGACCTTAGTAACTCCACCCAAACCACTGCATTTACCAGAACCAGTGACTACATTCAAACCTGTTTCTTGACCTACTGCCCTTGCTGCTTCCGAGCAGAAAAAGAATTGTGCTGCCCTTGTTGCCTCCCAGCAACATAAGGACCCTGCTGCCCTTGCTGTCTCCCAGCAGCATGAGGAGCCTACTGCCCTTATGCTAACCAGGTCTGAAGTTATGTCTCCCAAACTTTATGAGTGTGACCCTAAGATTGCCTGGGAGCATGATCCCAAGTCTTTTTGCGAGCCTGACCCCAAGCCTTTCTTTAAACCTGACCCAAACCCTATCACTGAGTTCCCTCCCAATCCTGCTGCCATGACTAAATCCGTTGTCAACAAAAAGCAAAAAAAAGTTTGCTCCTACTAATACTATTTACCATATAGTATAGTATGTGCCTTGACTCCATTTGAGCCAGTGACTCCACTAAATCCTGTTTCTCAACCCAGTGCCTGTACTGCCTTCCAGCAGCATAAAGACCATACTGTCCTTGCTGTCATCCAGCAGCATGAGGACCTTGCTACCACTCAGCAACATGAGAACCCTGAAGCCCCTTGCTACCGCCCAGCAGCATAAGGACCCTGATACTCTTATTGCCACCCAGCAGCAGGGGCAAACTGAGCCTGGAACTTTCTGGGGCACACCAGCCCTGCTGCACTGGTCGCTTTTTGTTCCATAACATGCACCCAGGGTTTACAGAACAAAAATAAGAAAGAAAATATTCTGTACCAAAAAGTGTGCTTAAATCCCCCCATTACAGACAGTGTGCAGAATCCTCCATTACCGGCAGTGATCGGTATCCCTCATTAAAGCGAGTGAGGGGCATCCCACACAGGTGCGTTGCGGCATCTTCCATTACGGTCAATGAGGGGGATCAATCTTTATAGTCAATGAGTGGCATCCCTACATTACAGTTATTGAGGGGCATCCATCATTAAAGGCAGTAGTAGCATCCCTCAGTACAGCAAGTGGGGGCATCCCTCAATACAGCCAGTGGGGGCATGCCTCATTAAAGGCAGTGGTAGCATCCCTCAATACAGCCAGTTGTAGCATCCCTCAGTACAGCCAGTGGGGGCATCCCCCATTACTGCCAGTGGGGGCATCTCTCAGTACAGTCAGTGGGGGCATCCCCCATTACTGCCAGTGGGGGCATCCCTCAATACAGCCAGTGGCGGCATCTCCCATTACTGCCAGTGGGGGCATCCCTCAGTACAGCCAGTGGGAGCATCCCCCATTACTGCCAGTGGGGCATCCCCCAATACAGTCATGGGGGCATCGCCCATTACTGCCAGTGGGGGCATCCCTCAGTACAGCCAGTGGGGGCATCCCCCATTACTACCAATGGGGGCATCCGTCATTACAGTCATGGGGGGGCATCCCTAAATACAGTCATGGGGCATCCCTCAATACAGTCATGGCGGTATTCCTCAATACAGTCATGGGGCATCCCTCAATACAGTCATAGGGGCATCTCTCAATACAGACAGTGAGTGGCATCCCCCACTCCCTCCTCCCCCTGCGCCACTCACACACTTACCGCTGTTTCGCGATCGCATCGGCCGCCCCTCACCCTTTAGCATATGTTGCCTTCAGGGTCGCGGCCTTCCCTGGCGCCGGCCTACCGGGATATTGCCCTGTACACCCTATGGCCAGTCCGCCCCTGCCCAGCAGCATGAAGAACCTACGGCCCTGATCTTAACCAGGCCTGGGGTTAGGTCTCCCATGCTTTCTGAGTGTGACCCTGAGATTGTCTACATGCTTGATCCAAACCTTTCTGAGATCCTGACCCCAAGCCTGTCTGTAAGCCTGACCATTGTTGTGTCTGAATCCACTGCTGAATTTAAGTCTAAGTTCAGGTCTAGCTTGTCTGAGGTGAAAGTGTCTGTCTCTTTTTTGCCCAAAGTGAAAGTGCCTGCGTTTGGTTTGCCTGAGGTGGAAGTGGCTGTGTTTGGCTTTTCCGAGCCTCAAATGCCAATTACCTTCCTTACCCCAGTCTCTAACGCCAATGCCTGCCTCGCCCAAGCCTCTAATGCCAGTGTCTGCCTTACTCGAACCTCTAATGCCAGTGCCTGCCTTACTCGAACCTCTAATGCCAGTGCCTGCTTTACCTGAGCTTTTTATGCCAGTGACTTGCCTCCGCTACAACATGCCCAGTCTCTGCCTCTGGCAAGCCCAGCCATTGTGTCTACCTCAGGGTTCCCAGTTGTTTCTGTCCTGGAATGCCCTGCTGAAGTCACTGCAAAGACTTGCCCTAAGCCTGAACTTGATCTTTGTCCCTCTGGTAATCAAAGTAAGGAAGGCCCTGGAAGTCTTCTAAACACAAGTGGCTTTAAAACACTTCAGTCTGCATGTGGTGATTTCTCCAGATTCCAGTTGGTTTAAAGAGACCTAGAGTCACAGGAAGATCTGATTCATTTGTTTTTGATTGTACCAAAGAGTTCTTCTTTAACTTTGACCCCGGTGGAAATTCTCAAAATCTCTAAGGACAAACTACTGCACAGGCTTCCTGTCTAACCTCAAAAGGGTTAGGGTGCAAAAATTCCAAAAAGGCGCCTGGAATATAAGAGGGGGAGTAAGAACTGATATTGGTGTGGCCTTGACCTGGTGATGTGTGGTTTGTTATCACTCCAAGTCCACTGCTCTCCTTGTTGAGCCAGCTGCTGTAGTGTTTGTGTGTGTCTGTTGGGTTTATGTGGCTTTCCCCTGGGCTTTATGTTTTGTGCGCTCTCACAGGTGGTTGTAATTCCATCCTCTTACTTCCCTATAAAGGTAAGTGCATAGCTCCACCTCCAGGCTGGATCTTTGCGTCACTTTGTCTTAGAGTCTCTCGAGCCCTCTGTGATCCTCGTTCCTGTGTACTGGGGCCCAAGCCCTAAGTTGTACTTCCCCACCACAAGACTGCCTGGGGCTTTGTGCACCATCAGGCACTATCAGGATCTTGGCTGATGACATGGGTTGGTTATGGGCTCTACCTCCAGTACCAGGCCTCCTACTCCCCTGGTGATCTATGGCTTACCTCTTTAGTGACGTAGACCAGTTGTGTGTCTTATGTGTATATGTTTCGAGTATGTGTCTCTGCACATCTGTTCCCAGTCTCTGACTTTGCTCACCTGTTCTCAGACTCTTCTCACCTGTCCCACTTGGTGACTCTGCTCCCCTGTTCCCAGTCTATTGCTGTGCTCATCTGATCCCAGCCTCTCAGTTTCTGGTCTGTGCCTGTAGCCTCCCAAAGACATCTGTGGCTGTTGGCCACAGCCTAAAGAATTCTGATTGCATGCTTGTGGTGCCAGTCGTTCTCAGAGGAGGTTTCTGAGTAGTGGACCAGTCAGGAGCTGCGGTGGGGAAAAAAAGGGTACTATTTAGTTTTTTGTTTGCCTTTAAAGCCCAAACCTGTGTTCAGTTACTGGTGGAGCAAACTTATTTTTGGATTTTGATTGCATCAGTGGACAGCAATGTTTGCAGTGTCTTCAGTTCCCCCAGTGAAAAGGAGATGTAGTGCTGGATAAAGTAATTTGGGGGGGAATTGCAGTGAGGGGTCACCAGAAAAGTTTTTTCTTTTTCTGAGTGACTGAGGAAACCCAGATAGCTTGGTTTAGGAGCTGGTTCAAACTGTATCCAGTTCTTTGCGGAGTAAAATACTGGGACATGAAACATCTCATTATCGACTATTCCATAAATCCTTTATATTGCTGTTTTTGGCCTCCATTCATCTTGTTTAAAAAGAATGACTAGGCACTGCAATGCAATTCACTGATACACATGTATATTGGTATGAATGGAGCCTAAGAAGAGGGAAGACACTTACCTATTTCTTCTCTTTGGTTAAAGACCATGACAGGACCTGCATTGACAGGACTTTTAATCTGTTTAAAGAGTGTCCCTAATGTAAAAATAACTTTAAAGTCATACTTTAGGAAGTTAGACCATTGCACTGGGCTACATTTGGCAATGTCCTAAAACAATTTCCATTTTTAAATTGAAGAAGAAAAGGCTGAGATATCAAGGTTTATAGTTGCACCTTGTGATTTCATTTTTGAAGCAAGCGACCGTGGACCTTGGAGCTGGGATGCTGCCCCATAACTTGCTTCAGGCACCCTGGCTGTTCTCCTCCCCTCTATGCCTGTGGCTAGGCAAAATTGGAGCCTACACCAGCCCCCTATATGCACGTGACTGCACTCCCAGACACACATGCCTTGAACCCCCAGATTCACAATATAACTCATCCAAAGATGCACATGTGTGCACCCCCAGATGCCCACTCCCAGATGCAAATGCACACACTCCCAAATGCACATGTGTGCAGCTGGAGATGCACATGTGCACACTTCCTCAGGCACATGCGCACACCCCAAGAGATGCAGGCGCATGTCTCAAGATGCACATGTTTATCCTCTCAGATGTGCATGGCGCTCATGCACAGTGTACGCTACACTCCAACAGATGCACACTCCAAGACATGCATGCGTGCACTCCCACAAGCACACCCCAAGACATGCATGCGTGCACTCCCACAAGCACACCCCAAGATGTGCATGCATGCACTCCCCCAGGAATGCATGTGCACACTTCAACAGGTGCATGCATGCGCTCCCAGGTACTCATGTGCACACTCCCAAGCATGCGTGCATGCACTCCCACAGGCACATGCGCACACCCAGCAAACCCAGAAAGGGGGGTGCATGGCTCTCCCATAGCAACTCATGCACATACACACCGTCAATCACATCCACATAGACACAAACAGCCAATCGCACACAGAATTGCATCCCCGCTTACCTCCACCACTGGTGGGGTTTTAGGGCCCGCTGCCATCGATCACCTCCTGTTGCACCGGTGGGTCCCAACCACTGGTCACTGAAATAATAGCCAGTGCTCAAGGCGGGTGGCAGTGTGCTCTCAAGCTCATGAATGGAACTGAGCGGTGGGCAACACACAGGGGAGAAGGTGGGCTACACACAAGGGAGGTGGTGGACTACATATAGGAGGGCAGGTAAATGGGCATACAGATGCTGAGAAATCACAAGATGTGATTGTGTTACCCATGTCCAGGGGCCAGTATTGGCGACCAGGGAAGTGCAGCATGTTTCTCCATCCGCCAGGGCCCCAGGCAGCTGACACACTATAGAAAGGCAACATCAAATGACATGCTGCCTCTCCCTCTTTTATATAATTAACCTGAAAAAGCCCTTTAAAGTGGACCAACACCTAGGATTTTGACTATCCTGGGTTTTGGTCCACTTCCCCGGGGCACCCCCGATCGGCTATGTGAAACCCCCCAGATTGCAAGATACAACTCACCTCACCCCGCTCCTATGGCGCATGTGCGGGCGCTCGTCCAATCAGCGCGTTCAGAGCAGCTGAGGTATGCGCGTCAATGCGACGTCTTACCTCAGTGGTTCCGAGCACGCTGGCGGCCGCATCTCGAGCTTCCCTCTAACAGGGAACATTTGTGAATTGCCGGGGCGGGCACGCTCCCTGCTAGAGAGAAGCACGAGATGCGCTCGCGGCCCGCGCATGTGGCCCGGGATCCAGGTAAGTGCAGCGGGCGTCCTGCGGGGTTTCACACAGCGGGGCATCCCGATCCCGTCCACTTTAATGACCCCTAGCAAGTAAAATTCCACCTTCACCAACAAGCTGTATATTCATCACCATCCTTTGTCACAATTCAATCCTGACACCACATCTTAAACTAAGCATAAGTTTCTCCCTCACTAACTAACAAGCTTTTCAGGAATGTAAATACAGTTCATTGTGGTGGACTTTAACCTGGCAGTAAATCTGCAGGAAGGCCATGTTGTCCATTCTTATCTATGCAGCTTTTTATGACACACAGTGCTGTAAGTAATTTTATTACAATTAGGATGTTATTACATACCATTGAAAAGACAGCCACAGGAAATACACTTTAAAATATGTGTATTTAAACACTATACTCGCAATTACTAAGTAAAATCAATATTCTAGTAAGCCAGAGACACCTTCTAGTGCAAAATGACATAAGAAAAAGGCAAACCGTAAAGCAAGAATGTGCAAAGCCCACCACAAAATGACACCAGAGACTACCTTATACTCTTTATACTAACACTGAACATAAACAAAGCAATACATTTGATGTGTTAATTGTCTATTGCAATATCAGCACTTGGGGCAAGTAAAAAAAATGTAGGTCTAAAAAAGGAAGGGAAGGGGTGTCTAGTAAGTTAAATGCTGCAGTAGTTAAGTATTATACCATATATTACCAATAAGGCACTGCAAATTGAGGAAATTCGCCTGTAAGCTTGTAAGGGCAGGGCTTTTCATAGCATTTACTTTGAACCTTGTAGCATCTTGTTTGTTAAAGTCTCTTTATGTTTCACCCTGTCTGTAATTATTACTTTAAACCTTTTGGAAGAAGATAGTGCTATATAAATAATAATCATTACTAAAGGGTAATTCTACTTTCAAATGGCATTTTTAAAAGTTTCTATTATTGTGTGGTAAAATGATGCTTTCAATGTGCCAAGCGTATCTGTTATTTTTTATAATTTTCTATTTGATTGCAACTCTGTGTTAATAAAGAAAACTTTTTCCATAGCAACAATGTGTTTAGCTTAGCAATTTACATCAAAGTGGTGACTTCCTCACTCTAGCTTGCTAATCATCTGAATGGCTAAGACATGGGTAACTGGTTTAACCCATTCCTTGAATTCAACTTCTTCGGAACGATCACAGTCTTGTATTCCAGCACAGCGAGGGTTAATGGCCGGATTCTCAGCGTGAGAGGTCATTAGGCTGCTTATTACAGCGTTGAAGGGAGCGAGAGGTAGCGCCAGCTCATTGCGACCGACTCTCAGCAACTCACACCATATTCAACAAAAAAACTGCCACACAGAGCGTAGGCGCTCTGTGCTATAGCGACCAGATCCAGAGCGCCTACGCTCTGTGTAGCTGTTTTTTTGTTGAACATGGTGTGAGTCGCTGAGAGTTGGTCTGGCAGTCATCCCAGGGGTAACCCCCAAGTTGTTACAAATGGTTGCTGCACAATACTCCCCAATATTTCTGCAGCACCCCCCTAAAGGATACCCATTGATTGTTGTAATGGGTAAAGTATCTTACCCCCTCAATGCAACAATGTGATTTGGGTTTCAATAATTCACTCCGGGGCTCGTTTTTTGCCCTCTGAAAGACCTTGGAGATGACCCGTTTGGGATAGTCACGTTGACAGAAGCTGAGTATTTTTGTCTCCTGTGCAGTTCCTCCTAATATGAAAAAATTGGCCAGTGGTGATTTTTCAGACTGGTCTGATGAAAGCTGCTGTAATATAGCTTGTGATAAAGTCAGGATTTGATGGTACCATGTTCCTGGAGTGTTAGTCTAAAATACAGAAAATTCACCAGTAATTCTGAGGCACATAAGGTCAAAAAAAATGTTGAATGGATTCTCATTCAGCTCTCGTATGAACTGGTAAAACTGTGCCGCCCTTCTGTCGCGTGTCCGGCCCGGTATCCACGGGCGACATAACAGACAGTGTGCAGAACTCCACCCATCACAGGCACAGTACAGAACCACCCCACCCTTGCTTGCTCAGTGGCAGAATCCCCCTATAATATGCTAAGTGACAAAATCCCCCCATAACAGGGTCTGAGGCAGAAACCCCCCCATAACATGCTGAGGCGCAGAGCCCCCCTCCCCCATAACATGCTGAGTGGCAGATTCCCTCCATAACATACTGAGTGGCAGATTCCCCCATAACATTCTGAGCGGGAGAATCCCCCCATAACATGCCGAGTAACAGAATCCCCCCCCCCCCCACTGTCCTGCCGCAGCTGGAAGCCAGGGATGCCGCCACCGCCGCTGGAAACCCAGGAATGACACCCCTGAGAGTTGGGGATGAAGCCCAGGAATGCCACCTCTGGAAGCTGGGGATGCCGCCACTGCAGCTGGAAGCCCAGGAATGCCACCTCTGGAAGATGGAGATGCTGCCGCCACAGCTGGAAGCCCAGAGGACTGCTGCATCTCTCCTGGGCAAAATAATTCTGCATCTATCCTGGGCAAAAAAAAAAAAATTGGCAGCTTTCCTGGGCAAAATATTTCAGCTGCTGTCAATTTGTGGCTGTCCTGGGCACTAAACCTGATTGGGTTACATTTCAATCATATATTTGAACACTTTTGAATGGTCATGTCTGCATTTGGTTTTGTGCTTGTTATAAACTGGCCAGAATGGTGAAAATGAGTTTGACACCCCTGATCCAGATTCTTTATCGACGCAACAAAATTGTGAGACTAATTGAATGCACTGTATACACTAACACCCCCCCCCCCTTACAGCTTGAAAGCAAGTGCTTGATCTGGAGTGGAGAAACATGACAACTGAGATAAGCAGCAGAGGATCCTTTCAGCAATTACTATTGTTAACAGAGATAATGGCTAGTTGTATACAAAGAGTCTTTCAATAGAAATGATAGTCTTTACACAATAATACAGGTAACCAATTATTATCCCTATCACATGGCTGCCAGGTATACCTGAGAGATCAGGTCACTTGCTGGGGTAGGTTAGATACAGTTGCACAGTAAATTGCTGCTACTATATAAAGGCATCAGAAAAGCAGTGAAAAGCTGCATGTCGCGCAGAAGCGCCTTTCTTCTCTATCCTATATTCTAATATTTGTACCTGTGCTGACAGTGGTACATTTGTATCATTATTCTATTCATTCAAAGAGAAACTACAACAGCATTTCTGTTTTTCAAGGGCATTTGTGGGCTAGGTATAAAATCAAAGCATACTTACTGCTCCAAGCCTGCCGATTCCTCCTGCTCTGTTAACTCGGAAGACTGTTGCTGAGTTCCAGATGCTGTTCTATAGCCTCACAGCCACCTCTTTAGTAAGGCCACCTTCTGCTAGAGCAGAGCTGGGGTGTCTCTCCCGCCAGCCTGTCTGTTTATTCCAGATTATATGTAACAGTATTTTTCTTTCTAGATGTAGACTGTGTAGGAGAATTGAGTAAACCAACAGACAGGAAGAGGGGCCCCATTCAGCCTAAATTGATCCCTGAAAAACATCTGGGGGATTTGGCTATATTACAGGGAATAGAACACAGCAATAACACCTTTCTGAGACATAAGGCCAGAGCAGCCACTAGGAATTTTACAGTCACATACAGCCACAATAGCTGCCCCCCTTCCTCATTTTTATCCTACACAAATATTTCTTGTCTTGTTAAATCAAAAAAAGATTTTTGTATTTCTTACCTTTCCCCGAGCCCACAAGGCATGCGCAGCGGGTGGTGGCATCACTTGCGTCCTTTGGACTGTGCCTGGCCTCACCAGCCATTCAGTTACAGTGGATGTGGCCACGTACAGCTGGAAAAGGAAGCGAGTGATGCCGCCGCCCACCATGCATGCGCTGATAGGCATACCAGGAGACTGGGGGGTTTCAGATAGTGGAACACCCCCCCCCCAGGATGCCTCGGGGGGATCAAATCAGGTCAGACAAAACCCACCTGCGGCTTTCCCCCGGGACATTTCTAATAAAGATGTCCCACTGTGTGAAACCCCCTAGGGAGCTGGTAATCACTTATCATTTCCCAGTCCAACGTGACTATGTCATTGGGCATACGGCTTTCGTTGTTTTTGTTCCATTCCCCGACGCATTTCGCACTGCTGCTCCACATGCCACCTGATGGGAGGTGGAGCCACTGACTGGTGTCTGCCGATGGGGGGGCGGGGCACAAGTGAGTGAAGCTTTTTATTGACACAGCGTGGTTGGCCTGCAGAGCACCACATGCATCGTGGCAGCATTGGAGGCCAGGCCCCCTCTGGGGCACTCAGGCCCGGGACAACAATTCCGCTCCTCCCCTCCATGAGGGAAATGCTGACTGGAAGGGACCAGTATACTTTGATTTTACACTCCCAAATGGTGTCCTTTGGGTGTGAGTTAGGTAGCTCAGCAAAAAGCTGTGTAAAAGCTACATCTCTCCACTTGGAGACCACTAAACTAGCCCAATGGCCAGGCTAAAGCCAAAGATAAAATAGAGGTATTGCCACGGGCACCTTACAGTACCCATTTTTAATTCTAGCTGTCAGTTTACTCTCTAGCTGTCAGTTTACTCTCTAGCTGTCAGTTTAAGAGTTAAAGCTAAAGTACAGGTTTACTTTAGGAGGATTGTCCACGAAAAAAAAAAAAAACAGCTATACTCACCTTTTGTCCAGCTGCTCAGACCTGCTGGGATAAAACTTGTGGAAAACCAGCGCCCCGTCTGGTCTGCAGTTCAAGCTATCAGCAATGGACATGATTGGTTTACGCCCCAAAGCATGCCCACTCCATTCATTGCAATGGAGGTTAGCTCGCATGACCCAGCTGGCCACTGAACAAATATAGAGCTATTTTTTGCATTTACTTCATTTAAAACAATTAACATGCCATATTTTAAAAAAAGCAAAGTGGTTCAAAAAAGCATGTTTTCTCCTGTACTTCTGTGGACGTGATCTTGAACATGATCCATGCAATACAGGAAGCAATATAAGTAAATGATTTAATTCCATTCCAGAGCAGCCATAGGGAGACTGACAGCAGCAGCAGAACTGCTGCACACTGATTGGCTGACTAGCACTAGTAATGGCTGTAGTGACAGCTTACAAAGCTGGGTCACCAATCTTTCTTTCCAGCCTGTATAAAAATACATGTTTTATTGCTGTATGTAATATTATATTATTATAATGTTGCCTTCATTTACCGTTTGTTAGTGACCAAGAAACTGATGTAACCTTAAAGAGGAACATCGGCTTTCCAAGTTCCACTTCTTGGGGAATCCCAAATCGGGATGCCCCGCTGTGTGAACCCCCCATTTGCCAGTTTCACTCACCTTCTCCCGGAGCCCATACCCCGGCCTGAGGATACCCTGTGGGGGGGGGGGGGGAGTTCTCACAGCGGGACATCCTGATTTGGGATGCTGCAGAGGAAAGCCAGTGGGTCGGGTGGGGTTTGTTCCAATTTAATGAAACAAATACAAGTTTAGTTATTAATATTCCACTGTGATGCAGCATCTTTATACATAGTGATGGTCTTTGGATTTTAGTTATTCTTACATTTAACCTGCATATTGCCATTTAGGTCAAGCTTTTAATTCCAAAATAACCTGGTGCATCAGGCCTATTGGCCAGCCTCTAACCCAGCCCATATGCTGATGTTTGGTGCGCTATAGCCCCCTTGCTCGGCATGCCACCTGCCCAGCATGCATTGGGTGGCTTGTTGATACTCCCTGCCTGATTTACTAACCCTCACCAATCACAGGGGTGCAAAAAAGACAGAGCCAGGGGGTATAGGAGCTGGTACATCTACAGGGCTGGTTTAGTTCAGCCTCCAAGCCATAGGTTGCCAGCTACTATGACTGGGTGCTAGGCTAGTGCCTTCAAGGGGAATGAGTTCTTAAAGTGGACCAACACCCACGGGTGATCGGCCCGGGAATCTATAAGATTCCCGGGCCGATCACCTCCCTCCCCGCGGGACATCCGAGATCGGGATGTCCCGCGGGGTGAAACCCCCCCAAACACCCCAAACTCCTTACCTTATCTTCGGCGGCGGCCGGCCGCCGCCGCCTCCCTCGCGCCCCTCTAGGCGTGCGCGCAGACGGCCGGCGCGGGCGCGCGCGCGTCAAGAGGGACGCGCGGGAGGTGGCGGCGGAGGAGCCGCTTATCCGCGGCTTGTCCGTCGGCGCTGGGAGCGGGGAGAGGTGAGTTTTTCGGGGGGTTCGGGGGGGTTTCACACAGCGGGGCACCCCGATCGGGGGTGCCCCACCGAAGTGGACCAAGACCCAGGATAGTCAAAATCCTGGGTGTTGGTCCACTTTAAATGCTGAATACCTGGATCTTTGCTTTTATACAGCTGCCAAGTCAAACAGACCGCTGTTGGCAGGGGTGTAACTTGTGGGGGTGCAGGGGGTCTAGAAGGTCAGGGGGCCCCATCATTGTTGCCCCTGGTATTGCCAGGTAGCGTCAGGTGAACACTGGACATGGCACACAATTACACATTTATGAAGGCTATTCTGGTGAGCGACTGGAACAACGCCGTGTAGCGTCAGATTCATCATTAACCCAGGCTCAGCATACAGCGCCGGCGTTCAGCCTTGCAGAGCGCCACGTCTTACCTCTTGCTACCTGGCGCTCTCCCATACATTTCTATGGACGATCCTTAAATCCCTTTCTTGATCCCAATTTTTTTTTTAAAAACTCAAATCTTTCAGACATGTATCCTGGCCTAGAAAATGATATTTTTGAAAACGTTTTGATTAATAATATTTTTATGCAGAATTGTCCTTACATGTCTGGTATTAAATTGTTCATGTTACAATGTAATAACAATGTAATTCCATATGTTTTCGCTTTGTTACTAGTGGATACATGTTCAAAATCAGACTTTAATCACAAAGCCTCTGAGCACTGAGCTGGCGCTACCATTCACTCCCATACAGCGTAGTACTGCGAATCACATAACGTATTAAACAATGCCGGCGACTGAGGCGCTCCGAAACAACGAACCATGGCCGCGCACAGCGACTACTAGCGTTTGCTCTGAAATCCTCACTACAGACGCTCATCTGTCGCTAGCTGGCGTTAGTAATGAATCAGCCTGTTAGTTACGCTACTTTCTGTTGGGCTTATTACTAATCATACATTTTTCATCATTATCTATCACTCTTGTGATGAAGTTGCCTTGTAAACAAGCAAAGTAACAAAAGAAAGAGGAGAGGCTTTGTACACACCATCTATAACTAGCTAGGTACGCAGGCTAACCTTTTCTTGTAAAGCACAGGTTAACATTTACAACGCCGAGAAAGCAGTGCTTCTGCATGCAATGTATAAATAACCACAGCCACTTGCTATTCAGTGCGAATTCTGCACGTGCCTGATGTTGCTTTTTTTGTTCTTTTCTTTTTCAAAAGACAAGGAAGCCGTACACCATAACCTGAGTGAAACATTTTTACCATTCGTAATGGACCTTGAAAATAAAGCTATTGTTCACATTCTTCCAGTCTTAGAGGCCTATTTAAGACTAGCTCCACGTATTGCCATGTGAGCGCCTGTGTAGCGGTGCTTAGAGTGTCCGCTCTAAGCAAGCGGGTGTCGGGCGCTGTGACCTAGCTTAGCGGGCGGACAGGTGGCGCTGTACTATCCCGTCCAGCATTGATAAATGTGATGTCTGGTGGGCGCTGTAGAAGTGCTCTCCCTGATTCACTGCAGAACCAATCGCAAACGCTAGGTGGTATCCCGAGGTCAAAGCACCCAAGATGATGATACATCTTACAATAGGACAATGCTACAACAAGCGATAGGTAGCGCCAGCTCAGTGCTTCCAGCACTTGCCGCTCCACACCATATTTAACAAAAAACTACACACACACAGCGCTGGCGCTCTAAAGCTGGGCGCTGCAGCATAGAGAGCCAGATGCTGTGTCATCAAAGTCTGTTTTTGAACACATACACACCAGCACCAGAGCGAAAACACATGGAATGCCATTGTTTTAACACTGTGACAATGACACTTTAGTGCCAGACCTGCACATACAATTCTGCATAAAAATATAAAATAAAAATATATAAAAGTGTTTGTTTGCAGGCCAGGAGAGGTCACACAATGATATGAGCAAAAAAAATAACTTTTTTTTGTTGCTGTTTAAACACCAACAAATAAAACCCCATTGAAATGTATGACAGAGCAACACTGAGCGAAAGGTAATACTCCTGAACCTGGAGCGCTGGTGCTATACACTGAGCCTCCTCTAGTACATGTGACAGGCGCAGTTAGAGGCGCTCAACAGATTAGCTTCCTTAAATATGGTTTTGTGTACAGCGCCCGACGTTCACCAGACGCTGCCTGCTGCTACGAAGCACTAATTTGCGCTAGCCATCCTAAATAACCCCCTTAGTGGAGTATTAGGAGATTTATATATTTACTGTATATGCCATATAATATTTTTTCAGGAGGTCAAATTTGGAAGTACTTTACATAACTGCACATGCTTCCACATTTTATAGAATACACATTATTCCTGTTTTGGCTTTTCAAAATAAGAGGCCGATTCATTAATAGCGGCAGGTAGCGACAGTTGAGCGACTGTAGCAGTATTTTCACAGCGCCCGCTAGTAGTCGCTGTGCTTGGCCGTTGTTCGGTTGTTGATAGCGACTCAGTCGGTTTGCTGTAATGTTGAATATTGGGTGAGGAGTCGCTGTTTGACAGGTTCAGCGCTGCATGGGAGCGCATGATAGCGACTGGCCCTAGCGACCGGCTCCCACCATATTCATTAAAAAATCACGCTCAAAAAATTCTCGCGCTGTAAAATGCATGTTTAAACCCCAGAGCGCTGGCGGCGATGGGTTAAAAGTAGTTTTTTAACCCCCAAACAACCATATTTTTGGAAACCAAAAAAAACAAGTTTTTTAAATAATTTTGTAATATGAATACATTAATATCAGATCTGTAATATCAATTCTATAAAAAATTTTTTTTATTTTTTTTCCCTTAAAAAATTATCTAAAATGGCAGAAGTGGTCACAGAATTTTTCACATTTAAAAAAAAAACAAAAAACAATAACAATTAATTATGAATATTTAAAGATTGTTCCATTGAAATGCATTGGAGAGCGCCAGGTAGCGAGAGGTCATACCTGTCGCTGTTCAAGGTCAGACGCTGGCGCTGTGGGCTGAGGCTGGAATAATGATGAATGAGTCGCTATATGGCGCTATCTCAGTCGCTAAGCAGGATCGGCTTGATAAATGTGTGATTGTGGTGGGGAGCCGGCGTTCTCGTGGCGGGGCCCGTCATTACCGGCCGCTCACCAGTCGCTATTCCTTCATAAATAAGGGCCTAAGACTCCCATGTATAAAAATGCCCAGACTTCTCTTTACATAAAAGAATCAGAGCAGCCTATCAGTTGTAACAGGGGACCAACGGATGGCAGGTGCACAATCTCCTGTAGCAGGTTTACTTTCAACGACTTTGTTAGGACAACATTACACAAGTAAACCATGTTCTATAGAGTGTTGAATTTCTTAAGTACAGCAAAGGTAGAGAATATCATGTTTCCACTGATGTGTGTTTAAGGAACACTACAAATGTTACTGCATATAGTTACAATATAGCTTAAAACTATTTTACTAATCCTTGTATTAAAGCAAGATCCATATACACATAAAACACATGAATTTAGTCCTAACCAGTTTTATGTTGTAAAGTGTTCACTTTTTACTACTTTAGGGTAGATATTTTTTCACAAGGAACAAGTAGAGTCACTCTTTTCCCCATGTAAGTCCACTGAGGAGAACTAAACTTACCTCTACTGTTGGGTCACTCAAGGCTGAAAGGTTACAAAGATGACCCAAACAAAATGCCTCAGCTCTTGTGACACCTATATTTATATTCTATTAATTAATAAGTTAATCTCCTGGTTTAGAGCGGATACATTTCCACAATCTAGTGCACTACAGCAGTGTTCCCCAACCCTCTCCTACAAGGCGCACTAAAAGGTCATGTTTTGTGGATCTCCATATAACTGCCTCTATAGTTCTGCTACTGCTCTAATTACTTCAACCGTGCTTCTGTGTGGAGATCTGCAAAATCTGGCCTGTTGGTGGGACTTTGTAAGAGAGGGTTGGGGACCCCTGCTCTAGAGCAAAAATGTAATAGAAAGTGAGACCTATTTAAATCAACACCCCAACCCTAGTTGGGGTGTTGTATTTTAGATAAGGGCCTAATTTATCAAGCACTTCTGCCAGACAATACCATTTCAGTGCAAATTCGAGTAGTAATTTTACATTTTTTCAGCATGTTGCTGTACTGCTAATGTTTTAGTAAATGTGTTTCTTGCAATGCAGCAACATGCGCAAATGAGAAAAAAAAATAGTTTATGATATTTTTTACTACTCTAATTTGCACTGATGTGGCCCTGTCTGGCAGAAGTGCTTGATAAATCAGGCCCAAAATCTATTTTCACCCTATTATCATTTTTGACTGGAGTTCCACTTAATTAATTTGTGTTGCTCCAAGCATGGGGACGGGTCATGTCAATTGCAAATGCTGGTCCACACATACACTCCCCCAAGCCCCATTATTTTTACCTGCAACACACTCCTTTAATAAAATCTGGCCCCGCAATTGGCTGCCAAGCATCACTGTTTCAGTGGCTGAAATCAGTCCAGGCCATGTAATTGCTGGCAGCCAATTACGGGTGCTGGACGTTGCTGTGTGGGCAAGGAAAAGGTAAGCTAAAAGAGGGCTTTCATTGAGTGTGTCTGCAGGGGCCAGATTTACTGAGTACCGCCATAAATGACAAGTCAGGGTTGTTTTGAGTTCAGGTATAAGGTGCTTAAAGTGGACCATCACCCTCCCGTGATCGGCCCGGGAATCTATAAGATTCCCGGGCCGATCACCTCCCTCCCTGCGGGACATCCGAGATCGGGTGAAACCCCCCCAAACACCCCAAATCCCCTTACCTTGTCTTCGGCTCCCTCGCGCCCCTCTAGACGTGCGCGCGCCCGCGCTGGCCGTCTGTGAACGGGAGGCGGCGGCGGAGGAGCCGCTTGTCCGCGGCTGTCAAATCCCTTGTCCGTCGGCGCTGGGAGCGGGGAGAGGTGAGTTTTTAGGGTGATCGGGGGGGTTTCACACAGCGGGGGTGCCCCACCGAAGTGGACCAAGACCCAGGATAGTCAAAATCCTGGGTGTTGGTCCACTTTAAGGCTTTAGTATCCCAACCCCCTCTATTTACTCAAGGGTCCTGTGCTTAGTGCTCCAAGGGGAGCCAAAGCAGGGCCCACATAAGCAGACAGCAGGAAAATCAGGAAATTCAGTGACAATGTCCCGGATTGGATCAGGAGAGGAGCGTGCCAGTAATGCTGGACCTTTTTTGGAATTTTTGAAAGTGTTCAGAGTGCTGGCAGTTTTCATTATCTGCAATGATCCCCTGTAGACACAGGGGGTTATCTAAGAAAGGATAGCGCCAGGTTGTCCTTCGTAGCGGCAGGCAGCATCTGGTGATAGCTGGGCATTGTAACATTTAAGAAAGCAAATCTGGTGAGCGCCATGTAGCGTCACATGTATTACCAGAGGTGGCTCAGTGTATAGCACCGGCGCTCTAGGTTCAAGAGCGCCACATATCACTTTTCGCTCAGTGTCACGCTCCCATACATTTCAATGGGCTTTCATTTGCTTGTGTTAAAATAGCATGTTTGGCAGTTTTTTTCTTTTTGTTCAAATCATTGTGTGACCTCTCCTAGCTGCAAACACTTTTATACATTTTTTAAAATATTTTTATGCAGAATTGTATTTCTAAGTCTGGCACTAAGGTGTCATTGTCACAGTGTTAAAACAATGTCATTCCATAAGTTTTCGCTTTGTTACTACAGCGCCCAGCTTTAGAGTGCCAACACTGTGTGTGTAGTGTTTTGTTTAATATGGTGTGGAGCGCCGAGTGCCGGATGCACTGAACTGGCCCTACCTCTTGCGGCAGCGTTGTGCTGTTGTTAGAGCGCCCAACACACATCACATTCATCAATGCCGGCCAGGTTACTACAGCGACCGCAACGCTAGGTTCTCAACAGCTCTCCGATACGCACTTATAGCGTCTACTAGTGCTCGCTCTAAGTGCCGCTATACAGACCCTCATCTGACAATACCTGGCGTCGGTAGTGCCTCAGCCTCACAGTACACTGCTGCTGGGCATGTTTACGTGTGAGTGAGCTCCCTACCTCAGCAGTGGCCATAGCAGCAGTGTTCTGTGAGTACATGACCCACTATTTCTTGTAGATCTTGGTGTACAGTTGCCAAAGCAAAGGATTGCAGGTAGAGAAAACTGCCTCTTTAAAACAAACAATTTCTAAAACAAGAAAAAAAAATACTAGATCAAAACTGTACACAAAAATACCATAGAAAGTGGACCCCAAAAAGGCATCACCCTATGGGCTATACACTCTCAAGGCTGAACTTGCATCAAACAGCACTAATAGAAAAGTTATTTGAAAAAGAGCTTTTGAAAAATTAGACGCATTTATATGGGTTGGCCAATAGGCAACAGCTATAAGCCTCACTGCATTGTACATTTCAAGTATTTAAAGTCACTTAAATGATTAACCTATTCATTATTATTATAAACATCCCCAGTTACGATGCTCCAAAACTCCCCCCTGTACTGCTGTACAGATTATGCTGACAACAAACAGAGGGAGAAAGCTTTTTAGTGATAAGAAACAAAAAAGTGGCCCCCACAAAAATCACCTGTATATGTGATGGCACATCTTTTTTTTGCACTTTTTGTGTCTAAATACTAAAATGCTCACCGAGATGCAGGTTGTAATCTACACAATTCACACTGCAAGTCACACTGACTTCACCAGATATTTGGCATGACCCCCATGAACTCCCGATTTTTCCCCATAGAATGCCTTTATAGCGGACCTTCAGCATCATTTCGTGAAAAGTTCGAACCCTTGAAAAACTATTCCCCAGCATCTAAAATGTATATAGTTTATGTTTTTAGTCACTTATGTTTTATTCTTTCCTCCGCTGGGCTTCAACTCTGTTCAGGACCCTAGGATACGGGCGCCGCCATCTTGCTTTAGAAGCATCAGATACTGAAGAGAAGACAGCTAGGAAATGTGCAGGGGGGGGGGGGGTTAAAGCTGTGTTTTGACGGACAGAGCAGAGTTGGGGTCAGGAGAAGGACAGCAAACCCAGAATGCTAAGCGGCTGTCTTCAGGCTTCCTGATTATCCATGAGCCGCCATCTTGGATGTTTAAAGGCTCAGAATACGCACTAGGTGCAGGTAGGATGGTTTTTAATGTGGGCAATCTCTATGTATAGGGTGGGGGAAACATATAAGATATGCTCTTATTCAGAGTGAAGGTCTGGTTTAATTCTAAGAGGCCGATTCAGTAATAGCGCCAGGTAGCGACAGATGAGCGCCAGTAGCGTGATTTTCACAGCGCCCGCTAGTATTCGCTGTGCTTGGTCGTTGTTTGCTTGTTGACAGCGACTCAGTCGGTGTGCGGTAATGTTGAATACGGGGTTAGGAGTCGCTGTTTGACAGGTTCCGCGCTGTATGGGAGCGCATCACAGCGAATGGCCATAGCGAACGGCTCCCACCATATTCATTAACAAATCACGCTCAAAAAATTCTCGCGCTGTGAAATGCATGTTTAAACCCCAGAGCGCTGGCGGCGATGGCTTAAAAGTAGTTTTTTAACCCCCAAACAACCTTATTTTTTGATAAAAAAATTAAACAAGTTTTTATAAACATTTTGTAATATGAATACATTAATATCAGACCTGTAATATCAATTGTGCACAAATTTATTTTTTTTTTTTACCTTAAAAAAAATATATAACATTGCCGTAGTGGTCACAGAATTTTTGACAGTTAAAAAAACAAAAAAACAAAAAAAAAAAACAATCATATCAATTAATTATGAATATTTAAAGATTGCTCCATTGAAATGCATTGGAGAGCGCCAGGGAGCGAGAGGTCATACCTGTCGCTGTGATGGGATTATCAGCGGCGCTGTTCGTTGCAGTCCGCTACATGATGAATCCCGCGCTAGGTGACGCTCTCGCCGGCGCTAGCCTCATTTAGCGTGATAAATGCGTGATTGTGTCCGCCGCCTGGCGTTCTGGAGTCGGTAGCCGCCGATAGCTGGCGCTACCTGGCGCTAGTGAGACACTACCTGGCGCTATCCCTTGATAAATAAGGCCGTAGATGTTGTCAGAACTGTTCAGGTTGTAGATCAGTTACATATTGTTGTGATATTATGTTATGAATAAACCAACAAATAAAACCGCCCTCTGGTCCTTATCAGGCTCACCGTGAAAGTGGCTTGTGCAATGTGTTTAGCAAATGTCTTAGTTGGACATTCTTGGAATACGCTGTGAGAGCATGACAACCTGAATGATTCACCAGCAGCCAAACCTGTTAGTGACCCGCCTGGGCTTCTTCCACTGATACAAAAGATAATGAAATCACGCACAAGACTGAAACTGTGTCACTGCACACACTGAAACTGTAAATACAAAATGTTTATTTACATGAATACATTAGAAAGTGCGCTCCTTGTGCTCAGTATCAGTTCATGTAAACGTGCTGGCTATGTGATTTGCCGAAAGAGTCTCTGGAACACATCTTGGAGGACAAATACCTGTTTGTCACGATTTCAATATCCAAAAAAGGAAACGTCCTTGAGCAGTAATGAACCTTTTTTATGCTGGACACACATTCCTTCAGTATTGCCTTAACTGGCAGCAAGATCAGTGCAAACAAAGCTTGAGATATGTTTGAGCATGTGGCACCCTGTGCAATCCTACTGAACGCTTTTTTCTTCTTCTTAACAAGGTGGCTTATTTTAAGGATGTTTTTGTCATATTTTCATGACTAAAAGAAACATGCTGCATACAATCCTAGTGGAGACTAATAATGTATGTACTAATAAGCCTTCTATGGTTATTTTAAACCTTAAGGTCAATCTGTAACTATCACTGATTGATAGAATAAGTAGACAGTAAACATAGACAGTGAGGGAAAGGCTTAGAGGCCGATTCATTAATAGCGCCAGGTAGCGACAGATGAGCGACAGTAGCGGTATTTTCACAGCGCCGCTAGTATTCGCTGTGCTTGGCCGTTGTTCGGTTGTTGACAGCGACTCAGTCGGTGTGCGGTAATGTTGAATACGGGGTTAGGAGTCGCTGTTTGACAGGTTCCGCGCTGTATGGGAGCGCATGACAGCGAATGGCCATAGCGAACGGCTCCCAGCATATTCATTAACAAATCACGCTCAAAAAATTCTCACGCTGTGAAGTGCTTGTTTAAACTCCAGAGCGCTGGCGGCGATGGGTTAAAAGTAGTTTTTAAACCCCCAAACAACCATATTTTTTTGAAAAAAAAAAACAAGCTTTTCAAAACATTTTGTAATATGAATACATTAATATCAGACCTGTAATATCAATTCTGCACAAATTTTTTTTTTTTTAACCATAAAAAAAATCTAACATTGCAGAAGTGGTAACAGAAATTTTGACATTTAAAAAAAAAAAAAAAAAAAAAAAAACATTAATAGCAATTAATTATGAATATTTAAAGATTGCTCCATTGAAATGCATTGGAGAGCGCCAGGTAGCGAGAGGTCATACCTGTCGCTGTTCAAGGTCGGACGCTGGCGCTGTGGGGTGAGGCTGGAATAATGATGAATGATTCGCTATCTGGCGCTCTGTCAGTCGCTAAGCAGGATCGGCTTCATAAATGTGTTATCGTGGCGGTGAGCGTCATTACCGTTCGCTCACCATTCGCTACCTGGCGCTATCCCTTGTTAAATAAGGGCCTTAGTCTTGCACAGGTCACATGGGACCAATTAAACATACACTTAAAGCGGAACTCCAGTGGGAAAAAAATAGCAAACGCTCATCTCAGTCAAGCTTCTAAAACCTTCCATAAATTCCTAATTCTACTGGCTTTGTAGTCCCCTCCCACCTTGCAGGGGCCGCCATGATGGCACACCAGGTGACCTTGCTTCCTAGTCCAAAGAATTAAAAAGACTTTTTAAACACATGACCAGCAGGAGGGATAGCGAAAGGAATGAGACTGGATGTAGTCTCATAGTCTCCACAGCAATGTGGAGAGTGGGGTCACTACATGTCTATAATGTGGCTGCCGGAGTCACATTGAGGCAATTTCCTGTAATCATTTTATAATAATTTGAGCAATTTTTGCAGATTTATCAGTATCCAAAACATGATCACAGCTTAATAGATACTTCTGACTCCCAGCACATCTGTGCTGAAGGCTGAGGAGCCTTTTCTAAGATGTACTGGCTGCTTGTTTTTTCCCTGCAGAGGGTGATACAATTGCTTGCGCTACATGAGCATGGACCCACAACATTGTCTATGGTCTAGTTCAGTTAGAATTTAAAGTTGGCCAAAACCTGGCCTGGAGACTCCAGGGCAGGATTACTCCCTCCCCCGGGGGCATTGCGAACTGGGGTGCCCTGCTGTGTGACCCCCCCCCCCCCCCAGCCCACAGCGTCTGAGCCAGAGGTGAATGAATGGCTGTTCAGGGCTGCGCACAGCCAAAGAGAGCCAAGTGATTTGAGCCTGCTGATCTAGCCGCAGCGTGGGTCTGAGGAGAGGTAAGTGGACTTGGCAACCTGGGAGGTTTCCCACAGCCCCCCCCCCCCCCCCCCCAAAGCATGGTGCCCTAGGTGCACAGAGCAAAACCCGGGATGGTGAAAATGCCTTTTTGGTCCACTTTAAGATGCGCAAATACATGCAAGTAAAGAGGTAAGATTATGCTATGCTGTCAAATGATGCCCAACTTCAAACTGGGGTGTTGAAATCATATAAGAAACCTTGTATAAATTTACACGGTTTGAACTTTAAAAAAAAGAATATGATTTTTTGTAGGCTGGATATATTTAAAGGTGAGCTTTCAAGAACATCTACTTTTCTTGTTCAGACATGGTGTTATAACCCTAATATCTGCTATTTTTCTGGCTAACACAGTACAACATACTACTGCTAGTCAGTATGAACTGCTGATTTATTGAGAACAGCAGCATACCCCTCGATTCAAAGAGCAAAAGTTAATTGATTTCGGATCGAGAATCGTAAGTTTGGGTGGGTGTTAGTCATTTTTTCCTGTTTTTTTGGCCATTTCCGACTCGCACGAGCCTACGTACGAATGCGTATATGCTCTTACGATCATCGCAAGTTCGTTCCTAAATTTTAGGATCAAAACGTAAAACTTAGGATCAAATCCTAAAACTTACGATCAAAACGTAAAACTTAGGTTAATTGGATGTGTTTAGGTGTGATTCAGAGAAACCTCTAAACGCGTTTTAAAAGAAAGCCACAGCCGACACCTTTTAGCAGTCGGATTGCTGTTCTTGAACAGGTTTTTTGGCTATGTGGAGGAGTCTGCGCGTCTTGTGCTCCAATGAACTGCATGTATCAGCATGGCCGAGGCCATAAATTGTATGGCAATGCATACCTGATTCAATACATTTCATGTATGCCTTATAAAAGCATTTTAATGTGGACCTTAATTAGTCCTTTGCATGTAAACCTTTATTTTGCAATTTATTTGCGTTAATTAAAGAAACTTATGTCCTTTGTTATTTATTTTTAAATTGATGTACTAGAATAATATTTTTAGATTGCATTTATTGGTGTAGTTGTTTACCTTTGCTTTGTTTAATTATTTAAGCACATCTTTGGTCAGATGCATCACACTTACTGAGGAGAGGAGAGCGGGATAAAGTGCAGGATGTGGGTTACTGCTGTATTTTGCACAGACACAGCAGAGCTGGGGGCACGGCAAGGTCAGAAATCAAAGAATCCAGAGCAACACAGTCACAAGGCCCTTTCTGTTTGCAGGCTGCCCGATAATACCTGAGCCGCCATCTTGGCTGTTTCTAGGCTCATAACATGCAGAAGTTGCTGGGTGTTTTTTAATATTTGAGAGCAATCTGTATGTAGAGGGTGTGGGTAACCACACAAAAAATTTTAAGTTGTACCATTTGAAGCCAAAATATTAAAATTAAATCCACAAGTAAAAAATGCAAGTTAACTAAAAATTAAACAAAGTAAGATTTACTTATGCAAATGCATTCATTAATGGTTGGTTACTACAAAATGAATGAAATAAAGAAAAATAAAAGACCAAATATTTAGAATGCACTTTAATGAGGTAAGTTTCTAGTGCGCAGCCGCAAGATCAGAAGGATTTACGTCCAGACAAAAAAGGAAAAAGGGCAAAACCAATGTTGCAACCTGAGAAATGAAACGGAAAATTCAGGATGGAAACTGACATAGGTCTGATTCCCGAACTGCCATACGAACGGACGTACATTTTAGGATAGAAACGTATTTGCTTATAGAATCACTCGCAAGTTCATACGAACGCACGAGCGTACGGGAAAAATAGGATGATCGGCACCAAAACCAAGCTGTTACATGTTTCTTTGAATCGACCCTATTGAGATGCCACAGGGCCCGTGATTACTGCTCCCAGTCTGCTCTCTTTCATCTAGCACACGGTGGAATTATCTTTTTAAGTGGGAAAAAAGCATTAGAAGTTTAATTCACAAGGGGCTGGATAAAAATATCTCTAATATTTTTATAGCGACCCCTGCATATTATCATTTTTATCTTCCTACCTATGCTGCACTGGAGGTACCTGAAAACCTATATACTGTAAGAAGGCCAGAGCAGATGTCAGTGCTGGCTTGTTTTTGTCATTGGCAGTTACAGATTTTAAAAAGGGTGTAAGTGCTCTATGCATGGTCATCAATGGGGTTGATTCGGAGAGAGTTAAAAAACAAACCTCATGGTAGTAAACAATTCATTATAGGTAAGAAAAAGCCAGAGAATTTCAATGTTGCTAAATCACCTGATAGGAAAACAATTACAGTTACTACATTGTAAAAAGAAGTAAAAGGTTCCCTACTTTTCTTAGGAGTAAAAAAGTGCCATTGATTTTCATTGTCTTCCTAGCTGGTGTAGTAAATATGGGGCTGGAGGAGGCTGCAGTTTAATTTATGCCCTTATTCATCAAGCGATAGCGCCAGGTAGTGTCTGACGAGCGCCAGGTCCCGCCAGCTAACGGCGACTACCGACTCAAGTACGCCCGGCGGCGGTCACAATGACGCATTTATCACGCTAAATGAGGCTAGCGCCGGCGAGAGCGACAGCTAGCGCAGGATTCATCATGTAGCCGACTGCAACGAACAGCGCCGCTGCTAATCCCATCACAGCGCCAGGTATGACCTGGCGCTCCCTGGCGATGTCCAATGCATTTCAATGGAGCAATCTTTAACTAATCATAATTAATTGCTATTAATGGTTTTTTTATTTTTTTAAAGGCCAAAAATTCTGTGACCACTTCTGCAATGTTAGGATTTTTTTTTAAGGTTAAAAAAAAAAAAAAAAAAGGATTTTGTGCAGAATTGATATTACAGGTCTGATATTAATGTATTCATATTACGGGATGTTTATAAAAACGTATAATTTTACAATCAAAAAATATGGTTGTTTGGGGGTTAAAAACTATTTTAAATCCATCGCTGCCAGCGGTCTGGGGTTTATACACAGCGCGAAAAAATTCGGAGCGTGATTTGTTAATGAATCTGCAGCAAGCCGTTCGCTCTGGCCATTCGCTGTCAGGCGCACCCATACAACGCGGAACCTGTGAAACAGCGACCCCTAACCCCGTATTCAACATTACCGCACACCGACTGAGTCGCTGTCAACAAGCAAACCCCGGCCAAGCACAGCGAATACTAGCTGGCGCTGTGAAAATCACGCTACTGGCGCTCATCTGTCGCTACCTGGCGCTATTAATGAATCGGCCTCCCCGTCTTATTCAGGTGGATAAACATTACATTTCATCACTCAAAGGCATGTACACATCATTTTGTGCAGGATTTTTGTGTTTGCATAAGCAAACAGGCTGCACAAGTACCCCTGTCATCAGCAGGATGTTGGCCAAGGCCAGTATTTAGCTTTTCAGCTCTGGAGTGTAAGGTCCAATACAGATTAATATCATCTGGGGGGGGGGGGGTTATCAAAATGATTTTGGAGCCTCTGGAGAGTCAAAAAATCTAAGCTTAGTAAATTGCTCCCATAAAGCCCCTCTCTGGCAATTGGTGACTTAAAGGAGCACTATCGCAAAAAAATGGCCCAGTGTTAAAAATCTATATAAATATGGTGGATGGTGGGAAGACAGGTCACTTATACACCTGATATCAGGAAATACTCAGCCAGGCTTGTTTCGCTTATTTTAATGGATGGAAGAGGAAATCATGGGTGACCAGTTCTGTCACCCCTTGATTTTGTTCCTACCATGTGAGAATAAACCACAAGCTTGGCAGGAGTTTTATTCAGTGACCCCTCTTCTCAATAGCCGACGTGTTTATATGCATTTTTAACATTACACAATGTCGTGATAGTGCTCCGTTAAGCTTAGAGGAATTAACACAATGCAGATGTTTGGAGTAGTAGGCAGATTCTGCGGTCTTAAACATGCATGGCAGCGGCCATCTTGCCACACACATGAAGGAGCCGATTCTGAAAAAACAAATCCTGTCAAAATTGCCTCATAGCTCTGTGCAATCATATCTTATTTCTAGCCAGAAGCAATAAGTGTTCAGCTGTAATGACTCATCATTGCTTTGCTAACAGCTGAACTCTTCTAAGTACATTGTATCCCCTGACTGAAAGTTTTTGCTGCAGCCGACATCACGGGTATACATTGTAACATCTTCCCTCACACAGATTTCCTTTCAGCTACATCAGTGTTTGCATGTATGAAATATAACAGGCAAGCTCCTCCTTGTTTTTTAGGCATACAGTACAGCTCTCTCAATTTGGTGTGAATTGCTGCTGGCACAACACCCCCATAATTCTCATGTGTAAGCATGGCGTGTGGCAAGATGGCCACCCCCATGTAATTCAAGAGTGAATAATCTTCTTGCCATTTCACTACATCTACATGGGGTTAAGCCCTTTTAAACTGCTTATGCCACTGATCATAAGAAGGGAAGCAATTTACTAAACTTTCTTTTTTTTGACTGGAGGTCCGCTTTAAGAGACTTTCCCACCAAACCCTGCAATTTTACAGGGAATTTTATACTTTTTATGGTGCGGTAGATATATTATTTCTAACAAAAGCTCTCAAAACTCAGCCACTCCAAATTTGAATAAATCATTGGGATAACCCTTCATGTGTCATATGTTGTGCTGCATTTGAATTTGCCCAGATAAAACTATTCCAGCAACTAATGACTACAGCGTTTGAAAATTGTAACACAGTTTATATTAGTTACAATATAAGTTATAATATAAACAGTATATAAGTTATAAAGCATCCTTTCATCACACACTAATATATTAATAGTATAGTAGTACTTTTTTTATTGCATCTAGTAAGACCCAATCTAAGATTGTATTGCCATTTAAAGTCCAGACTTTAAGTGTACAGACATTAAAATAATAATTTCTATACACAACTTTTGTCCCCTGCTGCTCCTACGCCATCTTCATACTTACCAATAAAGGAAAACAAACAATTCCATTGTCCAGTGCTGGGCAGACATGGCAGCGTCCATTAAAGTGGACCATCACCCTCGGGTGATCGGCCCGGGAATCTATAAGATTCCCGGGCCGATCACCTCCCTCCCCGCGGGACATCCGAGATCGGGATGTCCCGCAGGGTGAAACCCCCCCAAAGCCCCCAAACCCCCTTACCTTAGCCTCCCTCGCGCCCCTCTAGGCGTGCGCGCGCCCGCGGCTCCCATCTGTGAATGGCCGGCGCGGGTCAAGAGGGACGCGCGGGAGGCGGCGGCGGAGGAGCCACTTGTCCGCGGCTGTCAAATCCCTTGTCCGTCGGCACTGGGAGCGGGGAGAGGTGAGTTTTTAGGGTGATCGGGGGGGTTTCACACAGCGGGGCACCCCGATCGGGGGTGCCCCACCGAAGTGGACCAAGACCCAGGATAGTCAAAATCCTGGGTGTTGGTCCACTTTAAATCCATAAAAACAGCTTTACGTCACTCTATCCACTCCAATTATTGCAATGGAGGGAGTGTGGATGCTTAGCATGCCCCCTCCATTGCAATGAATGAATAGCCCTTTGGGGGTGTAAACTAGGCCCCCACAAATGCCACCATGTGAAGCCATCAGCACTGTGAGACAGAATCGCTAGATCCCTGCTCATAGCAAGTATGAAGATATCAACGGTGCAAGGAGGAGCTGTGTAGGCACATCAGACCTGCGTGGGGGACAAAAGGTGAGTATATACTTTATTATTTTTGGTCTGGACATTCCCTTTAAATGTTTCAGTGGGGCATTTACCAACAGAGAATACATTGGTTTGGGTATCCAGGTATTAACAGTGTCTTATATCGTAAAGTTATAGTCTAGCAACTAGAAAGTACCTGAATGTTGCTAATATGTTACAGATATAAATAACATATATAAGCCATAAAGTTCATGAGAGGAGGTGTCATCTCATAGTAAGGAAAGCCAGTAAGGAAAATTAAAAACATCCGGCCATCTTTCATTTCCATTACCTCCTAATTCCTGGCTTCCTGCTTCCCAAGACTGCCCCCCCCCACCTGATTTTTCTTTAGGGTCACCTGTAGCACATACTGAGACTCATTCTGTGGCAGGGGAGGGGGATTTTTATGCCCCAAGGGCTGAGATAAAACATTCAGTATGCTGTAAGACACTTAAACCGGACCTTCACCATGATTTATTGAAAAGCACAAACCCTTAAAAAATGATTCCCCAGCATCTATATTTAATATATTTTAAGTTTTTAGTCACTCACTCATTATTCTTTCCCTCACTGGGCTGCAATTCTGTTAAGGACTTTAGGATACAGGCGCCGCCATCTTGACTCAGAAACATCACACTTACTGAGGAGAGTGGGATAAAGTACAGGGGGGCGGGTTATAGCTGTGCTTTGCTCAGAGCAGAGCTGTGGTCAGGAAAAGGTCAGCAATCCCAGAATGCAGAGCAGCACAGTCAGAAGACACTTCCTGTTTGCAGGCTGCCTGATGTTCCATAAGCCGCCATCTTGGATGTTTAAAGGCTCATAACATGCAGTAGATGCAGGTAGGATGATTTTTAATGTGGACAATCTGTATGTACAGGGTGTGGGAAACATATAAGATAGTGAAGGACCGCTTTAAGGACAGAATGCAGACACATGTAAATATCAGGAGGTTTATCATATTGGAAGCACATTTACTGTAGATGTTTATTCCCATCACCAGATGCAATTAGAGACCTAGGCCTCGATTCAATAAGAGTTGATAAAATTCTCATGATAGTAAAAAATCACCAGATAGGAAGGCAATGGAAGTCAAGGGCACTTTTTACTACAGAATAAAAAGTTCGATATTTTTCTCAGGAGGGTCATTGTCTGCATTGTCTTCCTATCTGGTGATTCACTAAATGTGAAATTCTTCGTTTTTTTTTTCATGAATTTATTTTTTTTCTGCCATGAGAATTTTTTTCAACTCACAGTGAAACTGTTTAGTACATTGGCCCCAAGGTCCATAGTATGTACTGCCCTGTAGCCATTCAGATTTTCCGATTAACTTGAGATTCCCAAATAACCAGGAAGTAAGGTTTGGGTGGTTGCCTGGAAGGAGGGGACTGCCAGCAGTAAAAGGAAAAGGAACTGTCCAGGAAAAAAGTGAATATCACTTAAAATGTTTTTTACTGCCTATCACTTAATACAAATTTACAAATGGCATATGTACAGCAGTAAAACTAGCCTACATCTGATACTGACAGATAAAAAAAGCAAAAACAGGAATTATTATTATTTACTATAATGGGTGCACAGCCGAGCTTCATACACAGCCCTACACCATCCTGGAAACAGGAACTGCTATACCCAGCATCATAATCTGGGGTCCTCAGGAGTGCAATCTAAGCTGTGGGAATGCTAGCAGGTAATATGGAGAGTCTTGTGCCTCTACAGCATGTCTTATGTGGACTCAGCGCAGAAAATGCAGGGCTGGGATGTTTCCTTTTAACGTGTCTATAAAGGCTATACTTATCTTTCACCTCGCACACTCAATCCCCCAAGGTCTTGCAGCTGAACATCCCTTATTCTTGCACTGTCAGCTCTCGTACTCCTGGGCAGCTTCGGTGCACTCCCTGCTTCCAGCCAACAGTAGGCTGATTGCTTGGCAACAGAGAGTGCTCTATGTGATTGCCCATCATCACTAAGAAGGTAATCAGTAGTGGTCATTCAAATGCGCACTGGGGGTCCACCATTGGCACTGGAGATGAAAAAGCAAGAACAGGATCGATTCAGCCCACAGAGAGGGATCGAGTCTGTGGGAGTTCAGGTAAGTATAGTGAGACAACTGCTCTTTTTACATAACAAAGTTGATTAAAGTGGACCAAAACCTGTGATTTTCACTGTTAATGATCCGCATACAGCTCTGATTACATACAGAGCCCAGCATAGGGGAGCAGCCACATCCCAACACCCCTTTAGCTAGGGCACACTCCTGCACCCCAGCTTATCTCAATGGCTGTTCGCGGGAGCACACCTCAGCTACAGGGGTGACGGGGATTCGGCCACAGCTGGTGAGCAAGCATGGGAGACCCGTAAAAGGTGATTGCGGGCAATCCATGCACTCACACAGCAGAGCATCCCAAATTAGGGTGCCCCAGGGGGACTGAAACAAGCAAGAACAGGACCGATTCAGCCCACAGAGAGGGATCGAGTCTGTGGGAGGTTAGGTAAGTAAAGCAAGACAACTGCTGTTTTTACGTAACAAAGTTGAGTCCCAGGGGGACTGAAACAGCTGGCTCTTGAATCTATAAGACTCCAGAGCTGGCTTGCATGGATATTGGACCACTTTATTATGCCTCAGTGTATGCACTGGACACAGCTGTAGAAAAAGAAGGACTTACCACAACTAACTTCTCGACAGACTATGCCATATCTAGCATATTTTTGCTTTTATGTCTGTTTGTTGCAAAGGAACCAGGACAGAGTAGGAAAGCACAAAATATTTCCTTAATAATATTCCCATGATGAGCATAATGGGTCAACATTTAGAGTGAAAGTCTTTTGTGGACTTTACCTCAGACATCAGACCAGAACGTGCCAGTGGGCACAGGACTTCAATGGGCAACTGCATACACAAGGAATCCATTAGGTTAACGGAAAGCGGCGCAAAGAGCGTGAGACCTCTGGCATGCTCTGATCTGAGGTATATTGAAAAGTCCACAATGTCTACTTCATTGTCTACAAAAGTAAAGATCCCCATAGATGGTGTGCTAGTCACTATAGATTTCCCTTTCCCTTAATATAGGTTGGTGTTTTTCTTTCCATTTTTGGTGCTGTGGTTTCAGAAAGGCTGCTAAAGATGTTTTTCTACTTATGTGACTTGACTTGGCCTGTGCATTTAAATTGTATGGGGCATTTAAGGCACGAGAAGCAAATATGGTTTTACCCTTTGGTGCTCCCAAAAGCTGCCACACCTCCCCAGTTGTGTTGCAGCTCAAGTACTGCCAAGCCCTTTTGCCACTATTGTCCCTCAACTTGACATTAGCCCTCAGTCTTTCCACTAACATAGCAGCCACTTTGTGATGACCATGGATAGCAGCGACGTGCAAAGGTGTGTATCCACCATTCGACTTAATGTTAAAATCCAGTTCGATCCCTGCTTTTTTGGCGCCATTCACAAATTTCTGAAACATTTCCACAGCACCATGCTTTGCGAACCAGTGAAGAGCTGTGTATCCAGAAATGAAATCTTTCCGTAAAGCCAACTGGGGGTCTTCCATGAACAATCCATAAACCTGAAGCCAAGATCCTGAAGCTGATTTAACAATCCAGTCATGTTCCATGGCGTCTAAGGGTACACTAGATTGCTTAAAATGAGCTGACTTCTTTAAAAGAGGATATGTGCTCACATTTGGTGCATGCTGTGCTTGAGAAGCTTTTTGGTCTACAAGATTATTTACAATGAACTGGTTGCAACTCACAGATTTTACCGTTAGGAGCATGTCCACATCGGGTTGTGGAGGTACCAGAATATTAGAAGGTCTCCTAGTACGAGATGGGCGCCTTCTTTTTTTGTAATCTCTATCAATCAGTTCATCATCTGAGGAAGACATTAATTCCCGAAAGCGGGAACTCATTCTGTGCTTTGGGGGTTGTCTGGCCAGCTCAAACATTACTGGTGCTTGGTCAGTGAGAAAGGATTTAACAACGTATGGAGAGTTGATTATGTCAGGATCTATAGTAGGTTCACTTCCTACACCTTCTACTAAAGTGTCTTTTGCCCCCAGGAGATCCCCACTTTGGAGCTTACTATACTGTTCTATTATATTACTGAACTTTCTGTTTGGGGGGCACCTCCTAGTATCTTCACATTTCTTCTCTAGGAACTGTACATATTTTTCATTATTAGAGTCACTTGATGGGTCATCATCATCCCTGTGTTCAGTGTCACAGTCACCCCCCTCACCACTGTCGCTGTCTTCACTTCCGCAACTCTCCTGGTCAACAAAGTCCTCCATGTCCTGCAAAGAGAGCTGGCACCTGATGCTTTTAAAGACAGGCATTTCGTACATCCACATACCATGCATATCATTATGAGGTAGAGGTGGAGAGGGGCTTGTGTGTGGATCTTCTGTTAACAGCACATCAGAAGAGAAGCCTGATTCATGTGGGGCCAGATGTATAGGGGAAGGGGCAGTGCACTCATTGTACTGGGGGGAATGAGAGAAAGCTGTCAGCGCCCTGTAACCCTGTTGTTCCTCTATACAGTTAGATAAATCTTGCCCTAAATGTACCCCCTGGTGAAAACTACAATTTAAATGAAAATGTGAAGTCTGTGGCTCAGTGCAAGCAGTACATCCATGCCTTTGTCTATCCAGATCCCTGCTGGTAACATTTACAAAAGCAGGATTAGTATATTCAATTATGCCCTCCCCTTTAGATAGGAGTCTCTGGGACTGGTCGACACCTGAGAAAGGTGACTCAAGCAATGAAGAGCCTTTAGAGGAACAGCATGGAGATTCCATACAATAAACTTCTGAGTGGCTGTTGGCAGGGGAATAATGATTAGTGAAAGGGGAACCAGTATTACTTGGTGGTTCAGAAGTTTTGCTGAAAGGCATGGATGCATTCCTGGGAGATGAAGGGATCTTAGTTAAGGGTATGGGTGCATTACTTTGTAGTCCAGGGCTCTTGCTGGAGTAGTTCATAGATGCTATGCTAGGTGAGGACGTTTTGCTGGAGGATGTAGAAACATTACTGGGTGAAGAGGTCTTGGTAATGGGTAGAGATGCATTACTTTGCAGTCCAGGACTTTTGCTGGTGTAGTTCATAGGGGCATTGCTAGGTGAGGAGGTTTTGCTAGAGGGTGGAGAACCATTACTTGCTGAAGAAGTTTGGATGGGTAGTGAAGCATTTATGTGTGGTCCAGGGGTCCTGCTGGAGATGAAGGAAGACTTAGTGGGCAAAGAAGCTATATCACTGGAGGATATGGAAGCACTGCAGTGTGAGGGGTTCTTGGTATCACTAGGAGACATGTTCTTGCTGGATGCTATGGAAGCAAAAGGTGATCCAGATGTGTTGGCCAAAAACACAGATCCATCACTACATGGTCCAGTAGTGGAAGTATTTTGGCATAGGTCCTGCATTAAGGGTATGGAAGTAACAAAGGCTGACTCACATGTCCTGGCTGGGGGCATATTGATGGCCAATGAGGAGGTCCTGGTGGGTGAAGTGATCATATTATGGGGCTCCTGTGATAAGGTATTGCTGTCAAGCGATGGTGTATCATGTGGGTAGGCATTGCTGTTTAGCTGATGGGCAGACACAGGGGAGCTGAGTTGACATGCTGGCTGATGCAGGGGATCCTGTGCATAGAGGGCAGGAGGACAGATCCTTTCATCCAAAGTGCCATTAACATTCCGGGAACAATGGGGGATAATGAGACTGGTCGCCTGTCCCGGATCATGATGATGACGAGCCTGGCCATTGCTCCGAGGAGGCATTGCCCCGCCGCCATCCTGGCCATTGCCCTGAAGAGGCATTGCCCCGCCGCCAACCTGGCCATTGCCCTGAAGAGGCATCGCCCCGCCGCCATCTCCTACCTGCTCCTCCGGGCACAGCTCCTCGCCCAGCAGGTCCCGGTAGCGGCTCCGCAGCACCACATACTTCACGCCGCCCTCCGCTCTCACCACCGCCACCGAGTTCACGTAGCGCTTGAAGCGCTCCCGCCGCTTGAGCAGCTGCTCTCCAGGTGCCTGCGCGTCCCTCAGGAAGAGCTTGAAGTGGCCGAGCAGGGCTGCATTGGTGACCCTGCCGCCACCCTGGCACAGGAAATCCAGCACCTCTTCCTGGCTCAGCTGGCTGGCCATCCTCACAGCGCGGCCATGGGGCGCCAACTTCACCGGCGCCCAGCGAACTTCCAGCTCCTGCACCTGCTTCGCCCGCCCCTCCCTCCTCTCTCCCTCAGCTGGAGGGCAGGAGATGGCCTCTAGCCTCTGTAGCCATCTCCACCCTCCGCAATGAATAGCAGCTATTCTCTCCTCCCACCCGGGGGAGAAGCGGCGGAGGCTCACAGACAATCGCTGCTGGAGGAGGAGCGCAGCGCGGGAATGCCGCCTCACCCCCTCCTATCTCCTCCCCTGCCTCCCTCCATCTCTCCTCAGTGCTAGGTACAGCAAGGTGCGCGCTGCCTCCTGTCACGGGCTTTGTGTGGCCATGACGTCACCAGGGGAGCCTCACCTCCTCACTGCGCTGCCTTTCCTACATCCTGACCGTCATTAGATAGCTACGTTATCCCTGGCTTCATGTACAATGTTACATTGTAAAAGCAAATAACCCCCCTCCCCCGCCACCCTTTCCGGGGGCTACAAAGAAAAAACCCTTACCTCAGCCACAGTCCTCCTGGGTTCTGTGTGGCTGCTGCATGGAAGGACACAAAGTGGCATCCTCTGGCTCCCTGCGCTTCACTTGAATGGGCGGCATGCGCAAAGCCAGGGGATGCCACTTTGTGTGTTTCTGTGCAGCAGAACAGGAAGGCACACGTCCCCCAACACCACTTGCACCCACTGCCCATTCAAGTGTATGTGGGGGTGCCACATTGTGTGTTTCTGTGCAGCAGAACAGGAAGGTACACGTCCCCCAACACCACTCGCACCCACTGCCCATTCAAGTGTATGTGGGGGTGCCACTTTGTGTGTTTCTGTGCAGCAGAACAGGAAGGCACACGTCCCCCAACACCACTCGCACCCACTGCCCATTCAAGTGTATGTGGGGGTGCCACTTTGTGTGTTTCTGTGCAGCAGAACAGGAAGGCACACGTCCCCCAACACCACTCGCACCCACTGCCCATTCAAGTGTATATGGGGGGTGCCACTTTGTATGTTTCTGTGCAGCAGAACAGGAAGGCACACGTCCCCCAACACCACTCGCACCCACTGCCCATTCAAGTGTATATGGGGGGTGCCACTTTGTATGTTTCTGTGCAGCAGAACAGGAAGGCACACGTCCCCCAACACCACTCGCACCCACTGCCCATTCAAGTGTATGTGGGAGGTGCTGCTTTTTGTCTTTCCGTGCGGTGGTTGCGCAGAAACCAAAAGAGCGCAGCTGAAGTAACATTTTTTTTTCTTTGTAACCCCCCTCTTGCCTCAGAACCAGAAAAGGTTGGTAGGGCATTCATTTTTTGGGTTGAATTCTGCTTTAAAGTCGAACAAACCTGAGATTTTCATTATCCTGGCCCCATAAAGGGCCGTCTACGCAGGGATTTGCTTCTCTATAACAGAAGACTCAAGGGTGTCATCAACATGGCTGGCTCTTGGGGGGGGGGGGGGGGGGTGACCCAGGGGAATAATGGCAAAGTCTGCCTTTGGCAAGCTGTGACCAGACAGGGCAGCTTTGCAAAAGGAACAAAACCCAGTCACACTGCCTCTGTAGTCTAAAAGATTTTAGGCCCGAGAAAAAACAAATTGTGAAAGGTTGTCTAGGATCTCCGGTAATTGTACCTCAATCCCCATTCCCTCAGTGTACATGTGGGAACACACCTTCATCTGATGCATGCACCAGCAGGGGTAGACTGGCCATAGGGAGACCCGGGACAATTTAACAACCACATTTAATCCTTGCCCCCTTAGTCTGCCTCTCATCCCCCTGTACTCAGCCCCACTGTACCCACAAGCCAAGGAACCCCAGCCCCCAATTCTATAGTTCTGGCATCATGGTTGTGGGCTCCTCAGCAGAGATGTACAGGGCTGGCCAGGGGCTGGTATAATCCAGGGCTTATTTTTGGCCCCAGTCTGCCACTGCACCAGCATATCTGAGTGGCTGGCAGAAGGTGTGCACAATGGAGAGGAGTGGCTGTTAGAAGATACCTGGCAATCTACTCATTGCAGGGCATGAATATGCAAGGCAGTGAGTTATGAATGGATGAGAACTGCAGCATGTGCACATGCGAACGCACCGTTCAGACACACCTTTAGAAAGAAAGCGCTCAATAGGTCTCCCTTTTCAGTTTCCTTTCTCTCTTTATGTCCTCTCTTCCTATCTTCTCTGATTCTCTATTTTCCTAATTTCTCTCTTTTCCATATTTCTTCAGCTTTTCTTATTTTTGCATCCCCCTTTTTCTCTATTTTTTAGCCTCTTGTCTGTGACCCCTACACCATAATAGCCACTAATACAAATAATCCTAAACCTTTCATTTCGCCTATCCAGCAGAATTGAGTCCCTCGATTGGCTGCCACACTCACTTGGACACCCAGCAGAGATCTGCGGACCATGTGACCGCGGCAGAGAATGGTGGGCCTCAATTTTGCAGGGGGGGTGATTTGAAAGGTAAGATTATTTGTTACAATGCAGGGGTGCACTGGCAATCGGGATGCCCTCTGCACAGGGAACAACACTCATTCGATTGAAAATGGATGTTGTTTTGGTTTAAAGTGGACCAACACCCAGGATTTTCACTATCCTGGGTGTTGGTCCACTTCTGCGGGGCACCCCGATCGGGAACGGGAGAAGGTAAGGTTTGTGGGCGTCCGGGGGGGGGGTTTCACACAGCGGGGCATCCCGATTTCGGATGCCCCGCGGGGAGGGAGCTGATCGGCCCGGGAAGATCAGTGATGGGTGTTGGTCCACTTTAAAGGGACAGTCCCAGGAGTCCAGGCAACCAGTTAAATTAGGCCCTTATTTATCAAGGGCTAGCGCCAGGTAGTGTCTGACGAGCGCCAGGTACCGCCAGCTATCGGCGGTCACAATGACGCATTTATCACGCTAAATGAGGCTAGCGCCGGCGAGAGCGTCAGCTAGCGCGGGATTCATCATGTAGCCGACTGCAACGAACAGCGCCGCTACTAATCCCATCACAGCGACAGGTATGACCTGGCGCTCCCTGGCGTGGTCTAATGCATTTCAATGGAGCAATCTTTAAATAATCATAATTAAAGTGGACCAACACCCAGGATTTTGACTATCCTGGGTTTTGGTCCACTTCGGCGGGGCACCCCGATCGGGGGTGCCCCGCTGTGTGAAACCCCCCAGAAACCCCAAAAAGCGCCAGGTACCGCCAGCTATCGGAATACATGAATATCAGACCTGTAATATCAATTCTGCACATTTTTTATTTTTTTTTTTTTTTTTTTTAATGTCAAAAATTCTGTGACCACTTCTGCAATGTTAGGTTTTTTTTTTAAAGTAAAAAAAAAAAAAAAAAATAAAAAATGTGCAGAATTGATATTACAGGTCTGATATTCATGTATTCATATTACAAAATGTTTAGAAAAACTTGTATACTTTTTACATATAAAAAAAAAAGGTTGTTTGGGGGTTAAAAACTACTTTACACACATCGCTGCCAGCGCTCTGGGGTTTAAACAAGGAATTCACAGCGCGAGAAATTTTTGAGCGTGATTTTTTAATGAATCTGCAGCAAGCCGTTCGCTCTGGCCATTCGCTGTCAGGCGCACCCATACAACGCAGAACCTGTGAAACATCGACCCCTAACCCCGTATTCAACATTACTGCACACCGACTGAGTCGCTGTCAGCAAGCAAACCCCGGCCAAGCACAGCGAATACTAGCTGGCGCTGTGAAAATCACGCTACTGGCGCTCATCTGTCGCTACCTGGCGCTATTAATGAATCGGCCTCCCAGTCTGCTTTTTGCTCACCTCACGTTGGTTGTCTATTTCTGCTCACTCTCCCTCCTGCTCACCTTGTCCTGCAGCATCCCACACTGCTCTGACACTGCTGTTTCTTGACAGAGATGCCGCAAGGTAATTTATCAGGAAATGTTAGGCAACTGCTGAAAAAACACAGACCCTGACAACCTGCATGAAGTGAGCCGAAAGCAGGTTATATTGATCATTCGGCTGGACTCTTCCACTGTCTATTTAAGACAACAAGAAACTTTTGGCTGAAGTTATTTTTATTAAAAAATAAAAAAATGTAAATAAAAAAAAGATGCATTTATAGTAAAGTGGAAGTAGCATTAGCGAACTTGCTCCAGGAAGATGCACATTGCCTCTGTCTCTGCTGTGTGTGTGCATGGAGGATATGCACAAAGATAATGGGGTTCTAGAAATTCCCCACAGGAACCCTAAACAATTGGCCGCACACTAAGTTTATAAATGAAATTATACATTTGTTCTACATAGTATTACATCTCAATTATAGATTAAGACATAATACAAATGTAAAAAACATTCAAGGACAAAAGCTATGGCAAATCAATGGGTAGGGCTCTATAAATAAATACTTATAAGATCTGTGAAATTAAATATAGAAAATCAATACAAGCGATGCCGCTTGTGAAATATTGCAATATATTAACAATGCAATGCAAATATTGCAATATTGCATTATATTAACATGAGTGGGAATACAATAAAAAAATGTGTGGCAGTCCTCTAAGTGTAGAAACAAAGATACTAAAGTGCAAGTGCAAATGCAGTGATATCCGCTGTACAATAGCAACCTTAGTTATAGAAGTGCCCAAGTGCAGAAAAAACAGTATAGACAAATCATTGAACCATAATCTCGCTATAAGCAAAGAAAAATAAAGAAAGGGGTTAGATCACCAATAATGCAGACCCAGGATTATGCCCAGAATGACTGTACACCGATGCATTGCTTGGTTGGTTACCACTTCGCCAGGGTGAGTATGGTGCTCCACTTGCCCTGACCCCTCTCTTGTATGCCACCGTCTGTATGGAGCACATATATGTGAACTGGCCCATTAAAATCAATAGGCAACATTTTCCTTTGCGTTGTGACTGCGTTGCCCAATGCAGGGCAAGCGGAGAGCTGTGAATAGAGCCTTATATCTACCTTTGTCCATGTTCTGTTCCTGCAATGCTATAGCTGCAGCTGTGGAGCACACTCACTGGCCTCCTGGGAATCACATTAGGAGAGGAGATCAGGAGAAAATCACAAAATCCGCCCTTGGTACAACCTGTGCTAATACACAGAGCAACATCCCAAAGGGTATTCTAAGAGACACCAATCAGGAGAAAATGCCTAGCAGTTGTCTCCTTTCCATATATTCACAATTTTTTCTCTTCTTTTTGCTTTTCCTTGCCTCTGTCTTTCTCTCAATATCCCCGTTTACATCTCTTTTTCACATACAAACAAAGTTGGGTGACAGCAAAAGAAGACAGGTGGTCCATCTAGTCTCCCTATATGTATTTGTTCTCTTCATCTAAGGGTAGATATAGGTTTATCCCAGGTATGTTTACATTCACTTACTGTTTTTTCCCACCACCTCTGTAGGCATCTATTCCTCTTTTCCATTTCTTCATTCTCCTCTTTACATCTTCCCTCCATTTCCCTTTCTTTACCCCTTTTTTGTGTCCAACTCTCTTTTTACCTTATGTCATTTTCTATCTCTTTATCATTTAATTATTTCTGTTTTCCACCTTGTTTTTGCATTTCATCCTATGTTTTCCATACTTCAACAATTTCTCTCTTTTTCTGTGTTCCTGTCATCCATCTCTCTTCTCTGTGTCTCTAAATCCCTCTCTGTTTCGTCATTTGCTTTATCTCTTTTACTCTCCAGCTTTACCAACATATACAGTAACCTTTTCACATTCTGTCCACCCCTCTTCTATTCTTCCTCCATCGGTCACCTTGCTCTATTGTTGTCTTGCGGCCTTATTTATCAAGGGATAGCACCAGGTAGTGTCTCACTAGCGCCAGGTAGCGCCAGCTATCGGCGGCTACCGACTCCAGAACGCCAGGCGGCGGACACAATCACGCATTTATCACGCTAAATGAGGCTAGCGCCGGCGAGAGCGTCACCTAGCGCGGGATTCATCATGTAGCGGACTGCAACGAACAGCGCCGCTGCTAATCCCATCACAGCGCCAGGTATGACCTCTCGCTACCTGGCGCTCTCCAATGCATTTCAATGGAGCAATCTTTAAATATTCATAATTAATTGATATGATTTTTTTTTTTTTTTTAACTGTCAAAAATTCTGTGACCACTACGGCAATGTTATATATTTTTTTTAAGGTAAAAAAAAAAAAAAAAAAACATTTGTGCAGAATTGATATTACAGGTCTGATATTAATGTATTCATATTCATATACAAATTGTTTAGAAAAACTTGTTTAATTTTTTAATCAAAAAATATGGATGTTTGGGGGTTAAAAACTACTTTTAAGCCATCGCCGCCAGCGCTCTGGGGTTTAAACAAGCATTTCACAGCGCGAGAATTTTCTGAGCGTGATTTGTTAATGAATATGCTGAGAGCCGTTCGCTCTGGCCATTCGCTGTCATGCGCTCCCATACAGCGCGGAACCTGTGAAACAGCGACTCCTAACCCCGTATTCAACATTACCGCACACCGACTGAGTCGCTGTCAACAAGCGAACAACGGCCAAGCACAGCGAATACTAGCGGGCGCTGTGAAAATCACGCTACTGGCGCTCATCTGTCGCTACCTGGCGCTATTAATGAATCGGCCTCCCCGTGTGGATGTATATGAAGGTATATGAAGGAGCAATTAAGCATTTGGCCAGCGAACTAGCATCTTAGACCGAGTTTGTACCTGTTTCCAGCCCCATGTTGCCACAGAGTCCTTGGTTCTCGGTGCTCTGTGGCCATACTGGCATACATATACTTGTTTGGGTTTTTTTCTATGTCGCTGAACCTCACCTTTGGAGCATCCCATGTTCTCCCTCCTGGTTCCTTTTGTGGCGTCCCATGTAGTGTGTGTCCCCAGTGTCACTCACCTTCTTCTTCCTTGTTCATCCTCCTCCTTTTGGGGCATCCCATGTAGTGTGTCTCCCCAGTGTCACTCACCTTCTACGTCATGGTTCCTTTTAGCCCATCCCATGTAGTGTGTGTGTCCTGTGCCACTTAGCTTCTTCCTACTTGATCCTTTTGAGGCATCTCATATAGTGTGAGTCCCCAGTGCCACTCTCCCTCTTCCTCCTTGTTCCTTTTGAGGCATCCCATGTAGTATGTGTCCCTAGTGTGACTCCCCAGCTTTCCCCTTTGCACCCTGCATTAAGCATGTTTGATTTCCTAAGCACAGTGCATAATTTTCTTGTTAAATGTTTGCATTTTATTTTTTAAATATTTATTTTTTGTCCTTTGGGACTCCTATGTAAATGTTTTTCATTTTTTATAAAATGTTGCTATAAAACTTTTAAAAAAGTGTTAAAACTTTAAAACTATTTAAAACAGTAAAACATTTGGGGCCCATTTGCGCCTTGGTACAGCTGCTCCTTTGCACCTGTAAAGACAAAAGAAAAGCATGTCAACATCTGTTTGAACACATGTGTCCCTGACAATTGGGACCCAATTACCCGCAGCTCAATGAACAGATCAACATTAAGGCACAACACAAGCAGGCACTGTAAAATTGTGCTGAGTACAACCACCCTCAACCATGAGGACCTGGCTGCAGGGGTAGCTGAGCAGCAGCTCCTTAAAGTAGACCAAAACTCAGGATTTTGTCTATTCTGGGTTTTGGTCCTTTCTCAGGGGGAACCCCAATCGGGTGTGCCCCGCTGTGTGAAACCCCCCCCGAGCCAACTCACCTCTTCCAGCTCCCATGGCGTGTCTAAGAGCAGCGCCTCTAGCAGTGTGTGGCCGCGGCAGGCATCTTTGGGCAGGCTCCCTGTTAGAGGGAGGCAAAGGATGCGGCCGTCAGAGTCACTGCTCTTAGAAGCGCGGTGGGACCGGGAAGAGGTGAGTCCGTTTGGGCGTTGTCATGGACAACTCACCTTCAAGCCGGTCCCGCGGCGTATGCAGGCGGCGCGGGCTCCGGCGGCTGTTAGCCTCCCTCCCCGCCTTGCGGGTGCGTCTCCGTCTGGCGGCGTCGGAGCGAGCAGGCCGAGCGGACACGCCCCCTCGCCACGTCACCACCTCTCCTCACTGACAGTCCGTGCTCACGCGCGGCTGTCTTACGACCTCCGGCGGCGCTGCAGGCAGCGCGCCCGCCAGAGGCTTGATTAAAGGGTCAATGAGCCCTGAGTTTAGTAGGCTAATTGGCCAGTAGGTTTGGGTGAAAAACGCCCTTTAGAGTGTTACTGGGCAATAAGCCCTAGGATCCAGTGTGCACCAATCACCATACTCCTTCCCAACCAATCCCATTAGTTCCCTTCTAATAAAGCTTGATTCCCCACAGTTGTTCCTTGCCCGTGATAGCGTGCTGCTGGGTGTGATTATCTATATCTGTAATTTCCCGTTATTGATCTTGCTGTGTATTGACCATCCCATGATTGCCGCCTGGACGACCATTGCCTGTTTCCGACTACGATTTTGCCTGCTCCCTTGTACTGCGTACCCGTGACCTCCCGGCTTGACCCTTGGCTAGACTTTGACTACTCTTCCGTCTCATCCTTTGGTGTCGCGCTTGATTGGACTGATCTCCTGTGTATGACCCCTGCTTGCCTGACCTCGCCCAGTCTCATTCCTGGTTCATCTGCCTTCCTCCCCGTAAGTCTGCATCCTTTGTGCTACCAAGTCCTGGGGGCTACCGTGCCCGGTGAGGCGTGTAAAGCGTCCCGGCAGACGGGGGCTTGACTATAGGTGAAGCTAGCAGCGGAGATTGGGGGTTGCAGACTTACTCAGAAGGCGGGTGTTCCAAGGGACCTGACAGGCGTCCTGGGGGGTTTCACACAGCGGAGCACCCCCGATCGGGGTGCCTCAGGGAAAAGGACCAAAACCCAGGATAGTCAAAACTTGACTATCCTCGGTTTTGGTCCACTTTAACAACAATTTAGAGGCCATAATTGCCCAATGGGAGAGGCAGAATAATCATAGCAAGAGGATGCTGGAACTACTAGAGGCAAGAGAGCCAGCAACATGGGAGGACCAGGCAACCTCCCAATAATCTGTGAGGCCTGACTATATTTGTTTAAATTTTTTGGCCAGGGGCCCAACCATTTTGTTTTGCCTATACTGTATGCTTGTTGTACAGTGTGACCACAGTTTCGGGGTCCCAGTGTGGTAGCTCCCAAAAAAAAACTACAACAAAATCACATTTGTTTTGGTAGTTTTGTTAGTCATAACAAAACAAAAACAAAGGGGGGTACAGCGGCAAATACAAAGCAAAACAACTAAAAATGAAGCAGATGAAAATTAACTAAGAAACGAGTCCACCAGTTGCTGGCGTACTGACTGGCCAGCCCAGGTCTGGGTGCCAGGACCTGGAGATTCCCAGGCATGTCCTGAGCAGCTGTGGTGGCTTCCTGCTTAAGTAAGTTGGAACCTTCTCCAGCAAGGCAAAATTGTGAAGCGCTATGCAGGCTACTATTATTTTGACCACCTCGGCCGGCTGGTACTGGAGTGGTCCACCAGTCTGGTCCAGGCAGTGAAAGTGGCTCTTTCCAGTTTCCAGGGCAAACTAAAGGTAAGGCGCACTAGAAGGCCAAAGGAGTACAACTAGAAACAGGGTGAATGTGGACTGAAAATAGGGACATGAGCACACAATTAGTGAGAGCAAGGAGACAAATAGGCAATACTAAAAAAGACACGTAAATACATCCTATGGGGCCCAGCTCATATCAGCATACAACATTACAAATGCAAAGCGAACAATAGAAATGCAAAAAGGCAACACTAATGCACACATTACCACAGAAGCCAACCGCCACTCAGATCACAATACAGACTGGATTTCGGAAAAATGAAGGTGTCATGTTTGGAGCCTAGGAAGCCAGCCAAAACACTAAAGAACCACAGATCAGAACCCCCCACACACTGGGCATTGATCAAATGCCCCATCTTGTGGTTCCTGTAAGAAAATTACAACAGCCACAGATTAATACACTAGAAACATTATGGTAGCAGGCAAAGAGCAGGCAGATACATGGGCAACTTGGACACAGGGATCAGTGTGCCCAATGAGCAGCAAGGATTAGCTAGTTTAGGGGACCAGAACAAACGCTAGGAAAAACAGAGCGCATGCCAACAGACAGTGCCCCAAGCCTCTGGAAGGAGACATTCGTTAAAAATTGAAGGCAGCCAAGTCACACCATCAATCGCATGCTCCTTTCTTGTGGCGGGGGCCAACCATGGCTGCAGCTCTGAGAAAAGCTTTTGACGAGAAATGCAGGTCAATTCAAACACATGCTGATCGGACATACGATCAATGTCTAGGCGACGGCGGGTATGCCTAAACTCGGGCAGGTACAGGGTGAGCAGCCCACAGCACTGCAGATGCTCGGACTCCAGAAACTCATCTAGGAGCTCCATCGAAGATGTCGGCCGAGCAACAGCCAACAATCCCGCAAGCAAAAAGAGGGCATAAGTTTGGACCGGCAACTTCCGTTTTTAAACGCCCGGCCAAAGGGCAAATCAGGGATCAGAATAATCTGCAGGTGCAGGCAAAATCCATAAAGTTACGAAAGTAAGAACGCAGAAACTCGGTACACTAATACGTCAAATACTCATTTTCACGTATGCAATCCAAAAAGTCCAGGAAAACAGCAAACTCGCACAAAAAAAGCCAATTCTGAATAACACGAGGGCGAAAAATGGCTAAAACTGAGATTTCACACCACTGCAGGAATGCGTTAGCAAGAGGCTATGAATTAGGCTTCATCTCTCAGTGTTGGATGTCTCTCAAGGACGGAAATTTGGGGACCCCAGACTACACACATTGAACAGACTTTTGAGAGCATTTACAGCACATTTGGGTAAAATAAAAATGCAAGAATATATTGTAAGTTGGTAACTAGAAATACCAAGGCAACAGTGCCTATAAATCCATAAAACGTCCCAAATAAAGCACAAAAACATGTGAGTTGTGGTCATGTGGTTACAAAGGATATGCTCTGCATATAAAAGAATGTCCAGTATACCATTACCAGTTTGAAATGAACCAGCCATCCATACAGGAGTTTGACTGTCTGTATGCAGACACTTTTAACTGCAAAGAAGAAAAGAGTTATAGATACCATTGCCTGTTCACAGCAGTATATTAATATAAACATTTCAACTTCATTCACAGAAAGGTTTTCATACATTGCAGATGCTTGTACTGTATTACTGGCACCATTACGCTACTTCTACATAAAGGTGTCTGAGATACAGAAAGAAACAGTGAACCAGTAGTCACGGGGCAAATTGTCTCCCCTGATCCAGTTGCTTTATCACAAGCCTTCTGCCCCACCTGGTTGCCATGGGTGTAGGGAAATAGCAGGTTTGGTCCACTTTAAAGGGCAGAGCAGAGGTCAGCATGGCACCCCTTCTTTCTGCCGGAACCAGCCCTGCACCCCAACCACAGGACGAGCGGGCAGCGAACCTGTAAACTGAGCTGGTGGGGGGCATCTAGCTGGCAGGCGGGCTGGTTAGAGAACTGAGCAGGTGGGCGCAGCTGCATCTCTCCCCCCCATGGCGCTCTGTGTGATGGAGCATACCCCAAAGGCCGGCCCTGAGGGACATTAAGGAATTAATGAGGATGGGCAGGAGACAAAGGATAGAAAGTAGACAGAGGGTAATAGTCTGGGTGCATATGGGGACACAGATTCAGCACACAGAAGAGAGTGGAAATAGAGACATGAAACAAAATGCTCAGGGACAGAATGTAGACAATGGTTAGAGAACAGACAGAGGGGAAACAGGACTAACGTAGGTACAAAGGAAAGGATGTGGGTATTGGGGACAAACACTGGATGCTGGAAAATTAAAAGGAGATCCAACAGGAGAGCAGATACTTGGAACATTTGGAACATGTCGTGTAAGCAAAGAGAGACCGAGTAGATGGAGGGAAGTGATTTCAGAGTAGCCCCCAAAGTATAAAATGAGGACATAAAACAGAGCAGGGGATTTTAGTTTGAAAATGAAATTCCACATATAAATGACAATACAGCATATTTTCCTCTGATGATTAATTGCCAGATTTATGTATGCTCGGCTTTAAAATCATCCTCGTCTACAGTCTGGCCGGCACTGAAAGAAGTGATCTTGTACTGTAAACTGACAGTGGTAGCAATGCAGAAGGTTTGCTGAAGGAGTGTAGGATACATAGTTACCAAGGCTAGAGGAATGCAGACATTCATCAGTGCTATCCATTCAATTAACCATTTAATTGCTTAGTTATACTATGGCTTTCCTTATAAAGCAGTTCACTATAAAAATGAATGTCCATGTTAATGTTGCTTTATAAGAATATGAATAGAAAGGAATGTTTATTGTTTAAGTTGACACAGTACATTTGCTCTGCTCTGTTGGCATCAAAAAGGTTGTTCTGAACCTTATGAAGACCAAGTTCTTTGTAACCAAGTGGAAGACAATGCAGAACAAAGGAATGTGGAAGCTGCGTTCCTCTGTTAACTCCCCACCCCCACTCCTGTATACATGTCTTTATATTCATTGCCTTTACTCAGGATTTGATCATTCTTGCTTAAGGAGAGTTACGAGACACAAGTCAAAATAAGGATTAATATTGAATCATTTGCTATGCAGGAAATAGGGTTTGAGGGCAAAGCACTTGGGGTATGGGATGGAAGAGACAGCGGGGTGGGAAATGGGAAGTATCATAATTACATGGCTCCTGCACACAGGTCTCTCTTTGCACAGTAAAGTTGCTGTTTTCTAATGCCATGTGGTGGATGGAGATTGAAAAGGCTGGTGCTGACTACAAAAGCCTGGTGTCACTTTTCAGCTGGCACCCTTTACTTCCACTTTGCCCATAGGACCTGCTTGCATTCCTAAAGTGTATTTTTGGGTTGGGGAGATCCATTGGCATTCTGTACTGTATATTGATGTTTGAGATAGGCAGTGGGATCTGCTTGTGCTTTTTTTAATTAAAGTTAGATGTCCAGTATATTTTTGACCCCCTGCCATGCCTTCCTCCCCTGGAGATGAGGCAGGGTGCGGGGGGTTACAACCAACAAAAATCCTTTACCTCGCCTGGAATCCAGCGCTGTCACTGGCGCATGTATGGCTCCCACCCAGGGGAGATGCCACTCTGTGCAATCACTCCAAGATGGCTGAGCCTAGTGCTGGAAGCACTGGGTTAACGGCCCTGGCAAGGAAAGGAATTGTAGTACCCCGGTCTGCCTCAGCACCAGGGGGGGGAAGTGGGGGGGGGGGGTTGATTACAAGGAGACTGGACTTTCCGCTTTAATGTATGGTCTGATGGGTGGTTCCCACTTGCACTTTTCATCTTTGTGGGTTCAGCTTGCAATTGGACCACTCATTTTCGGGGCCTGGGGAGCCCACTTTGTCTCAGCCTACTGATTTTTTGGGCCATAGGAGGAGGGAAGTCTAATTATGTTAGCTTTTTATCAAAAATAGAAAATTGATTCAAATTGCGGCACTGAACACTGGCAAGGAAAATCGTTGAATTATATCAATATCTTATTTAATAAATAGGTAGGTAAAAATGATCATACTGCATCTTTGTATGTTTATCCTTGCTGGAGCTACTGTATTTGTACCACCGGGTGCAATGTGGGGACGCGCTGTGTTCCCTCCGGGTCTTCCACTGTGGTTTCTGTTCCCCAGTCAGACCCGGCGGACCGTTTGGCTTGCGTGATCCGTTGCCGGGGTAACATGTCACCTGACGTCCGGGCTGGAGCCGAGGCGTGGGCCTATACAGGCTGTGTTCCACTGCAGACGAGAGCTGCGTTCGCTCTGATTGGTCCGCGGGCACGGCTTGTGATTGGCTGCCGCCCCTGGCCCCGTCTCTGACGTCATCACTACCTGTCGGCCGGAGCCCCCTGCGGCTGCGGGTCGCGCTGCCGCACTACTGCACCGGTGAGTCCATTTACTATTATGTTACATTTATTATTTAATACCTTAGCCTTAGGGTTATCCCCATCTATGATTAAGGGCCTGTGAAAAGAGCCGAAACGCGTCAGAGGGGCCCACTCTCTTTTCCTGCCCATATCTGCTTTGATTTTACTCTGCATGGATGTTTTCGATTTCTCTTGGAGACACTAATGATTTTAGCAATTTTTTGAAATAAAGTACTCATCTTTTAAGGAAGTGCGGATCCAACTTTTTTTCTACCCAAGGACTATTGGGGCTTGGGACTGCCCCGGATCGAGCACTCCTGCCTTATCTGGAGTGCGGAAACTCTGCTTTGTTTTGCCTATATCTATTGAGTCCCTGTTTCCTGCACCCAGTTATTGAGTGGCCACCTCTAGTCCATCCGCAGCTGCACTGGATATGGGCAATACTCCAGAGATGGATCTTATGTTTACAGATAAGAGAAAAAGGCTTGCTCAGCTGGATACTTTCTCCATGAAGACTTCGGACAATACTGAATCCCAGGTGGACATTCATTCATTGTTTAAGATACACGGCGAGTTATTGAGCAAGGAGACACGAATGTGGTGGGACATGTCCACCATTTCAAAATATATTGATGACAACATAATCCCTAGGGGATTATGTATAAAAAAGTTCCCCACGTTTGAACTCCCCGATTCATTTAAAGAACGGTGGAACAGAGTACTCACAGATGCATCCTTATCACTGATGAGTATATTAGTGGAGTACCAGGGACAAAGGTTGGATGAACTCCAACTCTCTCTGGAGAAGTCCACAGAGGATCTGGAATCCTATAAATCATCACCTGAGTTCAATGAACTATACAACAAGATGATTACTGCGCATGACAAATTGGAAAATAATGTCATTGCATCTAAGCGACGCAAATACCAACGAGACTCAGATGATTATTCGGCTGGAAGGGTATATGATTGGGGCGGCTTCTATTATACAAAAAAGAAGACCAGATCCATCCTTAAAAAACCTATTAGACCGAAGTCTGTAACTTTTTTAACTACGGACTCGGATACGGATGATTCCACTTCCTTAGCCGACCATCCTGACCCCGTTGATTATCATCAGAGAAGACAGAGAAGAGGTCGTTTACCCCCTTTTGCCAGCCGGGGTGAGGACACACGTTTTTTAGGGGCTGCCACGATATCGCCACACACCCCCATGGCGACAAGATCCAGACAACAAAATCTACCAGAAGGGCCGGACGTAAGAACCGCAAGACCAAGAAGATACAATACACGCAGGGGCAGGACCTAACCTGTGTTAATGTCCTCAACCTCTCGAAATATGAACCCTCGCCCCCTGAGATTTCTGTTTTATCCCGAGGCTTGACTTTTGTGCCAGAAAATCATTTTGATTTATTTTACACCATTCTTGATGTAAATAAATTAGTTAGATCACTTACCCTGAGGAGACACTTTTCTGAAAGTCCCTCTCTGTTGTCAACCGACCCATCTGTCAGATCTGACGATGTCTTGGATGACTTGAGAGGTGTTGATTTTAGAGAACAGTGTATCATTACTGACATCGAACAACTCCAATTTGAGTTGGGACACAAGTCAGCCTTTTCCTCCATACAACCCCCAGGAGCACCCCATATTCCTAATCCTGGTTTTTACCCCGTCCAGTCACGGGGGGATGTACTGGGGCTATTCCAAGAAACAGTGGAAAACGATTTACGAGATTTACAGTCCCGCGTAAACTTGAAACAGGTGAGGAATTTATCAAAGGATGAATCTAGAGCCCTGGTGACTCTCAGTAGAAATACTGAAATAGTCATAAAACAGGCTGACAAAGGGGGGAAGGTTGTTATTCTAGATAGGACCATGTATAAGGAGGAAGCAATACGTCAGCTCAGTGACACTGTCACCTATAGGGAACTAAAGGGGGATCCCACTAGGGATTTCCAGACAAAGCTGTACAAATTGGTTGATGAAGGGATGGCTTTGGGTATCCTGACGAGTAAAATGGCTGAGCACTTAAAAACTAAGGATCCTGTTATTCCCCTTTTCCATCACCTGCCGAAAATTCATAAGGAAGAATATCCACCCAAAGGCAGGCCAATAGTGGCAGGCATAGGCGGATTGAATGAACCGTTGGGTCAGTGGCTTGATTCTATGCTACAACCACTGGTTCTTCGCCTCCCCAGCTTCTTGTGAGATTCCGGTCATCTCATTTCCATCATCTCCACCCACAAACCAGTCATGGGGTCTACTATTTGTACCATGGATGTGGCTTCCCTGTATTCCTGCATACCTCATGAACTTGCTATTCAAGCTTTGGAATTTCATTTATCAGGTTACACGGAGTACAGTCAGGATTTATGTCATTTTATCATCATGGTTACTGAGTTCCTTCTTACGCACAATTATTTCATGTTTGATTCCACTTTTTATTTACAGTTGTGTGGAGCCTCCATGGGTGCCCCCTTTTCCCCTTCATTGGCCAATTTGTACATGGGATGGTGGGAGCACCACAAAATTTACAGCAGCGATAACCCTTGGAGGCAATATATTGCTCTCTTTTATCGCTATATTGATGACCTCATACTGCTTTGGACAGGAAATACTCAACAATTAGACCAATTTGCAGTATATTGTAACTCGAATAGTCTTAACCTGCGCTTTACGATTCAATCAAGTCCCGAGATGGTTGAGTTCTTGGATTTACAAATAATCATTGATATGGAACATAATGCCCTGCAAACACGTACCTACCGCAAACCCACTGCGGGCAATAATATCTTACAAGCCACCAGCTGCCATCCATTCCACACAGTGAAGTCTATTCCGGTGGGTGAGATGATACGCAGCAGAAGGAACTGCAGCAAATTAGAATTTTTTGATGAGGAAGCTGCGGCCATTCACTCCAGATTAAAAGCCAGGGGTTATTCTCCCTGGATGCTTAATAGAGCAGAAATTATTGCTCGTAAAAGGGATAGAACATCCATGCTCAGACAGAGGACAGCCAACTCGAAAGTAAGATCTTCGAGGGGAGTGGTGTTTAGCACACCCTATACGACCGAATTTAGACAGATAGCTCAAATTATTAGAAAGAACCTGCCCATATTAAAGGCCGACCCCCTTCTCCGCAATATTATGGATCAGGGGGTTAAGATCGTCAGTAGACGATCACCGAGCTTAGGCAATTTATTGTCCCCTAGCCTCTTTCAATCAGATCCACAACACGGTGGGACATGGCTCTCTACTACGGGCTGTTTCCCGTGTGGTGGCAGGAGGTGTGGTATGTGCAATAAGGAAGATAGAGGTAAATACTTTACTTCCACAGTAACTGGCATGCGTTACAATATCAAGACAGTACTTAATTGTAACTCTTCGTCGGTTATATACCTCATCACCTGTCACATATGCATGAAGCAATATGTGGGGTGTACCACCCGTAGGGTCAAAATACGCCTAACGGAACATCTGTCTGGCATTCAGAGACCGGATCAACCCAAAAGATCCAATGTGGCACATCATCATAATGTGTGCCACCCGGACCAAAAACCTAATCTTAAAATTAATGTTATTGAGAAAGTCTCTTTGGGTCCTAGAGGCGGTGATTTGCATAGGAAACTACTGGCTAGAGAGGCATATTGGATCTTTACCCTGGCAACACGATTTCCCCAGGGCATGAACCACAAATGGGACATTTCATTTATCACACAGAGATAATTTATATTTGTATTCATTTGTAACGGGCCAATTACTGGTACCATTTCTTTGGCCTTGCAACAAGAATTAATTTTATCAACTAGCTTAATAGTTGCCTTGAGCTCGTTCTTGTTTAACCCTGACGGCAGGCCCCATTTAGACTTCAATTAATTATTCTATTATTTTTTTGCTGTTGTTCATGCTGCAGTTTTTGACAATATGGTTTTCTTTTTTGTTCTCTGTTGACAATGTGAGCGCTAAGGTCACCTTTAAATAGATCATGTGATCTTGCTGCGAATGAGGCTGAGTAACTATATATCTATATATTTGTATTTCTTTTTCTATTTATTTTTATTTTACTACCCAGCCCCTTTCTATATTCATTTCCATATGTTATTACTGACGAGTCATGTCACCCACGCATATTGATAACTTATTGTTCTGCTGTGTGACATACATGGGACATTATATATCCTGTGTTCTTATTGCCCAATTATTGGTCCGTTAATATAGAAATTTCCCTCCTAGATTCAGTGATGTCCATAATATTATATGTTTATATATGTTTTTATGTCATTCACATGGCATATTTGTGTTCACTGCATGCTTGATTAGTATGTTAATCATTTGATATATGTATTCATTAGGATTACCCTGTATTTTCAAGGATGTGGATCATACTGCATCTTTGTATGTTTATCCTTGCTGGAGCTACTGTATTTGTACCACCGGGTGCAATGTAGGGACGCGCTGTGGTCCCTCCGGGTCTTCCACTGTGGTTTCTGTTCCCCAGTCAGACCCGGCGGACCGTTTGGCTTGCTTGATCCGTTGCCGGGGTAACATGTCATCTGACGTCCGGGCTGGAGCCGAGGCATGGGCCTATACAGGCTGTGTTCCACTGCAGACGAGAGCTGCGTTCGCTCTGATTGGTCCGCGGGCACGGCTTGTGATTGGCTGCCGCCCCTGGCCCCGTCTCTGACGTCATCACTACCTGTCGGCCGGAGCCCCCTGCGGCTGCGGGCCGCGCTGCCGCACTACTGCACCGGTGAGTCCATTTACTATTATGTTACATTTATTATTTAATACCTTAGCCTTAGGGTTATCCCCATCTATGATTAAGGGCCTGTGAAAAGACCCGAAACGCGTCGGAGGGGCCCACTCTCTTTTCCTGCCCATATCTGCTTTGATTTTACTCTGCATGGATGTTTTCGATTTCTCTTGGAGACACTAATGATTTTAGCAATTTTTTGAAATAAAGTACTCATCTTTTAAGGAAGTGCGGATCCAACTTTTTTTCTACCCAAGGTAAAAATGTTGGCAATATCTACCATACATGGGCCATGACAAACTGCAAAGGAATCTATTAAGTCTGTCACCCAATGGACACTCCTGCCTTCAAAAGAAAACAAGCAGCATTCCGGCTGCATTTTTTTTCAATATTAATAATCTTTATATAGTGCCAACATATTCCACAGTGCTTTATAATCAGAGGTACAGTATAAAGAGGCAAAAAATGGATGAGCAGTTGTATGAACAACAGAGGGGTTTCAGTAACTAGGGAGCAAGGGACAATGATCTGTTTCAAATTAGCTTCAGTGGAGCGGGGAGGCCGATTCATTAATAGCGGCAGGTAGCGACAGTTGAGCGACTGTAGCGGCATTTTCAGAGCGCCCGCTAGTAGTCGCTGTGCTTGGCCGTTGGTCGGTAGTTGATAGAGACTCAGTCGGTTTGCCGTAATGTTGAATATTGGGTGAGGAGTCGCTATTTGACAGGTTCCGCGCTGTATGGGAGCGCATGATAGCGGCTGGCCCTAGCGACCGGCTCCCACCATATTCATTAACAAATCACGCTCAAAAAAGTCTTGCGCTGTAAAATGCATGTTTAAACCCCAGAGCGCTGGCGGCGATGGGTTAAAAGTAGTTTTTTAACCCCCAAACAACCATATTTTTGGAAACCAAAAAAAAAAACAAGTTTTTAAAATAATTTTGTAATATGAATACATTAATATCAGACCTGTAATATCAATTCTGTACATTTTTTGTTTTTTATTTTTTTTACCTTAAAAAAATTATTTAAAATGGCAGAAGTGGTCACAGAAATTTTCACATTTAAAGTGGACCAACACCCAGGATTTTGACTATCCTGGGTTTTGGTCCACTTCAGGGGGGCAACCCCCCAGAAACCCCCAAACTCACCTCACCACGCTCCCACGGACAAGCGGCGGACAAGGCAGCGCGTCCGCCGCCGCCTCCCGCGCGCCCCTCTGACAGTGCGCGCGCCCGCGCCGGCCATTCACAAACGGCCGGCGCGGGCGCGCGCACGGCTAGAGCAGTGAGTTCTTTTGGGGTTTTGGGGGGGGTCCCTCACCGCGGGACATCCCGATCTCGGATGTCCCGCGGTGAGGGGGTGATCGGCCCGGGAATCTTATAGATTCCCGGGCCGATCACCCATGGGTGACGGTCCACTTTAAAAAAAAAAAAAATCCATTGAAATGCATTGGAGAGCGCCAGGTAGCGAGAGGTCATACCTGTCTCTGTTCAAGGTCGGACGCTGGCGCTGTGGGCTGAGGCTGGAATAATGATGAATGAGGGGCTATCTGGCGCTATCTCAGTCGCTAAGCAGGATCGGCTTGATAAATGTGTGATTGTGGTGAGGTGCCGGCGTTCTCGTGGCGGGGCCCGTCATTAACGGCCGCTCACCAGTCACTACCTGACGCTATCCCTTGTTAAATAAGGGCCTAAGTAAACCTTCCAAAGTGTTTTCAACTGTCTTGAATTGTGTTGATCGATTGATCTATTAAATAGTGGATAACAAAAGCCCCTCTGGACACACACATTCACAAGTCCCACACATTCAAATCTCTTTTCCACAAGACCCTCTTCCCAATTTATTCACTAATCACATACTAGCAAAAAAGGTTTTGTGCTCCAGCTTTTGAACATCTTCACCTGGCCTTATGCCAACCATATTAAGTTAACCTTTAAATGTGAACAAGCGCATGCATGAATAGAAAAAAAAACACTGTACTCCTTCAGCACTTTGTTTTCTTGACTCTTTGTTACAATAAGAAAACACGCTATTGTATAGACACTTTGGCGTTTGTCCTGCTCAGTGAGGGATATGTTCATGGCAGCCATCAGGTTGAAAACCTTTTTTAATTTACATCTTAAAACTAAGCATCTCCACTAAGATATTCTAGATGTCGTGTCACTGCATCAACAACAACCTCTCCATCAGTATAAATAATATGCCTGGAGTGCATGTTTATTCAAAGAAAGGAAGGTGATCCTAGTCCTATTTAAAGTGGACCATCACCCTCCCGTGATCGGCCGCCGATCACCTCCCTCCCCGCGGGACATCCGAGATCGGGATGTCCCGCGGGGTGAAACCCCCCCAAACGCCCCAAATCCCCTCACCTTGCCGCCGCCGCCTCCCTCGTGCCCCTCTAGAACTGCACGCGCCCCCGCCGGCTGTCTGTGAATGGCCGGCGCGCGCTTCAAGAGTGACGCGCGGGAGGTGACGGCGGAGGAGCCGCTTCTCCGTTGCTGTCAGATCGCTTGTCTGTCCGCGCTGGGAGCGGGGAGAGGTGAGTTTTCCGGGTGATCGGGGGGGTTTCACACAGCGGGGCACCCCGATCGTGGGGTGCCCCACCGAAGTGGACCAAGACCCAGGATAGTCAAAATCCTGGGTGTTGGTCCACTTTAAGGAGAAACAGAAATAGTTGCACAATACATTTCTGCCCTGCCAAACCTACTCTCCACTGACAGACAGGATTTTTCTATCTCCATTTTCATGCTACTTCATGCTTATGTAAGTGTCACCTAAATAATTTGTGTAACCTTCTAGGTATATTTAAAGGGAATTCCCAGGCTTAATGTAAAAACAAATCACTTTTGCATGCCTATCATTCATAGGATGGATCCTGATGTTGCTGGACAAAGGTGAGATTCTGTAACCCAGCATCTGGATTTTTTTTTAAGCATGACCACACTTTTTTTTTACCTGAAGAGGTGGATACATTTCCTTGTACCAGATTGCATGGGGCACACCATTCTCTGTACCCGCAGGGAAGATCTAGCTTATTTATCTACTTGGTTGTCTTTTCTGTGCGTCTGAGCTCTGTATTGACTTCACTAGCATCAAATAAAAAAAAGTATCATGTTCTTTTGCTGGTGAGTGAGTGAGACAGATACACAGACATGGAACACATAGCACCCCCCCTTCTTTTACAGACCTTCATGTAATAATCACAGTTTTCTCACATAGGGATTTTTGTCATGCTGCAGAACAAGAGACATAAATTCATCCCACCAATTCTGTTTTGAGCGATCAGACTGGCGAAAATGAACGTATCAATGGTATTAATGCTGCATTTTGCACATTAGGTTGTACAACACATTTAGGGGGTTATTCAAGAAGGGATATCGCCAGGTAGTACCTCGTAGCGGCAGGCAGCGTCTGGTGAATGCCGGGCGCTGTACGCAAAAGCTTATTTTTGAAAGCGAATCTGGTGAGCAACTCTAACAGCGCCATGTAGCATCCAATGTATTATTACAGGCAGCTCAGCGTACAGCGCCAGAGCACCAGGTATTACCTTTCGCTCACTGCCGCTCTGCCATACATTTCAATGGGCGTTAATTTGCTTGTGTTTAAACAGCGTGTTTGACATTTTTTATTTTTTTTCCCAAATCATTGTGTGACCTCCTGGCTGCAAACAAACATTTTTAGAAACTTTTTTGACTTTTTATATTTTTATGCAGAATTGTCATTACAGGTCTGGCACTAAAGTGCTAATGTCACAATGTAATAACAATGTAGTTCCATGTGTTTTCACTTTGTTACAGGTGTATATGTGTTCAAAAACAGACTTTAATCACACAGCATCTAGCACTCTGTGTATCAGCGCCCAGCTTTAAAGCGCCAACAATGTGTGTGTCTAGTGTTTTCTTGAATATGGTGTGGAGCGCCAAGTGCCGGACGCACTGAGCAGTCGCTACCTCTCACTGGCTCTAGCGCTGTACTGTTGTTAGATGTGGTGTAGGCTTGGGCGCTATAGTTCGGAACACCGCCTTGCGTTCTCTGCGTCAAACAGGGAAGTATTAATGCTTAATAGTTACGGGTCTATTATTACAGTAACTGGAGAACATTCGGGGAAAGCATTAATCTATATTTAATGCTAGTTTGTTAAGAGTGAAAGTACTGTAGGTAAAAAGCGTTAGCTGTGGCTTTCTTCCCTCCTGTAGATGTAGTGTAATGTTGTGTGCTCCGGTCTTGGGGCGTTCTATAGCGTGCGTATCATGTCTTGGGCATTCCATAGCATTTGTACCTTGCAAAGGGTTGAAAAGTCTTGGTTTCGGTTTTGCTTTATTCTGGTTTTCCCGTGCGCAGCTATGGCACCTACTAGGCGTCCAACTCTTCCCAGCACATCCTCATCCTCCTCCTCCTCAGAGGATCCTGAGCCACTGAAGCAGAGGCAGCGGGTGGACCCCCTTGTCAATGGCCAAATAGTAAAGGTAAGTTTAAGTTCTTCAGGGGGAAGATCAGGAGCAATGTTAGAAAATATTATTTTACCGAAAGAGTAGTAGATGCTTGGAACAAACTTCCAGCAGAGGTAGTTGAAAAATCATCAGTCACTGAGTTTAAACATGCCTGGGATAAGCACACATCTATCCTAAGATAAAGAGTACATACAGTATACACATAAGGGCAGACTAGATGGACCGTATGGTCTCCTTCTGCCTTCAACCTTCTATGTTTCTATGTTTCTAAGTTTTTGGGCTAATTTTTTCATAATGCATTTTTCGCTGTGCTGTTGCCTTAATATTTTTGCAGTAATTTTTACACTTTTGCGTTTATTTTTGTAATTTCTTTTTTTTTAAATGTTATGTTATTTTTTTTTGGGGGGGGGAGTTCATGTAAATGTTTTAATAGCTAGTACTGCTATTAAAGGGGATCCCAACCCATGGGACAGATTTTTTTGGGAATTATACCCCTGGGCATCCCAGATTGTACTATTGTTAAAAGTTATATTTGTGTTTTACAACCTGGGGGATTTTATATAGTGGCACATCCACAATCCCTTTATGGTTAAAGGACCCCAACCCAGAATTTTTTTTTTTTTATGTTTTTGTGTTAAGGAGTATGACTACTATGCGGTGAGGGAGAAGGCCAGCATCATGGAAGAGGTTAAGGCCACTGTGTCCCGGCGCTTTAAGACAGATTTGACGGACAAGTCCATCAGGCAATGCTGGTCGGACTTTAAGCGCCGGGACAACAAGGGCGTCTATCGGCTCTATGATGTCTACACTTCTAGTAAGTTCAAGACACATACACAAACACTATTATTAGATATGTACACTTTATCCTTCTGTATTTCTCTTTTTTTTTTCCTCTCCACAGATAAGCGGACTCCCCTAGACAAGCACGGGAAGGGTTATCTGCCCCGCACAAGAGTCCGTGCTTCTGAAGACTCTGATTCTGATGAGCAAGGGAGGGGCCCTCTCATCGCTCTCAATTCAAGGACCCAGGGGAGGAAGGGGACGATCAGGTGAAGAGCCCCAGTGGAGCCTACTGCTGGGGTGAGGGCATTGTGAAGCCTCAGCTCATCTGAGGCCGACTCGGCAGAGTCAAACTGCTGCTCATACTGCTGGGGCCACTCTCAAGTGGGGAGTCCCAGTGGGGAGGAGCAAAGGGACCACAATCCCTGAGCCTTCACCTCAGAGCCCTCTCTGGGAAACCAGCAACATCTCATCCCCTGGTGAGTGTCCTTCATTGTTTAGATTGTCAGTTAATTTGCAACATTGTTGTGTGTTAAAGTTTGTTCAATTGTCCTAAAATCTATTTCAGGGCATCATAGAGCGGCCACCTCCTCCACCCTCCACTGATGTTGGACTACCTGGGAACCCGCATAGTAGAGGTAACATTGACCTTAATAAGGCGCAACTCCTATATGCATCCCGTGTGGTGTGGCAATATCATTTTTTGTGTATGAAGTGCCATTGTTGACTTTAGAACAGTAGGGTATCTTCTGGTGTCCAACAAAATCCAACAATTCTGTGGCTTGATCTTGTGTTTGCCAAAGTAGCTTTGTTTCAGCTAACACATGGCCAAGTGTGTTACAATAATTATCCAGATTTAATTCTTTCCTACAGCTAAATTGTTGTATTACAAATTATCTAAACCATTGTGACAGACTCTCTGCCCCTTTGGACTTTACACAGGTTCATTACTTTCCTTTTCTTAAGCATGTACAGACTGCCATTGTGTTGATTGATTACGTTATTCATTGTTCTGATTGATTGTGTTAGACTGCCATTGTTCTGATTGATTGTGTTACAGACGTCTATTGTGTTGCTTATTGCGTCACCGGCAGAGTTGAGGGATTGTGTGCCCTGCTCCCATTGGTCCGTGTATTTGTCATACAGTCCTCCATCAGGTCCATGGGGGAGGTCCCCTTGCATGGAGCCTTGCATATAAGGCACAGTGTGGCACTAATAAAGGACACTTCACCTTCACCCTCAATACTGAAGTTCTGTCTCTTATTGGGGGAAACGCTATATTACAATTCACTAGCCCTTGTAAGGGCTGTTCCTGTTTCCTCACGGACGACTCTGGAATTCCAGCAGCACCTCTTACGATTGGGAAAAGGACGTCTCGGGCGGTGAAACCCTCCGGCGATAAGGGTTATCGCTACACATACTATGATCTTATGTTTGTATCTGTTGTGTTTTTATTCTACACATATATGTTGCCACGCAGATGGACCCAGTGGTCATTCTTCCCACCCCATCTCCCGGAGGCTCCAGCAGCATGGGCCAAGGACACAGCTGTGATGGTAAGTAATGTGATTTGTGACAATAAGCTTGTAGACATGCATGTGTATGTGTCCATGACCATGTACCCATGTTAGTGGCAGTCTAGAGTTGACACTCATACCTATTTTCAGAATAATAAATCAGAAATGCACATTTCCTGCCCCTGTTAATGTGACTTGATGCTACCTGATAAAGGCAGCAGTTGGTTAGGTACTTTATGTGCTGCTTTTACATTCCTGCTACATTTTTTATTCTGCATTTCGTATTGTTTTTATGAAAAACTAAATTTCAGGTGTTATTGACCACTGTATTAAATACATTCTTCCTGCGGCCAAGTAGGCCTTAATTGGTTAGGTTATTTGCTTTGTAATATTAGACTAGGGTGTTTATGTTGAATGGCTACACAGGCTAATTTACTTTGCCATCACAAATTATGAAAGGTTGGTCTGTTGTGTTGCCTATTGTGTGTTCAAAATCTTTGAAGTTACTTTATAGTAAACATCAATCTTTAACAAAGATCATAGGCTTATACTGTATTTGTAGAGCTGTAGTACTTAATTGTGTCTTTTCTTTCCAACAGCTTGCACTGAAGAGCATCACAGACAGTGGCAATATGTGAGGGAATCTCACAAAATGCTGCTGGAGATGAGAAATGAAAGAGAGGGTGAGGGAAATAATTTTTCCGCTTAATGTTGCCATGTTGGCTTTTTGTTAAAAATAAAAAAAATATATATTTTTCTACATACATTTGTGTTTTGTTTTTATTTATCAAAGTATTGTCTGACTCCCCCCACACACACACGATTAGGTATTTTTTTTTTTATTAAAAAAAAGACCAAAGAAAACAAATTAAGAAAGAAAGAAAAAAGAACAGTGAAAAAAAACAACTTATAAAAAAAAGACCAAAGAAAAAAATGAATAAAGAAAGAAAAAAGAACAGTAAAAAAAACAACTTATAAAAAAAAGACCAAAGAAAAAATGAATAAAGAAAGAAAAAAGAAGAACAAAGAAAAAAATTACTGATAGAAAAAACAAGAACAAAGAAACAAAGAAAAATATCCCAAAAAAGAATAAAAAAAATAAACATTTTTATATAGTCACATTTAAAAAACTATAAAATACATATTTCTTAAAACTCAGGGGCCATCAAAGCTATTTTTTAATTGTGGGTGGAAAATAACACTGCTGCTGAGGGAGAGTGCCTCTATAGCACCACACACACACACATCACATTTATCAATGTGAAACTGAAAAATACAACATCCCGTCCGGCGCTCTGTTACAGCGCCCGATACCCGCTTACAGCGTCTACTAGTGGGCGCTCTAAGCGCCACTATACAGACGCTCATCTGCCGATACCTGGTGTTAGTAATGAATCAGCCTCCACATTTCACAGATGTATTTATCAGTAACATAAGGGCAGAACTAAAAAAAGTGTCCTTATTCACACTCACTTATATACTGTAGATAGATAGATAGATAGATAGATAGATAGATCTATTTAATAGGCACCTGTGAGTGATTGTCAAGGATGTGTAGGTAAAAAGGAGGTTAGAATGTAATGTGTCATTTCTTTCATTAATATGGGGATAACATTATACTGCATCTTAGAATAGCACAATCTTTGTATTGTCTACCATGAGGCTGATTCAACACCAGGTAAAAATGTACATCTGGTTGTTGAATCAGCCCCAAGGTAGACAATGGTCTTGATGCACGGGGAGGCCGATTCATTAATAGTGGCAGGTAGCGATAGTTGAGCGACTGTAGCAGTATTTTCACAGCGCCTGCTAATAGTTGCTGTGCTTGGCCGTTGTTCGGTTGTTGACAGCGACTCAGTCGGTGTGCAGTAATGTTGAATATTGGGTGAGGAGTGGCTATTTGACAGGTTCCGCGCTGTATGGGAGCGCATGATAACGACTGGCCATAGCGACCGGCTCCCAACATATTCATTAACAAATCACGCTCAAAAAATGTTCGCACTGTGAAATGCATGTTTAAACCCCAGAGCGCTGGTGCCGATGGGTTAAAAGTAGTTTTTTAACCCCCAAACAACCATATTTTTGGAAACAAAAAAAAACAAGTTTTTAATAACATTTTGTAATCTTAATACACCACGGCCTTATTTATCAAGGGCTAGCGCCAGGTAGTGTCTGACGAGCGCCAGGTACCGCCAGCTATCGGCGGCTACCGAATCAAGTACGCCCGGCGGCGGTCACAATGACGCATTTATCACGCTAAATGAGGCTAGCGCCGGCGAGAGCGTCAGCTAGCGCGGGATTCATCATGTAGCCGACTGCAACGAACAGCGCCGCTGCTAATCCCATCACAGCGACAGGTATGACCTGGCGCTCCCTGGCGTGGTCCAATGCATTTCAATGGAGCAATCTTTAAATATTCATAATTAATTGCTATTACTGTTTTTTAATTTTTTTTTAATGTCAAATATTCTGTGACCACTTCTGCAGGATGTTAGGATTTTTTTTAAAGTAAAAAAAAAAAAAAAAAATGTGCAGAATTGATATTACAGGTCTGATATTCATGTATTCATATTACAAAATGTTTAGAAAAACTTGTATAATTTTTACATATAAAAAAAAAGGTTGTTTGGGGGTTAAAAACTACTTTACACACATCGCCGCCAGCGCTCTGGGGTTTAAACAAGGAATTCACAGCGCAATAAATTTTTGAGCATGATTTTTTAATGAATCTGCAGCAAGCCGTTCGCTCTGGCCATTCGCTGTCAGGCGCACCCATACAACGCAGAACCTGTGAAACAGCGACCCCTAACCCCGTATTCAACATTACCGCACACCGACTGAGTCGCTGACAACAAGCAAACCCCGGCCAAGCACAGCGAATACTAGCGGGTGCTGTGAAAATCACGCTACTGGCGCTCATCTGTCGCTACCTGGCGCTATTAATGAATCGGCCTCTTAATATCAGACCTGTAATATCAATTCTGCACAAAATTTTTTTTTTTTTTTTTTACCTTAAAAAAAAAAAAATCTAACATGGCAGAAGTGGTCACAGAATTTTTCACATTTAAAAAAAAAAACAAAAAAAAAAACATTAATATGAATTAATTATGTAACAAACACCGCTAAGACCGCACCAGCTATGTAACCTATTCTGGCGTGCACAACTCCCTGGGTGAGATAATAGTAATCTAAAAGGCAAGAGAAGGGAGTCCCACTACTCCCTGCCCACCCAAGCAAACTCGTGGCACCACCAACTATCTTAATATACCAATGTTTTATTTAAAGTAGTAGTACATGACATACAAAACATGTTAAAAACATTCTTTTAAAAAACATATACACTACATATGTCCTCACTAAGGAACAAGGAGGGAGGGGGGGGACACCACCGAATTGTATAATAATAATGATAAGGACCTTTAGAGGCCACTATATAATGCTTACATAAGCTTAGGTCTGCCTTAACCCTGACTACACCTCACCTATAATCTAATATACCTATGTGTGTAACCATGTGCAATCATGCATATAACATAATGAACCCTAATCCTGTGCAATCCTCTATAACTGTGAATAAAGTGCTAAGTGCCTATATACAAACATATCTTATGTGCAAATCCTACAATTCAAGCAATTATTTGATCAGGAAGACAAAGCCGGGTAAAGACAAAAAGACAGACCAGTAAAACCATATACGGTACCAACAACAATCAGACCTCACGTCCAGTATGTACATCAATCACCGATGGGGGTCCCCCCACCCCAGCCAACGCGTTTCGTGACGAACCAAGCGTCACTTCCTCAAGGCAGACCTGCTCCTCACAGTCACCCTGCTCCTTTTATGCTCACCATGCCGGGCGAGCCATCGTCCCGCGCCGCCGGCCACTTCCGCGTTCCTGACACGCTCCCGCCGGAAGCTCGTCAGTACGCGTCATCCCGGCGCCGCCCAACCGGAAGTACGTGGCCAGCCCGGACTGCGTTCCAAACACTGGAAATGCTAAGTCCGCACTATCACATTTCTGGGCAGAGCTATGTTCTGAATGCCAAAGGCGTAAAGTCCACAATGTGGAAAAGCGGCCCCCATAGATAGCATAGCGCACGCCCGGGTACCTAGCAGGTGAACATTAAGGAGCGAGATAGTTTTTCTACGGCGCCCCACAGGCAGTATAACACACCCTGGGAGCCCGGGTAGGTGAGTAAGAGAAGCAAAGTCATAACCTATTTAAAGTGGAACAACATTACCCCTACACCACATACTAACATATAATACATATATTTTACAGTCTACTTAAGTCTACAGTCTACCCCGCTTCAAGAAATTCATAACGTGTGGGTAATACTGACCTGTAGATGGCGATATGCAGAGATGCAAGGAAAAAAGAGAGCCCCTCCCAGTCCATAAATACCTGAGACCTCCCACTCATTACCCAGTATAAAGACAGCAGTAAGGTAAGGGACCAGGAAGAACCCAACACAAATTATAACCAGGCAAAGTTCACCATATAAAGGATCCAGAATACAAAAGGGCAGGGTGAAGCGGGGTGTGTGACATACTTATAATACCCATTTTACAGGTGAGTATTCACAAAATGGTATTATTCTAAGTATGTCACACACCCCGCTTCAAGAAATTCATAACGTGTGGGACATCCAACAGCAGTGTCCATAAAGGGCGGGGATCCAAAACAAGGCAACAAGGCACAACTTAAACCACTGCAGCTTGCAGAACTTTGCGGCCGAACACAGCATCCGCTGAGGCCCAAACATCAACCTTGTAAAACTTGGAAAAAGTGTGAACAGAAGACCAAGTAGCAGCCTTACAAACTTGCTCAACAGAGGCCTGGTGCTAGAAAGCCCAGGACGCCCCAACCGCACGAGTAGAATGAGCAGTAACACGAAAAGGGGGGACCTTCCCCTTGGTAGAATAGGCCCCAACAATGGTCTGACGGATCCATTTACTAATGGAAGACTTGGCAGGCACCAAGCCTTTTCTGGGCCTGGAGGGCACCACAAAAAAGGCATCCGTCTTACGAAAGGAAGACGTTACCTCCAAATAGTACTTCACAACGCGAACCACATCCAAAGAATGCAGGGCCCTCTCCTTGTCATTGCTGGGATTAGGACACAGAGAGGGCAGAACAATGTCTTGGTTTAGGTGAAAGGCAGAAACCACCTTAGGAAGGAAATCGGACTTGAAACGAAAAACCACCTTGTCCTGATGCCTCTCAAAGTACAGGGCTTGAATGGACAAAGCCGCCAACTCAGAGGCACGCTGAACCGAAGTGATGGCTACCAAAAAGGCCACCTTCTGTGTAAGTGAATACAAGGCAATATCATAAAAAGGGGAGTAGAGAAGAAGCCAGTAATTACAGGCCAGTTAGTTTAACATCTATAGTGGTCAAATTAGTGGAAACACTCTTAAAAAAACAGATAATTTCCCATCTAAAAATTAATGACCTATTGGACCCAAAACAGCACGGCTTTACTGAGGGCAGATCATGTCAGACCAATCTTATTGATTTCTTTGACAATGTCACTAAAGTGTTAGATGAAGGTGGTGCTGTGGATATCGCCTATCTGGATTTTAGCAAAGCCTTTGACACTGTACCACATAAGGAGCTCATAGATAAGTTATTGAAGGTAGGACTCAATCCCTGGATAGTTCAGTGGATTTCCAGTTGGCTGAGGGATCGGTATCAGAGCGTTGTTGTAAATGGCGTGCAATCTGAACAAAGGCGAGTTACAAGTGGTGTGCCGCAGGGCTCTGTCCTGGGCCCCATTCTTTTTAATATATTTGTAAGTGACATAGGAGAAGGCTTGGTAGGAAAAGTTTGTCTGTTTGCTGATGATACAAAGGTTAGTAATAGGGTGGATATTCCTGGAGGTGTCTGCAACATGGAAAATGATTTAGCTTTACTGGATAAATGGTCAAAACTGTGGAAACTAGAGTTTAATGTCTCTAAATGTAAAATCATGCACTTGGGTAGAAGGAATCCCTGCTCTGAGTACCGTATGGGCAGCACTGTGTTAGCCAGGACCTCGGAGGAGAGAGATTTAGGGGTACTGATTACAAGATGAGTGGACAGTGTAGCCAGGCAGTGGGAAAAGCAAGCAGGATGCTCGGCTGCATAGCTCGAGGCATCACCAGTAGGAAGAGGGAGGTTGTGATGCCGCTGTATAGAGCCCTGGTAAGGCCACAGCTAGAATACTGTGTGCAGTTCTGGAGACCTTACCTGCAAAAAGACATTATTCAAATAGAACGTGTCCAAAGGCGGGCAACGAAAATGGTGGAAGGACTTACACTTAAAACTTATCAGGAGAGACTTAAAGAACTTAATTTGTACAGTCTGGAGGAAAGAAGGGAGAGGGGGGACATGATTGAGACCTTTAAATATGTGAAAGGATTGAATAAGGTTCAGGAGGGAAGTGTTTTTAAGAAGAAACTTAACGATAGAACAAGGGGGCACAACCTGAAGCTAGTCGGGGGGAAGATCAGGAGCAATGTTAGAAAATATTATTTTACAGAAAGAGTAGTAGGTGCTTGGAACAAACTTCCAGCAGAGGTAGTTGAAACATCAACAGTCACTGAATTTAAACATGCCTGGGATAAGCACACATCTATCCTAAGATAAAGAGAACATACCGTATACACATAAGGGCAGACTAGATGGACCGTATGGTCTCCTTCTGCCGTCAACCTTCTATGTTTCTTCTATCATTCAAGGGCTCAAAAGGAGAATCCTGAAGAGCAGAAAGAACCAAATTCAAATCCCAAACAGGGAGCAAAGGCTTTCTAGGAGGCCGCACCTGCGTAACTCCTTGGAAAAAAGTCTTAACCAAAGGATGAAGAGCAAAAGACCTTTGAAAGAACACCGCCAGGGCAGAAACCTGCCCCTTCAGAGTACTAAGCTGGAGCCCCAGGTCCAAGGCAACGCCCTGATCTCACACCAATCAATATAAGACCTCCAAGTCCTATAGTAGATATTAGAGGAAGACCGCTTCCTAGCACTAATAAGAGTTCGAATCACAGCATCGGAAAGACCTTCCTCCTTCAAGATGGAGGTTTCAGCAGCCACGCCACGTCAAAGCCAGTGTTGGTAAATTGGGATAACATAGTTGACCCTGGGTGAGCAGATTCGGCAGCAGGGGCAGAACGAACTGATCCTCTGCTAACTTTACCACATATGCGAACCAAACCTGTCTTGGCCACCTTGGAGCCACCAGAATTGCTGACGCGCCCTCCAGGGCCAGCTTGCGCACCACTCTGGCCACCAAGGGAAACGGAGGGAACAGATACAGAAACCCCATATCCCTCCAGTTCAGAGACATGGCATCCACTGCCAGAGCCAGTGGATCCCTTGAGAGAGACACAAATGTCGAAAGTTTGTGATTGTGACGAGAGGCAAAGAGGTCCACCACCGGGGACCCCCACCTGAGACAAATCAAGCGAAACACCTTGGGGCTGAGAGACCATTCCCCCCGGCGAGCTGAGAACCTGCTCAGAGCGTCCGCCTCCGTGTTCTCCACTCCCGGAATGTAAACTGCCGAAATGCACGGGACATGGCTCTCCGCCCAGGCCAGAATCAAAGACACTTCCCTGAGGGCACTCCTGCTGCGAGTCCCTCCCTGGTGATTGATGTAGGCGACCACCGTCCGATTGTCCGACCCGACCTGAACCGGCAATCCCTGCAACTGATGAGTCAAGCGAAACAGAACCATCCTGATGGCTCTTAATTCCAGAACATTGATGGGCTCGTGAGCCTCCTGAAGCCCCCACAGTCCCTGAAACTGACGATCCTTCCAGAACCCCCCCATCCTGATAGACTGGCATCCGTGGTGACCATCTCCCAACAAGGAGCCAGAAAGGATCTGCCCCTCAACAGATTGATTGGATCCAGCCACCACTGAAGGGAGCGGCGAACCCGGGGGGGTCATCAGGAAGGATTGATCCAATGACAGTGGCGACCCCACTGTCCCCAGTCTGATGGCCGGATGAGGGATGGACATAAGGAGTCGAACCAACTCCTGAATCAAGAGAACCTTGGACTGAGGAAGAAAAACCCTGGCCTGGGAAGTATCCAGGGACATTCCCAGAAAAGAAACTAACCTGGACGGAGAAAGGGAGGACTTGGGGTAGTTGATCACCCACCCGAATCTCACCCGAAAAGCCCCCACAGTCCCTGAAACTGACGATCCTTCCAGAACCCCCCCCATCCTGATAGACTGGCATCCGTGGTGACCATCTCCCAACAAGGAGCCAGAAAGGATCTGCCCCTCAACAGATTGATTGGATCCAGCCACCACTGAAGGGAGCGGCGAACCCGGGGGGGTCATCAGGAAGGATTGATCCAATGACAGTGGCGACCTGTCCCAGGCCGCCAACAGATGGAGCTGGAGCGTCCTCGTGTGAAACTGAGCAAAGGGAACCGCCTCGAAGGAGGCCACCCTCAATCCCACCAGCCTCATCCCCAGTCTGATGGCCGGATGAGGGATGGACATAAGGAGTCGAACCAACTCCTGAATCAAGAGAACCTTGGACTGAGGAAGAAAAACCCTGGCCTGGGAAGTATCCAGGGACATTCCCAGAAAAGAAACTAACCTGGACGGAGAAAGGGAGGACTTGGGGTAGTTGATCGCCCACCCGAATCTCTCCAGAGTGGACACCACAGTTCTGGTGTCCAATTCCGCTTGGCTGAAGGAAGATGCCATAATGAGAAGATCGTCCAGATAAGGAACAATGCGAATATCCTGGGCTCTGAGAAGAGCCATCACCCCGGCCAGCACCTTGGTGAAAACCCTTGGAGCCGAGGTAAGACCGAAAGGAAGTGCCACAAACTGAAAATGCTGATCCTCCACCACGAACCTGAGAAACCTCTGGTGCGCTGGAAAAATCAGAACCTGCAGGTAGGCGTCCTTGATGTCTACGGACGTCAGAAAGTCCCCCTGACGAAGAGAGTGGATAGCTGAACGGAGCGTTTCCATGCGAAATTTCCGCGGACGGTCGAACCTGTTGAGGATCTTCAGATCCAGAATGGGTCGAACCGAGCCGTCCTTCTTGGGCACCGTGAACAGATTGGAATAAAAGCCCCGGCCCCTGTCTGAGGGGGGCACTGGGCAAATGACTGCCATATCCAGAAGACTCTTTACTGCCGCCTGGAGCTCCTGCGCGGCCAGAGGGTCCGAAGGCACCCGAGACCTGAAGAATCTGGGAGGGGGCCGGAGCTCGAACTCCAGCTTGTAGCCGGAAGTCACCACTTCCCGGATCCATCTGTCCGAGACCTCCCGGTCCCAGACCTGGGAGAAGTGTTGCAGCCGTCCCCCCACCCACATGGGTGAGGGCGCCCCCTCATTGCTGAGCTGGCTTGGCAGCGGGTTTGGGCTTAGAGCCCCAGCTGTATTCTGGACGGGCACGTCCTCTGCCCCTGTTCCAGGAATCTCCTCTGGCTGCGGGGAAAGCAAATCCTCTGCCAGCTCTAGCCCCACAAAAGGAAGGAGCAAAGGAACCCGCCCCCCGAAAGGGACGACGCTGTTTTTTGCGTTGGGGTAACTTACCGCCTTTGGAGACGGAATCCAATTTCTCCCCAAAGAGCCGTAATCCCACAAAAGGAAGAGTGGTCAGCGACTTTTTTGACACAAAACCAGCTGCCCACTGGCGCAACCAAACCGAACGCCGAATAGTCACCAGCAGAGCCGACGTTCTGCCACACATCATCAGAGTGTCATCCAAGGCGGCTAGTACAAACAACAAAAACAATTCACACCTTTTAAGGCCAAGGAACTCGTCACTATCCGGATCTAACCCGGAAGAAGTCAACAGGTCCCTGACCACCGACCTGGTAGCCACCACCAGCAGCGCTGAAGCACAAACAGGCCTCATGGCTGATCCAACACCGGCAAAACCATGACAAGCCATCTGGTCAATGCGTTTATCCTCACCATCTTTAAGAGTGGAACAATCAGGAGAATTTAAAACAGCAGTGTTGGATAAACCCAGAATCGGTGCATCCACCTCAGGGGGGGACGCCCAACGCTTAACCGTATCCAAGGGAAAGGGATATTTTTTGTCCCAACCCTGAGAGACACCTGGGAGCCGGGCAGGCCTCTCCCATTCCTTAGCAATGATTCCATCAAAATGCTTTTGGTTAGGAAATTCCAAGCGCGGCCTGGATTCCTCAAAAAATTCCCCCTTTTGCTGTGGAGCCACCTCAGGAGGAGAAATAGCCAAAACCTCAAACATCTGAGCCAGAACATTAGAAGTATCCGAAGACCTCCCCAAGCCCCGCTCAGTATCAGCGCCAACAAACTGCTGATCGTCTGAATTATCTGATTCCTCATATACCTCCCCTTCCTCAAGTGGGGAGTAATCAGACCAATCCAGATTATCAAAGTCATCCAAGTCGACCGCCGGTGAAGACGGTGACAAGTGCTTTTTCTTAGCCGGAGCCTTTCTGGTGACTTGGCCAATCGGGCACACATCTCAGATTGCAACTGCCCACCCATGACAACGTCACACGGGGCACGGATCAAACTGGGAGGGGGAGGAGGAGAGACCGGCAGCGCTGAACCAGCGTAATAGTCTGCTGCGCGCATGATATACACAGATATACATCATCGCCAGTAAGGGATTCCCCACACCCCATACACTTCCGGGATTTCCCCGAGGGGAGCCCGAGCCCAGTATGCGGGGATGCCTCCATAAGGTGAACTTATAGGTGGTTGCAATGACCGAGGGAATTACGCATATAAGCAACCCGGGATGCCCCTTTAATGTCCCAAGTGGGAGGATTTGCAATAAGCCAATTTAAGAACCCAGGGACCCTAGGACCGGGAGAAACCCCCTAACACCACTGTAGGTTCTATCTGAAAGACAAAAATAAAAAAGGCTAATCAGGAAAACCTAGCATAAGATATAAATATATATATGTAGGTGATGGGAAAGGAGGGGGCCCACAGGGCCACTCACTGTGCACCTTGAAGGCAGCGTCTTCTCGCCGTGAGGAGAAAGCAGTTCTGAGGAGAGAAGGGGGCGTGGCCAGCGCACAGAGCGCGAAGTGCCTTGCTCCGCCCCCTCTCTGGAATCAGGCACGGAGCAAAGCTCCTCAGCAGTGCCTGAGACACAGGGGCGGGCCGCAGCGCTCGAAAGCCCGGCCCCGCCCCCAAGTGTGAGAGCGTGAGGGGAGAAGCTCCCCTCCGCCATTAACCGCAGAAGGCCTGTGCGGCCATGCGCCGGCCTCAGAACAGACAACAGGGAGGGGAGCGGGCCGTGGCTTCACTCTGATGCCTGGCCCCGCTCCCCGCTCAGAAATCCAAAGGACCACAGCGGCGTCTGTCATACGGGTGGGGGCCGCGGCTCGCCCCTAAAGCCCGGCCCCGCCCCTTTTACCTCAGAAACAGAAGCCGCACAATAATGGCGGCCATCGTTTGAGAGCAAAATACCCTGAGTCATAAATTAAAAAATAAATTAATATACTAATAAACTAATAAATTAATAAATCAATAAATCAATAAATTGCTAAAATACTAAATTGAGACAAAACACCAAATACGGGGCCCCCCTTCTACCCCCCCTCCCCGCTAGGGAGAAGGGCATTACCCAAAGAGGGAGACCACCCAGGGTGTAAGGCCGAGGGATGGGGCATCCCAAACCAGGGTCACCGTCCCGGTTGACCGCCTACCCTCTTGTATAGGGTCTCACGGTAGAGCATTTGCTCCTAAGCACCTAGGGTGCCTTTCTACCCTCGCCTGGACCGTCAGCCTAGGCTGGGAGGCATGGGGACAGAAAAAAGATCCGGGTGGAAATAGATAACTAAAGGGCCGGGAGTCATCCCGGCTACCTGAAATCCCCCTGTGCAAGGAGGAGACCACATCTTCTGACTTGCTCGCCGTCTGCAGAGATGAAGACTGGGTAATGAGTGGGAGGTCCCAGGTATTTTTGGACCGGGAGGGGCTCTCTTTTTTCCTGGCATCTCTGCATATCGCCATCTACAGGTCAGTATTACCCACACGTTATGAATTTCTTGAAGGGGGGTGTGTGACATACTTAGAATAAGTCCAGCTTATAGAAAAACCCAATCACACAGGCAAAATTGCCTCACAAATCAGTGCAATACTCCTTTATTTCTAGTAGATATCCATCAGCTGTGATGACTCATTGCTCTGCAGAACAGCTAAAAGAAATGTATCATTTTAGGAGATATACTGAATGCGTTGGCGCTCATAATTGGTTCGCTAGAGCACCAGACACTGTGTGATTAAAGTGATTTTTGAACACATATCCACCAGTAACAAAGCGAAAACACATGGAATGACATTATTTTAACATTGTGACATTAACACTTTAGTGCCAGACCTGTAATGACAATTCTGCATAAAAATGTAAAAAAATATAAAAAAAAAATGTTTTTTAAATTTTTTTCAAGGCCATGAGATGTAACACATTTATTTGATAATAAAAAAAACAAAAAAGAAAATGGAATCAGAAAAGGCATTTGAAGGAACCTCCACTGAAATGCATGGGAGAGCGAATGGTAGCGACAGGTCTTATCTGGCGCTCTGGACGCTAGAGCACAGTCACTATACGCTGAGTCCCTTGTAATGATGAATCTTACGCTACATGGCGCTGTGTGTGACAAGATGGTCGCTCCCATGCAGTTCTGCAGCAAGGAATCAGAGATTCTCACACCCTGTATTGTGTCTTGCTCTGGCCAAATTCTGGTATCCGGCAGGAAGTTCTTTTTGTGGAACTCTTGCGTCTTACAGATAATAATAGAAGATCAGGTTATGGTACGGATCAGCCTTGTTAGGTGCCACCTGAAAGCATCTTGAGTACCACCAGTGGTACTAGTTTGGAAACTTTGGTATAGATTATGATTTGACTTATCAACATAACATTTATTGTTATGACTATAAAGTTAATTGTTGGTCTCATCATGCCAAATGACTTCTGCTCTGTAACATTTGAGGTTTGTCTAGGTACAGTTTGAGGTACTGTAAGTAGTGGACAGTTTTTTCATGTTGGCACAATAGATGTTTTTCTCTTTTAACCAGACTGTAGGCCATTTTTTTTGTTGTGCATCACCTTGTTGCAGAGAACCCTTAAATTTTAACAAGCTGCTTGCGCTTGTGTGTTTATATTTGCATCCCAACCACCTGCCAGTTGTGTCTGAAAATGTGTTTATTTACCTGACCGTGTTTAAACAGAACATCTAATTTTCCACTTCTTTTTTGTTTATTGCCATTTTATAATATTTTGATATCCTTTTTTTTTAAAACCAAAGCTGCATCTTTGAAGAGGAGTGCACCACTTTGCGTGACATCCCGATTTGGGATGCTTCAATTAGTAAAATCCTGGGAACATTGTTAATCCTACTTTTCCGGTGATTCTACAATGCGTGCACGGGTTGTGAAAGTATGCTTGCCCCTCCCCCTCCATTCAGCATCGCTGAAAAGGTAAGTGGGTGATCCGAGGGTTAACTGATCTGCATGCCCCTAGGATGGGGAACAAAACCTAGGAGATTAAAAGTGTGTTTGTTGTTTAAAAGCTAATAGCAATGCTAAATTAACTAATTAAAAGCCAAAAACTCCCTACATAAATAATCATGAATTGGACATTATATATTGTTTTATTCAAAGAAAAAAATACCATGCTGCCAAAATGTACTACTATACGGTGCTCCATTTGGATACCCAAAATAACTTCTGCATGATACATTGTTATATGCTACATGAAACCACCTTTCAGGAACTTAAACCACTTATTTAATGATTATCTGTGGGAATAAACAAAGCAAACATGATTCTGCCTTACCTCCTCCACTGTGCAATGCACCTGGTTTGGTGCTGTTACCTGTTTCACTGATCTTGGCTCCGTCTTCCACTGCATTATTTTTTCGGTCTATCACGGTAATGGGTGTTCAGCAAATTTTATTTTATTTTAATGTAATTTTTTGTTTCACACTTGCACACAGGATAATTAAGGATAATCTGACAGTTCAGGGAGTTGCAGAGTCCCTTTATCAGGAAGAACAGACACACGTCCACACCTCTTGGCAATATGTAACATCATTCCTCCCAAGTATCCCTGATTTGAAGGGACTGTACCTCTTTTAGGTCCATAGCCCCCTGTCCCTAGTTGCCCTCCTCATGTGTCCCTATTTGAGGTGTAACATGCAGATCTGCATCAATAAATGATTGATTTGCCTATTTAAAGTGTTTACATTGTTGTAATTGTTACAATCTATCTCCTATCCATCCCTTAGTGAGGGGGTGTGGCTTAATTGAACAATTGTCCCTCTTCCCCACCCATAAAACTTGGAACGTATGTGTAACATGGACTCATTGGCCTCGATTCAATAAAGGTAGAAAAAGATTCTCATGGTAGTAAAAACTTCAATTCATGAGAAAAAAGCCTGAGAATGTCACTGTTACTGAATCACTAGAAAAAAAGACAATGAAAGTCAATGGCAGCTTTTACTACAGTGTAGAAAGGAGTAAACAGTTCTCTACTATTCTTAGGAGTAAAAAAGTGCCATTGACTTTCATTGTTTTCATTGATCCAACAATCAACAACTCAACTGATTGCTGGAACCAAGCCCATGCCGCAGCCTGAGCATCCCATGCTGCACAGGATCCTGCATCCATCACAGGAGCGCTGCCACGCCCTCTCCAATAATTGCAATGGAGAGGGTTTGCTGACTTGCTGGACTTTTTTAACTACAAGCATTAAACAGGTGGAGGCTGAGTCACTACTAGTGGCACGTATTGTCAGATGAGGGTCTGTATAGTGGCACTTAGAGCGACCGCTAGTAGACACTGTAAATGGGTATCAGGCGCTGTAACCTAGCGTCTTGGTTGCTGTAGTAACCTGGCCGGCATTGATTAATGTGATGTGTGTTGTGCGCTCTAACAACAGTACAGCGCTGCAGCAAGAGATAGATAGCGCCAGCTCAGTGTGTCCGGCACTCAACACCTTATTTAAGAAAAAAGTACACACAGCGCCGGCACTCTAAAGCTGGGCGCTGTAACATAGAGCGCCAGGCACTGTGTGATCAAAGTCTGTTTTTGAACACATATACAATGGTAACAAAGCGAAAACACATATACATTGTAACATTGTTTAAACACTGTGACAACGCTTTAGTGCCAAGAGCTGTAAATACAATTCTGCATAAAAATCTAAAATTAAACAAAAAATTATTAAAAGTGTTTCTTTGCAGGGCAGGAGAGGTCACACAATGATTTCAGCAAAAAAAATAAATAATTGCCAAACATCCTATTTATACACAACTAATGAAATCCCACTGAAATGTATGGGAGAGCGCTACAGAGCGACAGGTACTACATGGCGCTCCTGAACCTAGAGCGCCGACGCTATACGCTGAGCCGCCTGTAGTAATTCATGTGACGCTACATGGTGCTATTAGAGGAGCTCACCATATTCGCTTTCTTAAATGTGGTTTTGCGTACATCGTCCAGCTATCACCAGACGCTACCTGCCGCTACGAAGCACTACCTTGCGCTAGCTGTTCTTAACCTCCTAAGTTTTAAAAGTAACTTGGATAGACTTCTGCTGGATTCTTCTATATGTTTCTACTAATGGTGGAGGGCAAAAATCAACACGGATACGCCTGTGATTGGGCATGGAGCGGTGTGGGAAGCACAGAGTGGGATCCAGCGAGCAGATGAGTTGATGATCGTCAGACTAGCACCAATCAACTGCAGGGAACAAAAGGTAAGTACACTATTCCAAGTTTAGTCAGAGTGCTAATTAAGCTATCAGTATATATTAGGCTGTTGGCATGAATCCCACACAAAAATAGGGAGAACCTATTATCCCTAGGTCTTGAATGCCCATAGCAAAGATTAAACCTAATGACAGACAAAAGTACTAAACACCATGTCACCTTTAAAAAAATAATATGCATGTAAAATATATGTGAAAATCTGATGCACTTAGTGAGAAATAATTTAAATAAGTAATACATTTTAATGTTATGATATATATATATATATATATATATATATATATATATATATATATCATCTTGATTTAGAGATGAATTTCTGCAGTCTTCTGTGAAAAGGTTAACAAAAGACACTGCCCTAGAATTGTGGTTCTCTTATTGTGTGCTGCTCTTCTATAAATGGATTGCCCTTCAAGGCTTTAGTGACAGGCAGGGTTGAATTTAGAATGGAAAGGGATACACAAGGATGCTGAACAAGTTAAAAGATAGAATATTGATTTAGAGAGCAATGTCCTTTCCCCTTGCTGGAGCCAGAGAAGAATATCTTATCTCTCTGACACTTAATATGCAAATGCAGCAATTTAGTTTGGTTAGGTTATCAGGATCAATAAAAAATACATTTACCATGTAACGATCTGAAGCATCTGAAATAACTTGAGGCATCTCATATTAACAATCCCTCACCTTATTAAATTATAAATGACGACTTCATACACATGATCAGAAAAGAGACTACACATAAAGATGCATTCTACACATTTCTCTTAATTATTTTGCATGACTGCACATTTTATTGGCCACTTAAAGAGTTACAGGCCATACATCTTAATTAGCTCACTATGAGGCTCGGTCTGCACACTTCTAAAGAAGCTAAGCAAGGGGCAAGGTCCCCCAGGACACGTTACTAAACCCATCATGGATTCTCAATACCAAAACAGTCATGGTTGACCTATAAATGCAACATCTACCTTCTGTAATAATGCAATTGTAGTTTCACTACATACCTAAGGAGTAGAACACAAAGCATCAAGATTACAATAGTATTTTGTGTTATGTTACATTTCATTTATTGGTCTAAAGTGCCCCACACCAGGGAATATGTTGTTAAAGGGCAGGTTTCTCCTCTTTTTGGTTTACATTGGGTGCTGTAATTTCAAAAGTCCTTATGTCACATACCTTTCTGGAGACCAGGCCAATGTAGATACAGACAGCTGCCAGCAATAGCACCTGCAGCCTCCCCAGAGAGTGGAGACTGGGAGAATTCAGCAGAGGGGTGGGCCAGAGTGTCAATTGTGCGAATGATGCAAAATCAGGAACATCAGGCAGGAACGGAGGAAGATCTGGAAGGAAATAGAGAATTAAAGCTGACTGTAACTGAGGGAAGCCAGTGGAGTGTAATTGCTACAGAGAGTAGAGAGTGCTACATAATGCACTGGTTTTAGCATGGGGAGTCTGCCGACAGATATGGTTTTCGCCGGAGCCTTCCACAAGGAGGGTCGGACTGCACTGCAGAAAAGTCGGGGTCCCACTACCGTTGCCAATGACCAGTGAGCCCAAATATAGGAAAAGTCCAGTCCAGGTTTTCGAGGAAGCTGATGCAGGGAAGTCAGAGAGTCCAGAGCCAGGGAAAGCAATCCAGTGCCAAAGGTCAGTGAGCCAAACAGTTAGTCATCCAAACTGGCAGTTGAGAGCCAGAGGGAGGTCAGTGTCCAAAGCCAGGGGGTCAGAACTAGAGTGGTGTCCTAATTTAAGAGCCAGAGGGTCAGAGCCGGAGCGGGTCATAACCCAAAGCCAGAAGTCAGAGCCGAAGGTCAAACCAGGTGTCACGCTCCTGGTACCGCAATTAACCAATTGGATAACTCCAGCTCTCTTGGTAAGGAACTCAACCCCCAATCTCCGCAGCCAGCTTCACCTATAGGAGCCCCCGCTTGCCGAGACGCAGAACACGCCTGCTCGGGATCGGTTGCCCCCAGGACTTTATGGCTCAAAGGATGAAGCCTTACTGTACAGAGGAACGGAGAACCCGCGGCTGGAAGTGGAATTGGGTAGCCCGAATTTGAGCGTAAGACGGAAGTCCAAGGACAGGCTGGAAGTTGGCAACAGGAGATCTGAGGAGGAATAGCAATAGACAGATCGTGGTCTAGGTTCAAGGCAAGGGTCGGCAACAGGAGTGTAGATCGAGGATGGTCAAAGGCAGGCAAGGGTCGGCAACTGGAGTGGAGATCGAGGATGGTCAAAACAAGCAAAGGTCGGCAACTGGAATGGAGATCGAGGATGGTCAAAACAAGCAAGGTCGGCAACAGGAGTGGAGATCGAGGATCGTCAAAGGCAGGTAAGGGTCGGCAACAGGAACACAGAACGATATCAAGGTAAGTAACAAACAAGGGTCTAAGCGCTATAACAGGCAATGACAAACTGACTGGGGTGAGATTAAATAGGGAACAGGTATGATTGGCCCTGGAGAATCAGTGTGGTGATTGGTGCAACTATGAACTTTAAACGGATTGGTTAACATAGGGCGTACAGACCAGAACTAAAGAGTAGCTGATTGACCCAGTCTCAGTGGGGCACTCCCACTAATGCAGCTGGGCCTTAAATTAATTAAGCTTCCTCCGGCGGCCGCGTTGAGAGCAGCGCCGCCGGAGGGTATAAACAAAACGTGCTCGCGCTGGAGCCGTCGAGTGAGGGGGAAGGCGCGTGCGCGCCAGCCGGGACAGAAGCTGCCGCCCGCCGCGGCCGCCGGACAGGTGGCTGCGCAGCGGGAGCGGGCGGCTGAGGACTCGAGACGCCGCTGGAACGGGGAACTGGTGAGCGGACCCTGATATTACCCCCCCCCCCCCTCACGAGGGGCCTCCGGACCCTCACCAGGCTTCCCCGGATTGTCGCGGTGGAATTTCCGTACAAGAGCCCTGGCATGGACATCACAAGAAGAAACCCAGCACCTCTCCTCAGGACCGTAACCAACCCAATCAATTAAATACTGTAACGTATTGCGAACCCTACGCGAATCCAGAATCTTGTTCACTTCATATTCTTGTACATTATCCACTAAAACAGGAGGAGGACCAGCAGGAGAAGAGTTTTTAGCTGGTTTCAACAGTGATACATGAAACGAGTTAGAAATTTTCATAGTAGGAGGGAGCTGAACTTTGAAGGTCACATTATTAAGTTTCCTGATAATGGGGTAAGGACCGATAAATTTAGGACCCAGTTTATAAGAAGGTTGCCGGAGAGCAATGTTCTTGGTGGAAACCCAGATAAGGTCTCCACACTGAAGGATAGGTTCCTGAGATCTACGACGGTCAGCAAATTTCTTATATTTAACGCGCATAGTTTCTAAATTTTCCTGGACGCGTGCCCAAATATCCTTCCGTTTCTGAAGCCACTCTTCTAACACCGGAAAAGAAGGTGCTGCAGAAATAGAAGAAGCCTTAGGATTCTTTCCATAATTACAAAAGAAAGGGGATATTTTAGTACTGTCACTCGGCGCATTATTATATTCAAATTCGGCAAAGTCAATAAATTCCGACCACTGCTCCTGAGTGTCAGAGATGTAACATCTTAAATATTGTTCTAAGCTTTGATTTGTTCTTTCAGTCTGCCCATTAGACTGGGGATGATATGTGGAGGATAAAGAAACCTGAATCCCCAAGCGTGAACAAAAATTTTTCCAAAAATGTGATATAAACTGCACACCCCGATCGGAAACAATATTTACTGGAATACCATGAAGCCGAAAACTATGCGAGAAGAATAAGCGCGAAAGTTCAGGAGCCGAGGGTAGCTTGGGTAGAGCAATGAAATGAGCCATCTCACTAAATCTATCGACGACCACCCAAATCACAGTATTCCCATGTGACAGAGGCAAATCAACAATAAAGTCCATCGAAATGTGAGACCATGGTTCTTTAGGGATCTCAAGGGGAATCAGATAACCACTAGGGGCCTTGTGTACCCCTTTACTTCGTGCACAAACGGAACATGCGTCGATAAGGGTAGTGATATCACGTTTCATAGAAGGCCACCATACATGGCGTCGAGCTAAAATAAAAGTTTTATGAACTCCCAGATGCCCAGCAGTTTTTGCGTCGTGGAATTCACGGATTACATCAGAACGCAAATGCGGCGGTACAAAGTGACATCCTATGGGTACATTTACAGACGATTCATTTTGGAACGGCGCCAAAACACTAGAGAGATCAGGGAGCAAAGCCCCGACTACACAACCTGCAGGTAAGATAGGTTCACCAGTCTCTCCACGATCTTTACACTCACCAAACATGCGCGACAGAGCATCGGCTTTAGTATTTTTTACACCTGGCTTAAAGGTAATAGAAACGCGAAAAAAATAATGCCCAACGGGCCTGTCGAGAATTCAACCTCTTGGCGGAGCCTATATACTCGAGATTTTTGTGATCAGTATATACAGTGATAGGATGTAAGGAACCCTCCAACCAATGACGCCACTCATCAAACGCCAGTTTAATAGCTAATAGTTCTCTATTGCCGACATCATAATTTTGTTCTGCGGTATTAAACTTCCGAGAAAAATAAGCACATGGATGCATACGTTCAGGAGACCCAGAGAATTGCGATAAAACAGCTCCAACACCTAATTCAGACGCATCTACTTCAACAACAAAAGGTCTGTTGACATCAGGGTGCACTAAAACTGGCGCCGAAGTAAAAGCCTGTTTTAGGACACAAAATGCTTCAATAGCTGATGGTGACCAGTTAGCAGTGAACGCGGCTTTGCGGGTGAGATTGGTGAGAGGAGCAACAATACTAGAAAAACCCTTGATAAAACGTCGATAGAAATTAGCAAATCCTAAAAAGCGTTGTAATTCTTTTAAGGATTTGGGTTGTACCCAATCCCGTACTGCCGAAACCTTTCCCGCATCCATCTCTAACCCCTGACTAGAAATAATATACCCCAAGAAGGGAACAGAGGTGACCTCAAACATACACTTAGAGATTTTAGCGTATAGATTATTTTCTCTCAATTTCTGAAGGACCAGTTTTACATGTTGCCTGTGTTCGGAAAGGTTCTTGGAGAAAATGAGGATGTCATCCAAATAAACCACTACGAAGTTACCCAAATAGTCATGAAACACGTCATTAACAAAGTCTTGAAAGACCGCAGGAGCATTGCAAAGGCCAAAAGGCATGACTAAATATTCGTAATGACCATCTTTAACATTGAAAGCCGTCTTCCATTCATCCCCTTGCCGTATACGGATCAGGTTGTAGGCCCCCTCTAGATCTAGTTTAGAAAAAATTCGAGCCCCCACTACCTGATTAAATAAATCACCTATTAAGGGAAGAGGATAACGATTTTTAACGGTGATCTTATTCAATGCTCTATAATCTATGCAAGGCCTTAAACCCCCGTCCTTCTTCTCAACAAAAAAGAAGCCGGCACCCGCCGGTGATGTTGACGGGCGGATAAAGCCTTTACTCAGATTTTCCGAAATATATTCCTTCATGGCCTGCTCTTCTGCTCGATTCAGATTATAAAGTCTGGGACAGTCGATGGGACAGTCATAGGGTCTGTGTGGGGGAAGATTATCAGCGGATCGCTCAGAAAAGACATCTGCCCAATCTGTATAAGGCAGAGGCAGTTCCTGGGGCAAAATCTGAACACTCCTAAGGAGAGTGGAGAAGCAATGTGACTTGCAGTAATTACTCCACTTAACCAGATCACCAGACTGCCAGTTAAATATGGGGTTATGGAGCTTTAGCCATGGGTATCCCAAAACTACTGGTGTTTCCGGACAATCAAACACCAGGAATTCTATGTGTTCAGAATGAGATGAGCCAACCACCAATTTGAGAGGAGGGGTCTTGTGACTGACCGGTCCTCCCTGGATAGCCTTCCCATTTATGGCCAAAACCTGGAGAGACTTTTCAAGGGGTACCAGTGGAACTCCCAGGAGGGAGATTATGTTCCGATCCAGGAAGTTACCTGCAGCTCCACTATCGACAAAAGCAGATACTGCCTGTTTGGAAAGACCCCAGAAAAGCTCCGTAGGAATTAACATCTTATCATGATGAGAGTAATGCTTCAACCCACCTAGATCAGTACCCTCTTCCTGATCTAGGCGAGAAAGTTTCCCGCCGGATACCCCTTATTTGGGCAAGACCTGGCAAAATGTCCCGGGGACCCACAGCAGAGGCAAAGACCCAAAGACCGTCTCCGTTGTTTCTCGTCCTGAGAAAGACGGGCTCTGCCAACCTGCATTGGCTCCTCTTGAGAGGGGGAGGAGGTGTTTACCCCACCAGGAGTTGAAGGGTTGGGAGTTTGTGAAGGTCTAAAGGGAGTGGTAACCCTAACCCTTTCCCTGGCTCTCTCCCTAAGACGTCTATCAATCCTGATGGAGACCTGCATGAGCTGATCCAAATCTTTTGGAGTGGGAAAATTGACCAAGGCATCTTTAATATTCTCAGAAAGCCCCATACGGAATTGGCTACATAGGGCTGGATCATTCCAGGTAGACTCCACTGCCCAGCGCCGGAACTCAGCGCTGTAGTCCTCGGCGGAATTCCGACCCTGCTTCAGGGCCCGAAGCCTGTTTTCTGCCGTGGACTGACGATCTGGATCCGCATAAAGCACTCCCATAGCTGAGAAAAAGGATGTAACGGAGTGTAAGGCAGGATCTTCAGGAAGCAAGCTGAAAGCCCATGACTGAGGGTCTCCTTGTAACAGAGAAATAATTAACCCCACCCGTTGAGTTTCTGTGCCAGAAGATAAAGGCCGCAGTCTGAAATAGAGTTCACATGAATTCTTGAAGTTCGAAAAACCGGCCCGGTCTCCAAAGAATTTTTCTGGTAAGGGAACCTTAGGTTTGGGAATATGAGGTGGTACAGCGGGTGTAGTAATCTGGCGGGTTTCTTGATTGGCCACTCTCTGGGCAAGTTGATTGATAGCAGTGGCCATCGCCTGAACTTGCTGTACCAGGTCTTCCATATTAACTCTGGGCCTGTTATAATGTCACGCTCCTGGTACCGCAATTAACCACTTGGATAACTCCAGCTCTCTTGGTAAGGACCTCAACCCCCAATCTCCGCAGCCAGCTTCACCTATAGGAGCCCCCGCTTGCCGAGACGCAGAACACGCCTGCTCGGGATCGGTTGCCCCCAGGACTTTATGGCTCAAAGGATGAAGCCTTACTGTACAGAGGAACGGAGAACCCGCGGCTGGAAGTGGAATTGGGTAGCCCGAATTTGAGCGTAAGACGGAAGTCCAAGGACAGGCTGGAAGTTGGCAACAGGAGATCTGAGGAGGAATAGCAATAGACAGATCGTGGTCTAGGTTCAAGGCAAGGGTCGGCAACAGGAGTGTAGATCGAGGATGGTCAAAGGCAGGCAAGGGTCGGCAACTGGAGTGGAGATCGAGGATGGTCAAAACAAGCAAAGGTCGGCAACTGGAATGGAGATCGAGGATGGTCAAAACAAGCAAGGTCGGCAACAGGAGTGGAGATCGAGGATCGTCAAAGGCAGGTAAGGGTCGGCAACAGGAACACAGAACAATATCAAGGTAAGTAACAAACAAGGGTCTAAGCGCTATAACAGGCAATGACAAACTGACTGGGGTGAGATTAAATAGGGAACAGGTATGATTGGCCCTGGAGAATCAGTGTGGTGATTGGTGCAACTATGAACTTTAAACGGATTGGTTAACATAGGGCGTACAGCCCAGAACTAAAGAGTAGCTGATTGACCCAGTCTCAGTGGGGCACTCCCACTAATGCAGCTGGGCCTTAAATTAATTAAGCGCCGTCTCTCGTGCTCGCGCGCGTGCGCGAGCACGTTTTGTTTATACCCTCCGGCGGCGCTGCTCTCAACGCGGCCGCCGGAGGGTATAAACAAAACGTGCTTGCGCGAGCACGAGAGACGGCGCTGGAGCCGTCGAGTGAGGGGGAAGGCGCGTGCGCGCCAGCCGGGACAGAAGCTGCCGCCCGCCGCGGCCGCCGGACAGGTGGCTGCGCAGCGGGAGCGGGCGGCTGAGGACTCGAGACGCCGCTGGAACGGGGAACTGGTGAGCGGACCCTGATACCAGGAAGTCACACGGGGACAGAGGCAAGCGTCACTCCAAGAAGATCTGCAGGCAAATGTCTAGTGCTGCAGGCCCCCTTTTAAAGGGCCTTATGCACCCAGTAAGTGCCTGCCACGCATGCACAAAGCACACACAGAGTCAGGGGGTGACCAGGCATGCTCAGACAAGTCTACCAGTCACCTATGTGAGTATGCACGCTCCTGGCTATGCACAGCTCGAATAGCGACACCCGAGGGGTGCGAACGAGCGCAAACCCGAACGTGCACCCGACGGTGCATGTGAGTGCCGGCCATTGGGGAGTTCGGATGCAGTGGCTGCATAGAATGCTGATGGGGCACCATATTTTTTTCTATTTTAAATAGACAGACATCCTTTGTTCATGGTGTAGACAATGGGGGCATTGCCTACTCAGCTCAGTTCTTTTCAGATCCACATTTATGTTGGGTAAGTAGCAACAAGGTAACATATATATATGGATGTGGTAACTTTAGGTCCCTTATACCAATACCCCCTCCCCCCACCTGTAAGATCCTAATTTAGGATATCCCTGCAGTTAAAGATCTCAAGAAGGTCATTATGAGGATCTGTATGTTGCAGCATGGATCCTGTCACCTATCAGATTTTTAATGCAAGGTTTACTGATGGTGTGAGAAGGTAGCATCCTTGTGAGCCAGGACCCTCTCTGAAACAGAGAGGGACTCTGTAGGCAAAATGCATTCTGTCATTCAGCAGCTCACCTCATCATGGCTGCCCTTTCCCTTTCTGTCAGAACAAAGCTGCTTCTGAAAGTAGAAACAAGGTAAAGACTAGTGGCCCACCCCCGGAATTCATATGCCATAGACCACCAATAATATGGATAAGCTGGTGGTCTAAAGCTTCACATCATCAGACTGTAGACACTGGGAGAGAGGGTGAACAGCTAGGGTGACAAAAATGCCTTACAGACCCCAGCCATTATACTGATTATTATGCAACATCACAGAGTCAAGGGCCACACCCATGTGCTTCAGAAGAGAAATCATAAGATGAAACTGTAAACCTCAATATCTCGGCTATTTCTTCTTTAATTTTAAAACAGAAAACAGTTTAGGACAGTGCCAAATGTAGCCTGACACAATGGTGTAACAATTGCTTTTGCCTTCTGTATCCCTTTAATCGGCATCCACTGTACCTGATTTGGATAGAGCAGGCGAAAATAGTGTTCTAGTCTGTCATCTTTGACCCAAGAGAATCTATTTTTTTGGCCTAGGAAACAAGCCTCATACTTTAACAACCAATTGCTGAGAAAATGCTCTCAGCATATGGGACTGGCACCAAGTGAGCTGTCTGCTGCACTATTCTTGCAGTTGGATTTACAGTCCCTTTAAAGGGTCTGTTTTACAAAAAATCAGTTGGTACATCATTGCTTTGCTTTTAGCTTAAACTTGCAGGTGAAGTCTTTTCTTTCAATTGACTTACACAGATAAATGGTTGATATGGGTTTGGAAGGGCTATTTCCTCATGGACTACACTATGATTTTCTCTGCGGCTATACTTAGGGCTACATGGGTCATAAAGTATTTGGTATCGGTGACTCAAGCATCATATGTCCTCCTACCACTTTTCTGGACCTGAAATATGTTTATATATTGTTTGTATATTTTATCACTGCTGAAAACTGCTGTTCTGCAGCGGTGGCCTTGCATATAGTAGTTTAATTAAGTAACATTCCCTGCACTTTTTTGGTTTTGGTATGCACCTTTTTATTCAAATGTATAAATAACCCCATATAGAGCTATTCCATCTTTAAGCCCTCCTTCACATCTGTCCGGTACCGCATGCGTTTCTGCATTTGCAGCAGATGCTGTGATACTGCAAAAAAAAAAAAAAAATCAGGCAATGGCACCTCTATGGCTCCTTTCACACTTCTCCGATGCGACAGAGAGGAGGAAAATGCTGCTGCAAAAAGTCCTGTCTACTGTTTTCCTGGAAAACAGTTTTTTTTTTTTTTAAATGCTGATGCAAGCACGAAAGAAAACACGAACAAAAACGTGTTTGCAAAATGAAATTCCTGCGGTATTTCTAGTTTCTATCATCCAGAACTCAACTGTGTCAATGGCTGGAAAAAAACTATACATGTTTGTACCTTAAATGTGTATTTCATTTTTTTCCCATCCTCCCAGCTGTGAAAATTAGCCCTAAGTGGAGATACATGCATAGCATCACTACCAGTGTTCTCCTTAGGGGCTTCAAGTTGGATAAAACATGCACCTGTACAAGGTGACTGGTAGGTGTATAAATGATAGAGAGTTTATAGTAAACACCACAAACCACTACTTTGACAACTGATTTGAAGATTTAAAGTGGACCAACACCCAGGATTTTGACTATCCTGGGTCTTGGTCCACTTCGGTGGGGTAACCCCGATCGGGGGGGCCCCGCTGTGTGAAACCCCCCGAAAAACTCACCTCTCCCCGCTCCCAGCGCCAACGGACAAGCCGCGGACAAGCGGCTCCTCCGCCGCCGCCTCCCGCGCGTCACTCTTGACACGCACACCCGCGCCGGCCATTCACAGACGGCCGGCGCGCGCACGTCTAGAGGGGCGCGAGGGAGGCGGCCGGCCGCCGCCGAAGACAAGGTAAGGGGATTTGGGGTGTTTGGGGGGGTTTCACCCCGCGGGACATCCCGATCTCGGATGTCCCGCGGGGAGGGAGGTGATCAGCCCGGGAATCTTATAGATTCCCGGGCCGATCACCCCTGGGTGACGGTCCACTTTAAAGCAATGATATGTAAAATATTGGATTAACTGATAACATGTACTGTGCACTCCCTGTCAGGGATTTCTCAATGGAGAAATCCTCTATTAAAGAGTGACCAGAAATGAGAGAACTGCGAAACAGAGAGACTATAAATATGCAGCAAACTGTGTTTAATTGTGACAACCAGTGAACAACACCCACATCAAACAGGCTGCTGTACATATATATACATGCGGAGTTCAGTTCAGAAGACAGATTTAATGCTGATCCAATGAGGCCATATGTGGATCAGCTTATATAGGCCAGGTAATGTCGCAGGTGCAAGCTGATTTCCAGGTACTCTGCAGAACAGCGCTGTCTGCTGGTCAAGCTGCATACAGCAGAGAAAAGTCCCAGAAAGGAGTAGCTGAAAGCAGACGTAACACTCCCTATACTGTATGCTTGTACCTGAGCACACAAGCCTCGCATGAGGTCAGAAATGTGCCAGTGTTATGGAAGGAGGGGGAAATCAAGGATCAGTCACCCCTGATAGACTTAACCAAGAATAATTTTGTCTAATGGGCTCCAAGAATTATTTCCTCTGGTTGGCTCCAAGTATGATTCTCTCTGACTGGCCCCAAGAATGGTTTCCTCTGATTGGCGCCAAGAATGAATTACTCTTGTGGGCTCCAAGAATGATTCCCTCTGGTTGGCTCCAAGAATGATTTCCTCGAGTGGGCACAAAAATGATTTTTTCTAGTGCAATCAATCACCTACTCCTTTGCCATCATGGAACCTGGGGGACAGCAGGCGTGCTCCACATTGTCCAGATGCAGCATAGACCAGCAGATCTGGAGGGGGGGGGGGGGGGGGGCGCTAGCTGCCTTATTTATCAAGTGTGCAGTTTAGCCACTTGTGCAGTTTAGCATCTTACTGTCGGCTATAGTGCCATTTTTTTGAGCGCCGGCATCTTTTTCTTTATTGCCACTGCTATTTGGACAGATTGGTCCTGAAAGTCGGAGCACCCGATGTAAACTTATTCGCTTTGATTGTTGCACTAGGTATTGGCCGATATTTGCTTCATGGAGACAGCCACTGCGATCAAGCGATGAACAAAAATTGGTTAATTGGTCAGCCGTCAGATCACGTTGGCTGAACAAAAATTTCTCGTTCATTGCCTAATGGTTGGAGTGTGAAAACAGAAGTCGCCCTAAAAACAATGTGTTTGGCTGGCCATGCACAGCCAAAGGGAGGAAGTGATGGCACGCACCGCTAATAAGTGCGGCTAGGGGTTCCATTCAGCTTCTCCAGCCACACATTAATATGCACAGCTAGAGAAGCTGATAAGCGGCTGTGCCTATGCCATGGGCTCGAGGGGGATGAGTTTGACTGGCATCCCGGGGGGTTTCACACAGCAGGGTACCCCAAACCAAAACCTGGGATAGTGAAAATCCCGGGTTTTGGTCCACTTTAAACAAAAAATGTGTGAAAAGGAAAAAGAAAAAAACTCAACACATAAATAAATAAATTAGATTTGTTCAACCTCTATAATCACCACCCATGATACAAATGCAAATATAAAGAATCAAATGACTGAATAAATAAATACATTGATTAATTAACACACTGTAAACACCACCCTGACTGACCAGATAAATTGCAATGTCGAGCTGACTATGGTGCTCCCACGCGTTCTGGGGCTGTACCGTCAATGCGCCAGCCGCTTCTCCAGGGATGGTGCAGGACCAGAGAATGATCCAGTGTCCAGGGCAAGATTAAAGTGGACCGAAACCTGGGATTTTCACTATTCCTGATTTTGGTCCGTCCCCCAAATCGGCATTCTCTGCTGCGTGAAACCCCACCAGTGGCCTGCTCTTCTTACATTTCCAATGAGCATACAGCACAGATGCGGCTCCCCTACAATCAGTTTCCATGGCCGCACATATTTATGGGAAGCTGAATGCAATCCTAGCTGCATGCACGTTCAGCAAGCGGTACCCCCTGCATCCCTCGGCTGTGCAGCCACGCCAGCATTCAGTTACAGCGGGTGTGTGGTCACACACAGCCCGATAAGGATGCGAGTGATGTTGCTGGCCTTGCATTTGCTGTGAGCTAACTGGCTAAGTAAGCATATCAGGTGACTGGGGGGGTTACAGAGTGGGACATCCCAAATCGGGATGCTCCGGGGGGAATGCAAACCAGACCTAGAGTCTTAAAGACGATTACTATACCTATTTGGTCCAGGCATGGTCTCTATGAGATGGGGGACTGGACATCACAGCACACACACACCTACTAACTGTTAAATGTGTGCTGCAATTTCCTATCTACCTACTCAGGGACCAAGCCTGAACTAGAAGGGTATATACAGTTGTAGTTTGTCTGATGTTTATTAAATACCGATTTTGTCTGTGGCGCACATTCAGCGGTCTGGTATAATTATCTGATTTGTGATTATTGTTTTTCATTCTGAAATAATATTTTGTTCCAGTCAACACCTCTGAATGTGCTCTTTTTAATATTGTGAAGGTGTAAGGGAAAGTGTTGCGACCATAATTAAAATAATTTTTTAATGCACACATTTTCTCCCTGGTGCCGTTAACAGGTTCTAGAATTGGTGTTATTCCTATGTAAAAGACTTGCCATTTACATGTGATTAAATAAACTAGGCCAGGGCTATTGCAAATGGCAACATATCAGTGGTGATTTCCCATTGTGTAATGTGATGTATGAAACTTTGCATAAATCAGTCATATAGGCCCATCATGCTGCAGTGGGTTCTAAGCCTTTGGATTATTCTGCCTATGTACGAATGTCTTGCTAAGGGATTGGACACTTTAAAATATGATTCTAGGGTCATGATGTTTAACCCTTTAAAGGGGCACTTCCTTTCCATTAGTGCCGGATCTTGGTCTTTCCATGCCAGTTTTAAATCAGTTGCTTTTGAATTGCTCACCCGTGTACCGACCTCTGCCTGTCCCCCGACTCTGAACCTTTGCTGCCTGCCCCGACCTTGGCTACTCAGCTTTACCACGAACCTGTGCTGCCAGCCCTGACCTCTGCCTGTACTCACTAGGTCTTTAGCCTGCCCCTGTGCACCACGCTGAACCTCGGCTAAATGTGGAACTGGGCCGCTGATGGGGGGTAGCGACCTGGGGGTCACTCGCCACTACAAGACCAACCTGCCTTGCGGTGGGCTCTGGTGAATGCCGGTGGCCTTTTAAACTCCGCTCCCCTGACACGGCACTCGCCATCAGTTCCACAGTCAAAGCGGATCCACATCCAAGTCCGCTTCACCCGGTCCGTGACAGTAAGATCCGGCCCTGATGGATCCCGCTGAGGTGCCATTGCCTGATGCCACTGAATTGCCTTCTATTGTGGCTATGCAGTCCCGCCAAATTAATCAGCTCTCGGCTATGATGCAGCAGTTACTATCGATTCAGCAACAGCAAGTACCACCACCGGCCCCAGCTTTGCCGCCACAGACTCCTGTAGCATCTACAACTAGAATCCGTCTCTCCTTGCCGGCTAAATTTGACGGAGATGCCAAGTTATGCCGAGGCTTCCTTGCTCAGTGTTCCTTGCATTTGGAGATGTTGGCGGATCAATTCCCCACTGAACGAGCTAAGGTGGCCTTTGTCATTAGTTTGCTTTCTGGAAAGGCCTTGGCCTGGGTACTCCCTTGTGGGATCGCAATGACCCAGTCTCTTCCAACATCCACACCTTTGTCTCGGAGTTTTGCCAGGTCTTTGAAGAACCAGCCCGGGCTTCATCTGCTGAATCGGCCCCTTTGAATTTGGTCCAGGGCGAGTCGTCTGTTGGGGAATACGCCATTCAGTTCCGTACTCTAGCATCCGAATTTAAGAAGGGACTTTCCAGCAAAATCAAAGACACTCTAGCTGCACGCGATTTGCCTTCATCTCTTACCGACCTCATCCATTTGGCTACACGCATTGATGTGCGTTTTACTGAAAGGCGTGAGGATCTCCGCCAGGATAGAGACTCTCTGCGCCCTAGGAGGGCATTCCGTCTGGCTCCTGTGTTTCCACACCCTTTGTCCGCGCATGGGCCTTGCAGTGAAGACGCCATGCAGGTCGACCGATCTCGCTTGACCCAGCTAGAGAGAACTCGTAGAAGGAACGAGAACCTTTGCTTGTATTGTGCCCGCTCTGAGCATTTTTTGAAAGACTGTCCTATTCTCCCCCCACGTCAGGGAAACGGGCGCACCTAGTGGATGTGGGAGAGGCGTCCCTGGGTGTATGTGCTTCCTCTCCACGTCTCACGGTTCCTGTGCAACTTACCGTCGCACCTATCACTTCTTTGAATTTGACTGCCTTCTTGGATTCGGGCTCCGGAGGAAACTTTATAGAGGCCTCCTTGATTAATAGATATAATATCTCCGTGAACCGCCTCGCCAAGCCCTTATTAATCGCCTCGGTCAATGGTGACAGGCTTGACTGTATCGTGTGTTATCGCACTGTTCCCCTCCTTTTAAAGATTGGACTGTTCCATCAAGAGTTTTACGTCCTCCCAAGTTGCACCTCTCAGATTCTACTCAGCCTACCCTGGCTTCAACGTCATGATCCCACTCTTGACTGGAACACCGGTGAAATCAAGACTTGGGGTACATCTTGTTTTAGGAGGTGTTTGAAGTCCGTTCCTGTCCGACCTAGTCCTGCTTCTATCTCTCTACCTGGCCTGCCTGCGATCTACCAGGTCTTTTATGATGTGTTCTGCAAAAAACAAGCGGAGGTACTTCCTCCTCATTGCCCTTACGATTGTCCTATTGACCTCTTGCCGGGTACCACTCCACCGGCTCCGGAGACACAGGTGTCAGCACACCGGGTGTGAACCCTAATTGCGGAGACTGCAACTCTGCTCACCTCTCGACCGGGAAGCCTGGAGTCTAAGGACCAACCTGGTATTCACTAGAGCCTCTGATGGTGAGGATAGGCTGGGCTGCAGGAAGGCCCCAGGTCAGGTAACCTAGGAGTGGGTTTTGCAGAATTCCGGGTAGGAGACAGGCCAGAGTTGATCTGGGAGTGTGAGGCAGGCTGAAGTCGTGGGCTGGTAGATCTGGATCAAAGTCGAGAAACAAACAGAGGTCGTGGGCAGGCAGAACAGGATCGTAGTCACAAAACAAAGCCGAAGTCGTCAGGAAAGCAGGATCGTAGTCAGAAGCAAGCCGGGTCCGTACACAGGAAGAAATCACAGGAACTCAGAAGCATGCAGGAAAAAGACCAACTGGCAATTGAGGACAGGCCTTGTCTGTTTTTATAGGCCCCTGCAATTGCTCAGTAGAGAGGACTCACAGGTGGGCTCTGCTGGTCAACAGGAGGAACAGTCCTGGTTCTCCGACATAAGCGAACAGGTGCCCTCTGCTGGACTACAGAGGGAACAGTCCTGGTTCTCTGACAACAGACCATGTCAGAGTATATCCAAGAAAACCTTCAAAGAGGGTTCATACGGAAGTCTTCCTCTCCAGCAGGCGCGGGTTTCTTCTTTGTGGCCAAAAAAGATGGCTCTCTACGCCCCTGTATCGATTACCGTGGCCTCAACAAGATTACCATAAAGAATCGTTACCCCTTACTGTTGATTGCTGAATTGTTTGACCGACTGCGTGGGGCTAAGGTCTTTACCAAACTAGACCTGAGAGGGGCCTATAATTTGATACGTATACGCGAGGGCGATGAATGGAAGACCTTCTTCAATACCCGCGATGGCCACTTCGAATACCTAGTGATGCCCTTTGGACTTTGCAATGCACCCGCTGTTTTCCAAGAATACATGAATGACATTTTCCGGGACTTGCTCTACTCCTGTGTAGTCGTATATTTGGATGATATACTCATCTTTTCATCCAATTTGGAGGAACATCACCGTCACGTCCGGCAAGTCCTGTCGCGCCTTCGCCAACACCGCCTGTACGCCAAGCTGGAGAAGAGCCTTTTTGACCGTACCACCTTACCTTTTCTAGGGTACATAGTTTCTGCTCGAGGTCTCCAGATGGACCCCAGCAAATTGAAAGCAGTTTTGGATTGGCCACGTCCTTCCGGCCTTCGGGCTACTCAGCGTTTCTTGGGATTCGCCAATTACTATCGACAGTTTATTCCTCACTTTTCTACTGTGGTTGCGCCCATTGTGGCTCTCACAAAGAAGAACGCCAATTCTAAGTCTTGGCCCTCTCAGGCGGAAGAGGCCTTTATTTGCCTAAAAAAGGCCTTCTCCTCCGCTCCGGTGTTGTCTAGGCCTGATCCAGCCAGGCCCTTCGCCCTTGAAGTAGATGCCTCCTCCATTGGAGCAGGAGCTGTGCTCACACAAAAATCTCCTACTGGCAGAATTCTCACCTGCAGATTCTTTTCGAAGACATTTTCTCTGGCAGAGAGGAATTATTCCATTGGTGATTGGGAGCTACTCGCCATCAAGTTGGCCTTAGAGGAGTGGAGACATCTCTTAGAGGGTTCTGCCCATCAGGTGTCCATCTATACGGACCATAGAAATCTGTCCTACTTAGAAACTGCCCAGCGACTCAACCCTCGACAAGCTCGTTGGTTGTTGTTTTTCTCCCGCTTCAACTTCCAAATCTACTTCCGCCCAGTCGCCAAGAACATCAGGACGGACGCCCTTTCTCGTTCGTCGGACATCTCTGATGCTGAATCCTTTCCACAACATATTATCCCGCTTCAATGCCTTGTCCACTCTGCTCCCGCTACACTTGTACAGGCTCCGCCTGGAAAGACCTTTGTGCCATCACGCCAACGTCACAAAATATTAAGATGGGGTCATTCTTCGCATGTAGCCGGCCACGCTGGTATCAGAAAATCTTGTTCTCTAATTTCCAGGTATTATTGGTGGCCTACTCTCAGGAAGGACGTGACAGAATTATTTCAGGCCTGTACCATCTGTGCCCGTGACAAGACTCCTCGCCAAAGACCTGCTGCCTACTCCTTCCTCTGCCTATTCCAGATATCCCATGGACACACATTGCTATGGACTTTATCACTGACCTCGCTTCTTCGTATGGCAATACTGTTATTTGGGTGGTAGTGGATAGGTTTTCTAAGATGGTGCATTTTGTACCCTTGCCTGGTCTCCCATCGGCTCCTCAGTTGGCGAAATACTTCCTGATGCATATCTTTTGGCTTCATGGGCAGTGTGCAGGTGTGCAGTTTGTTTCCAAGTTCTGGAGAGCCCTTTGTAAACAAATGAAAATTAAACTGGACTTTTCCTCCGCTTATCACCCCCAGTCAAACGGCCAGGAGTTAACCAGATTGTCGGGCATTTTCTTCGCCATTTTGTTTCTGCCCTTCAAGACGATTGGGTCGATCTTCTGCCCTGGGCGGAATTCTTGTATAATTTCAAGGATTCTGAGTCTACGAGCAAGTCCCCGTTCTTGGTGGTATACGGTCGGCTTCTTCTTCCGCCTCTGCCCTTCTCCACGTCCTCTGGAGTACCCGCCTTGGATGACATTACACAGGATTTCTCTACCATCTGGCAAGAAACCCAACGTGCCCTTTGTCAAGCTTCCACCCGTTTGAAAGTTAGTGCTGATAAGAGGAGAAGGGCTCCGCCTGTCTATTCTCCAGGAGATAAGGTGTGGCTGTCGGCAAATACATCCGCTTCCGAATTCCTAGCTACAAACTGGGTCCCCGCTACCTGGGTCCTTATAAGATCAAACAACGGATCAATCCAGTTTGCTATAAGCTTCACCTATCCACATCGCTGCAAATCCCCAACTCCTTCCACGTCTCTCTGTTGAAGCCAGTAATTGTCAATTGGTTCTCTCCTAAAACCTTGGTGCCTGCTCCAATCTCTGGTACCGAGGATGCCTTTACGGTGAAAGAGATTCTGGCCTCTAAGCTCTCCAGAGGTAAAAGATATTTCTTAGTCGACTGGGAAGGCTGTGGACCTGAAGAAAGATCTTGGGAACTCAAAGAGAACATTCTGGACCGCAGTCTCATCTTGGATTTTCTTGGTCCCAAGAAGAGGGGAGATCCAAGGGGGGGTACTGTTAGGGCGAGGGCTGCGCGCCCATCTCGCAGCACTTCACTTACCCTCATGGCTGCATCCAGCCGTCATTCATCTCACAGCACTTCCCTCACCTCCATGGCTGCTCCCTGCCGTCTCCCTTCCCCCCATGCTTCCTCCTCGCATGGTCAGGTGTGCGCACGTCCCCATCCACTAGAGGGAGCGCCTGAGATTTAAAGGGCCTGTACACCACTGATTGGTGTCTGGTCATCCAATTCTGCATCCACTTCCCTTATTTAAAGGGGCACTTCCTTTCCATCAGTGCAGGATCTTGGTCTTTCCATGCCAGTTGTAAATCAGTTGCTTTTGGATTGCTCACCCGTGTACCGACCTCTGCCTGTACTCACTACGTCTTTTGCCTGCCCCTGTGCACCACACTGAACCTCGGCTAACTGTGGAACTGGGCTGCTGTTGGGGGGTAGCGACCTGGGGGTCACTCGCCGCTACAAGACCAACCTGCCTTGCGGTGGGCTCTGGTGAATACCGGTGGCCTCTTAGACTCCGCTCCCCTGACACGGCACTCGCCATCAGTTCCACAGTCAAAGCGGATCCACATCCAAGTCCGCTTCACCCGGTCCGTGACATATATATTCCCTGAAAGTACACATCTTAAGCTTTCTAGTTGTACCCAGCTTGTTGTAGTGGGCTCATGGTTTTAGAAGTAACCCCTTGAAAATTCTTAGGCTGCACATGGTTTCCCTAAAAAAAAATATAAAAAAGCAATGTAAAAAACATTTTTCTTAAAAGAATTAATATGCAAACATGAACAAACAAGCTAAATCTGAAAGCACAAGGTCCCCCGAGCAGAACAATACCCAACATGCATAGCTACTTTTAACCCTTTTAACTGCCAGCCTACTTGAAATTTTGTCACCCTCTGTTGGCAGGTCATTTTTCACCATTTTGCACTATATTTAACTGTGATTTTTGCAGGATTTTCCATGAAAAATATATATTATTTTTTGCGGTTTTTGAGTTTAGGCTTTAAATGAAATGTCTTGTTTGTAATTTTTCTACTGTTTTTTTAAATATTTTTGATCAGAAAAACAAAATAAATAAAACTATTGTTTTAGAAAGTTGTCTCCTGCCAACTGTGAAAGCCCTATTTTTCCTGATTACAACGATACCATATATTTATTGGTAGCCCCTCAGTTCCTGCCAAGGAGACCCCCAACCTGAAAAAAGCATTTAATAACATTTACAAATAAAATACACTACTATCCACACTATAAAGGGTTAATAAAAAAAATGGTGTAGGGTCCCCCTTCCCGGGGAATTTTAAGGCTTAAAAATCCACAAAAAATGACCAGCCCGGGACCAACTGTGCAGGGCTTGTAGGATTGTAGGAACAGGGCGCAAGAGCCAGCTTTGGTGGCCCCCACCCTGCTGGCTACAAGCATGCACAGCCAAATGGGCTGGACCCTTCAACCTCCCCCCGGGCTTTAGGGAGGTAGGGACACAGAAAAAAAGTATTTTACAATTATTATTTTAATAATAATTTTTTTAAAATATATTTAATATATTTTAATACTTACCTCCCATGGATCCACCCCAGAGCACTGTGTCCCACGCTGATCACTTTGGCTTTTATAGCTGCTGGGTGATAGGTAACAAAGGGTTAATTAAAAAAAATGTCATGGGTGGGGGACCCCTCCAAAAAATGGTGTGAGGTCCCCCCTACTCAGTATTATCAGCCCGTGGACCAGCTATGGGGCTTGTAGAACAGAGCGCAGGGGCCAGCTTTGGTGGCACCCCACCCTGCCGGCTACAAGCGCCAAAGCCTCATATACCCAGGCTCTTCTGCCCCCGGGCTTTGGGGAGGCAGCTAATGGGGGGACGGGGTTAATGGCAAGTCACCCGCTAGCCGCAGGTGACTTGCCAGCCCCCTAAGCCTTGTGAACTGGAACCAGAGAAAGAGTTAAATGTAAAAAAAAAACCCCAAAAAACACAGATAATACATTTTTTATTAACATTATTTTTAATACTTACCTCCCAAGAGCACTGTGTCCCACGCTGATCACTCTGGCTTCTGCTCTACTGCTACTACTGGAAGCCTTTTATAGCTGCTGAGTGACAGATAACAAAGGTTTAATAAAAAAAAAAAAATGAAATAGGGCCCCCCTCCCAGGGAGGGGACACCATTTTTTTGGGAATTTTAAGGGTTAAAAACCCTTAAAAATCCCCCAAAAATGACATGGGGTCCCCCCTAACCAGCATAACCAGCCTGAGGACCAGCTATGGGGGCTTGTAGAACAGGGCGCAGGGGCCAGCTTTTGTGGCCCCCCACCCTGCGGGCTATGAACCCCAAAGCCTCATATCCCCGGGCTCTTCTGCCCCCCCCTGCGGCCTTTGAGGCAGATAATGGGGGGGGCGGGTGTTAATGGCAAGTCACCCGCTAGCCACAAGTTACTTGCCAGCCTCCAGCCTTGTGAACTGGTATAGGGGTCTCATGGACCCCTTACCAGTTCACAAAGGGTTAAAGTGGACCAACACCCAGGATTTTGACTATCCTGGGTCTTGGTCCACTTCGGTGGGGCACCCCCGATCGGGGTGCCCCGCTGTGTGAAACCCCCCTGAACCCCTGAACAACTCACCTCTCCCCGCTCCCAGCGCCGGCAGACAAGCCGCGGACAAGCGGCTCCTCCGCCGCCGCCTCCCGCGCGTCCCTCTTGACGTGCGCGTGCCCGCGCCGGCCATTTACAGACGGCCGGCGCGGGCGCGCGCACGTCTAGAGGGGCGCGAGGGAGGCGGCGGCGGCCGGCCACCGCCGAAGATAAGGTGAGGAGTTTGGGGTGTTTGGGGGGGTTTCACCCCGCGGGACATCCGAGATCTTATAGATTCCCGGGCCGATCACCCGTGGGTGTTGGTCCACTTTAAGTGTCAAAAAAAGACACTGACACAGAGAAAAAAAGATATTTATTATTTTTAACACTCACCTCTGATCCTGTGTCCCGCGATGATTCAGCTCCAGCTGACAGCTGTCAGGTCTGATCACTGGAGGGGGGCTGGGGAGGCAGGGGACCACATCCCCTACCCTCCAACCTGTCTCAGTGATCAGACCTGACATCTGACAGTCCGGAGCCCGTAGCGGGATGACGTCACGTGATGGGGCGGGGCTAGTGGTGAGAATGTCAGAGGGGGCATGTTTTGATCCCCCTCCTCACCGTGGAAAAGCCCGGGGGGCAATCGGAGGCTCCCCCCAGTGAAGAGGAGACTCGCCCGAGGGATCGGGCACAGAGGTGAGTAAATGTCATTTTTTTTTTTTATTCTTAGCAGCAGCGGCTGCTGAAGGGGGGGCTATTTTTTGCCCCCTCCTGAAGCCAGAAGAGCCCCTGGGGTTATTTGGATACCCCCAGGGTGAAGAGAAGACCCGGCCAGTTCAAACGAGGGGTCAGGTGAGTGTTAATTTACTTTATTTTTTACACTAGCAGGGGGAAATCCAGCCTGTAGGTACTACGGACTTGGCACTTAACTGTCGGAGAAGCAGCCCCGTAGTACCTACGGGCTTGGCACTTAACCCTTTAACCGCCAGCCTACCTTGAGATTTTCCCCTCGATTCAAAGAGCAAAAGTTAATTGATTTCGGATCGAGAATCGTAAGTTTGGGTGGGTGTTAGTCATTTTTTCCTGTTTTTTTGGCCATTTCCGACTCGCACGAGCCTACGTACGAATGCGTATATGCTCTTACGATCATCGCAAGTTCGTTCCTAAATTTTAGGATCAAAACGTAAAACTTAGGATCAAATCCTAAAACTTAGGATCAAAACGTAAAACTTAGGATAATCGAATGTGTTTAGGTGTGATTCAGAGAGCAGTTTTCAAACCTCTAAATACGTTTTACAAGAAAGCCACTGCCAACACCTTTTAGCAGTCGGATTGCTGTTCTTGAACAGGTTTTTTGGCTATGTGGAGGAGTCTGCGCGTCTTGAGCTCCAATGAACTGCATGTATCAGCATGGCCGAGGCCATAAATTGTATGGCAATGCATACCTGATTCATGTATGCCTTATAAAAGCATTTTAATGTGGACCTTAATTAGTCCTTTGCATGTAAACCTTTATTTTGCAATATATTTGCGTTAATTAAAGAAACTTATGTCCTTTGTTATTTATTTTTAAATTGATGTACTAGAATAATATTTTTAGATTGCATTTATTGGTGTAGTTGTTTACCTTTGCTTTGTTTAATTATTTAAGCACATCTTTGGTCAGATGCATCACACTTACTGAGGAGAGGAGAGCGGGATAAAGTGCAGGATGTGGGTTACTGCTGTATTTTGCACAGACACAGCAGAGCTGGGGGCACGGAAAGGTCAGAAATCAAAGAATGCAGAGCAACACAGTCACAAGGCCCTTTCTGTTTGCAGGCTGCCCGAGAATACCTGAGCCGCCATCTTGGCTGTTTCTAGGCTCATAACATGCTGAAGTTGCTGGGTGTTTTTTAATTTTTGAGAGCAAATCTGTATGTAGAGGGTGTGGGTAACCACACCCAAAATTTTAAGTTGTACCATTTGAAGCCAAAATATTAAAATTAAATCCACAAGTAAAAAATGCAAGTTAACTAAAAATTAAACAAAGTAAGATTTACTTATGCAAATGCATTCATTAATGGTTGGTTACTACAAAATGAATGAAATAAAGAAAAATAAAAGACCAAATATTTAGAATGCACTTTAATGAGGTAAGTTTGTAGTGCGCAGCCGCAAGATCACAAGGATTTACGTCCAGACAAAAAAGGAAAAAGGGCAAAACCAATGTTGCAACCTGAGAAAAGAAACGGAAAATTCAGGATGGAAACTGACATAGGTCTGATTCCCGAACTGCCATACGAACGGACGTACATTTTAGGATAGAAACGTATTTGCTTATAGAATCACTCGCAAGTTCATACGAACGCACGAGCGTACGGGAAAAATAGGATGATCGACACCCAAATCAAAGCTGTTACATGTTTCTTTGAATCGACCCTTTTGTCACCCTTTGTTGCCAGACCATTTTGGACTATTTTGTGCTCCCCATGTTCAACTGTGATTTTTGAAGGGATTTCCAGGGATTTCCCAGGAAAGTGATATATTGTTTTTTTCAGCAGAGCCTGGGCGTTAACATGAAATGTCTTGTTTGTCATTTTCTAAGTGTATTCTCAATATTTTTGGGTGGAAATTGTACAAAAAAATAAAAAATAAACTATTTTTTACAATTTATAGTGTTTTTTTGTAACAAAAAATGTAAGTTTGTCAATAAAATCTTATTGCGTGTGAAACCCCAATTTCTCCCGGTTACAGCAGTACCACATATGTATAGGTAGACACCCTTTCCTGCCCAGGAGACTCCCCCAAACTGAAACAACGCTTTAGGAGATTTTCAGATAAAATGCAACTATGCTATGCAATATGCGCACCTTGCAGTTTTTCAAGAAAAACAACCCTTTACATTTGAAATACCCCCCACAAACTATATATTCCCTAGAAGTACACACCTCGGGCTTTCTAGGCGTACCAGGCTTGTTGACATGGGTGCAGTTTTCTGGAAGTAATCCCTCAATGTATTCTTTGGTTGCACAGGGTTTCCTTAAAAATGAATAAAAAAGCAGAATCAAAACCACATTTTCCTAAAAAAAACTATATGCAAACCAGAAAATCTGAAAAAGCAACATGCCCCGAACAGAACAATACCCAACATGTATAGGTTCTGTCAAGGAAAGAGTTGCCAAAAACACCAAAGTAAAGCATGCGCATAGCGGTAATTTTACTTCAAAATTTCAGCTCTGCAGACAAAGTGCGCACCTTGTGCTTTTTCTACCAAAACAACCCTTTACATTTGGAATATCCCCGATAAACCATATATTCCCTGAAAGTAAACATGTTAAGCTTTCTAAGTATACCCAACTTGTTGTAGTGGGCTCATCTTTCTGGAAGTAATATCTCGAAGAATTCTTAGGTTGCACAGGGTTTCACAAAAAATGTATAAAAAAGCAGAATAAAAAAACACCTTTTCCTAAAATATCAATATGCAAATAAGAAAATAAAAAACAAGTTAAATCTAAAAGCGCAAGGTCCCCCGAGCAGAACAATACCCAACATGCATAGGTACCTGTAACCTTTTAACTGCCAGCCTACTTGAGATTTTGTCACCCTCTGCTGACAGGATATTTTTCACCATTTTGCGTGATGTTTAACTGTGATTTTTGCAGAAATTTCCAAGTAAATGGCATATTTTCTTTTTGTGGCAGAGTTTAGGCTTTAACATGAAATGTCTTGTTTGTATTTTTTCTACTTTTTTTATATATTGTTAAGTAAATAAGTAAAAAAAATATAATAATATAATATTTTTTAAATTGTCTCCTTTATTTTAACAAAAACATGTATTTTATTAAAGAAAACCATATTGCATGTGAAAGCTCCATTTCTTCCGATTACAATGATACCACATATGTATCGGTAGCCCCCCGTTCCTGTCCAGGAGATCCCCTAAACTGAAAAGAGCACTTTATAACATTCACAAATAAAATACAACTACTATCCACATAATAAAGGGTTAAATAAAAAAAAATTGGTGTGGGGTCCCCCTGCACGGGGGGGGGACACCATTTCTTGTGGGAATTTTAAGGGTTTTTTGGGGAGGCAGGTAATGGGGGGGCTCGGGGTTAATGGCAAGTCATCCACTAGCCGCAGGTGACTTGCCAGACCCAGAGCCTTGTGAACTGGTATAGGGGTCTCGTAGATCCCTTACCAGTTCACAAAGGGTTAAGTAAAAAAAAACACAGAGACACACTTTAAAAATAACTTTATTAAAAAATAATACATTTTTTTAATTTTTTTTTTAATACTTACCTCCCATCCATCCCTGTGTCCCACGCTAATCACTTAGGCTTCTGCTCTCCTGCTGCTGCTGGAAGCCTTTTATACCTACTGGGTTACACATTTTTTTTTTTGATTTTTAAGGGTTAAAACCCTTAAAAATAAAAAAAATAAAAAAATGGCGTGAGGTCCCCCCTACCCAGCGTAACCAGCCTGTGACCAGCTATGGGGGCTTGTAGAACAGGGCGCAGGGGCCAGCTTTAGTGGCCCCTGGCCCTGCAGGCTACAAGCCGGCATAGCCTAGGGCCACGGCTCTTCTGCCCCCCCCCCCGGGCTTTGGGGAGGCAGGTAATTTGGGTGGCCAGGGGTTAATGGCAAGTCACCCGATAGCCGCAGGTGACTTGCCAGACCCACCGAGTCTTGTGAACTGGTATAGGGGTCACATATTTTTTTTTAATACTTACCTCCCATCCATCCCTGTGTCCCACGCTGATCACTTAGGCTTCTGCTCTCCTGCTGCTGCTGGAAGCCTTTTATACCTTCCGGGGTACAGGTAACATAGGGTTAATTAAAAAAAAATGACATAGGGTCCCCCCCTGGGCTTTGGGGAGGCAGGTAATTTGGGGGGCAAGGGGTTAATGGCAAGTCACCCGCTAGCCGCAGGTGACTTGCCAGACCTCCGAGCCCTGTGAACTGGTATAGGGGTCACATGGACCCCTTACAAGTTCACAAAGGGTTAAAAGTAAAAAAAAGACACAGACACTTTTTCAAATTTTTTACTTTACTCACCTCCGATCTTCATCTTCTGTGTCCCGCGGCGATCTGATGTCAGTGACGGCTGGGCAGAGGAGGAGGGAGGCAGGCGATCGGAGGATCGCCTACCTCCCTTCTTCTCTGTCCAGCCGTCACCGGCATCTGAGAGCTGAACTGCCGGGTGCCCCGAAGACACCCAGTGGTGACGTCATCGAATCCAAGATGGCGGCCGCCATCGGAAGATGCAAAGGGAGGAGGGCTGTTATGCCCCGTCCAGAAGACGGAAGAGCGGGGGGGGGTGATCGGAGCACCTCCCCATGAAGAGGAGAGCCGGTGGGCGCGGAGGTAAGTAACTGTTTTTTTTTTTTTTTTTTTTTGCAGGCAAATCCCGGCGGCTGCTGAAACGGGGGGGCACCCTATTCCGGGCCCTCCCCTGCAGCTGGAGGAGCCCCAATCGGCGATCGGAGCCCCTCTGGCTGAAGAGGAGACCTGGCCGGATCAAACAAGGGGTCAGGTAAGGGATTTTTTTAATACTTTTTATTCTATTAATGGGGAAAGTCAGGCACGTAAATTTTACGTGGCTGGCGTTTAACTGTTGGAGAGGCAGCCACGTAAAATTTACGTGACTGGCAATAGAAGGGTTAAATAGGGGAAGTGGATGCAGGAGGGGCCACCGGTATTCACCAGAGCCCACCGCAAGGCAGGTTGGTCTTGTGCGGCGAGTGACCCCAAGGGCGCTACCCCCCAACAGCAGCCCAGTCCCACAGTCAGTCGAGGTTCAGCGAGGTACACAAGTGGCAGGCAAAAGACGTAGTAAGTACAGGCAGAGATCGGGGCTGGCAGCACAGGTTCGCGGTAAAGGTGAGGTTTAAAGGTTCAGAGTCGGGGACAGGCAGAGGTCGGTACACGGGTGAGCAATCCAAGAATGTCTGACTTTCAACAAGCATGGAGAGACCAAGATCCGGCACTGAAGGAAGGAAGTGCCTCTTTAAATAGTGGATGCAGGTTTGGATGACCAAGCACCAATCAGTGCTGTACAGGCCCTTTAAATCTCAGGAATCCAGTGCGCTCGCCCTCTAGTGGACGGAGACGTGCTCGCACCTGAGCATGTGAGAAGGAAGCATGGGGGGGAAGGGAGACAGCTGGGAACAGCCATGAGGGAAGTGCTGCAAAATGGATGACGGCTGGATGCAGCCATGGAGGTAAGTGAAGTGTTGCTAGATGGGCGTGCAGCGGTCGCCCTAACACCATGGAGGTGAGGGAAGTGCTGTGAGATGGATGACGGCTGGATGCAACCATGGAGGTAAGTGAAATGCTGCGAGATGGGCGTGCAGCGCTCGCCCTAACAATATAGTTTCTGGGGGGCATTCCAAATGTAAAGGGTTGTTTCAGTAGAGCTGAAATTTTCTGCAGAGCTGAAATTTTCAAGTAAAATTACCCTTACGCACATGCTTTACTTTGAGGTGTTTGGCAACTTTTCCCTTGACAGTACCTATGCATGCTGGGTATTGTTCTGTTCGGGGCATGTTGCTTTTTCAGAACTGTTTTTTCTTGTTTGTATATTGTTTTTTTTAGAAAAATGTGAGTTTGATTCTGCTTTTTTATTCTTTTTTAGGGAAACGCTGCGTAACCAAAGAATTCATTGAGGGATTACTTCCAGAAAACTGTGGCTATATAAACAAGCCTGGTACGCCTAGAAAGCTTGAGGTGTGCATTTCCAGAGAATATATAATTTGTGGGGGTATTTCAAATGTAAAGAGTTGTTTTTCTTGAAAAACTGTAAGGTGTTCATAGCACATAGCATATTTGTATTTTATCTGGGGGGGGTCTCCTGGGCAGGAAAGGGTGTCTACCAATACATATGTAGTACCGCTGTAACCGGGAGAAATAGGGATTTCACACGCAATAAGTAAAAGTAAAGTAAAGTAATAAGTAATAAATTAAAATTAGATTTTTTTGCACATATTTCACTCCAAAATATTCAGAATTCACTTAAAAAATGGCAAACTTTCAAGTTAAAGCCTAGACTCTGCTGAAAAAAAATATATAATTTCCCTGGAAAATCCCTTCAATCATCACAGCTGAACATATGTAGTGCAAAATAGTGCAAAATGGTCTGGCAACAAAGGGGGACAAGATCCCCAAGTAGGCTGACACTTAAAGGATTAAAACTGAAGTAATGTGGGTTTTTGCCTCAAAATATATCAGTGGTTAGATATATTGTCTATCTGGGTGTGTTGGTAATTATATGTGTGGCATATGTGTAGGGTTTCTGCCCCAGGGGTTTTCTTGAGGTAAGTGGAAAAGGAGTGGGCAGTAGGTCTGTGGTATGTTTCTCTAAGGAAATTGTTGTGATAACCTTTCTGCTTTTGTCTACATTGTATGGCTTTAATTTAAAATCAGCATTTCACAATTTGTTCTTATTCATAGGCATTAGGGCAGGACAGCCAAGACTCCAGTTTGGGGTCCAAGGGAGTTGTTAAGAGGGAGCCCAAGCCTAGCTAGTTTGGTTAAGGCCACCTATGTATAAAACGGGGGTCCTATGTAGAAAACTAGGGGTCCAGGTTCAATATATGTTGAGTTTGGCCCATCCCTTACTCTAGAACATATATGTGATGGCTGGGCCTCTAATTTGAACTGAGACACAGGCAACCAGGTTAGCTTGCCTTGGAGTCTAGTTCAAAGAAAGGGCCCAGCCATCACATATATTGATATTGAACTTTCCTATGTAATCTGAAACACAAAGCAAAGCAAACTTGTTTCCCTCATGGCCAGGAAACCAACCACTGCATACAGGTTACTATGCTGAAGGGTCAGGGGGCCCCCAAATACCATGGTTGTATTGGGCCTAAACATGATGGTGGCAGTCTCTTTGTTTGATATAATTTAAATATAGATGTACAGTATTTAATTTGTAACCTATATTAGACTGTATGGGTTATATTTACTTTACTCTATGTATCCCCATCACCCTCCAAAATCAGGAATAGCATCTGATCGCCCTCATACCAAACTGGATGGCAAGCCTAGCGCTTACAAATACCTGAAATATAAGTGCTTGCAGCTACATGAAATAGGTATGCATGGCATAGTGTTTGTATATGTGATGTTTATCAGAGGGGCAGAGTAACAGCTGGAAGCATCAGTACATGTGGCAACAGCTAGGCTTTTATTGGAATCAAGAGGCTTTTAAGACTTCCTATAAATGTGTTTGTGGCTGCTTGGTAAAGGGATGTATGGCACAGAGCAGCCACTGAACACTTACAATGAATCTGTCACCAGGGAGGCTCAATGTGACAGCTGGAGGCTTAAATGCATACATGGTAAGTAGGCCTTTATTTGAATCAACATACTCCTCTAAGAATATTGATGCTAATTAACTGAAGTAGAAATAATAGTGTTTAGGCATGGGTGAATCAACCCATCCCTGAAGCAGGAGGGGAGATAGTATACTGAAAACCGAGGTAATTCACAAAAAAGGGCACCGCAAATCATGATGACCATGGAAAGTAAAAGCATGCATATTTTAGACTCTTGGGCTGGACACAAGGGGTTCAGGTCCTCTTTAAAGAAAATGTTGGGAGTGGGAAATGTATTTTTGCAGGGAGTAGATGGCGGCATACTGGCTCTTTATGTAGAGAACAATTATGGATTTATTTATGAGGGGGAGGTGTAATTGGTGGCGCTGGTCATAAGCAGGCTGTCAGTTTTCGGTATAAATTGTTGCGCATTATATGTCATGGATATACATAGTCCACAATAAGAAGTGATCGGTAAGTGGACAGGGAAAATATTTTGTGTTCTCACCACCCCAGATAAAGGCTGGCATATAAAACCTGAAAGTAGTAGATGTCATGAAAGATATAGTGGTTATGAGTCAAGAGTAACTGGAGAATGAATGTTTCTGAATCACCTGACATCTAAGGTGACCATTGTTGTTTTAATAGGTACTGTGATATTCTTTACAGTTTGTAGCTGGTGGGTTGTGTCCTTAATATACAGGTGCCACAGCGGCGTCTGTGTTGTCTTGCACTGTCTAGTTGCTTTCATGGACCCTAACATTTTGAACGAATAAACTTGGATTACTTTTGGATGCTGGTACTTCAATTCTTTTAGGTTGAGACTATTGTATGGTTACCGAAGCCATGCACCAACAAGTGGGCTGCTGTGATGTGCTGTGATCACAACTTTCTACTTAGGCTACCACACCTTAAAATGATGGGTCAGCCAAGGGGGTCAGTTGTGTTCTTGTGGACTTCTGGGGATTAAGGTTACAAGGGTGGAAGGTTAGGAGGTATTCATCCTTTGTGCCCAGAATGCAAGCCCTTGTGCTAACATAACATCTCATACACGAAAATCTAGGCACCAATTGTCCAATTGTCACAAGTTGTTGGGTTATGGCCCAACTGTGAAGCAGCTTGATCACAAAATTGATCACAAAAATGTGCCTGTCCAGCATAACTAAAGTTTTGGGACCTCTCTACAACCCAAAGTCCAGCATGGCAGGTTAGGGGGATGTTACCCAACTTTGGATGTTTTCAGCTTGCTGTCTGTGCCTCCAGCCTCTCCAGCCTTTACAGGGCAACCTAGTTGGCCTCTACCAGAGCCTCAACCAGCGCCTCTATCTGCACCAAGGTCTTCATGGAGCAAACTGGTGGTCTGTCGCACCACTTTAAAATATGGTGCTGTTGGCCCGTCAGTTTGCCTCCATGATTTTTCCTTACAAAAGACAGGTGACGCCTGGCTGCAGGCTGGGTCTGTCTTCCTCCTGGGTGCTCTGTGGAGCCAGTGGAGCTGTTACTTGCAGAATAAAGCTGTAGCTGCAGGAAGGAGTTGTGATGGCTAGTGTCCGTGGTGCCAGCAGCTGGTGAAGGTGTCCAGATGATATTGGGGGTCTCATCAAGATGTTCAGAGTGCCCTTCCTCCAGCTCATTAATTTCACCCAGGAGAGGTGCCTTCTGTGTGGAGAAAGGTCAACATTAGTGTCAGTTTTCCCAAATGTTACCACACAAACTTTAGGGCCCCAAACTTTACCCTGGGTTCACTCTCCTCCTCCACCCTCCCCTTTGCCTATTAAGCTCACTCATTTACCTCATCACTGTCTAGATTCCACTCCCTGGATGGCTGGCTGGTGGGTGCCCAGCCTTGATGTTGTCTCGGTAGTAGGAACACCAGACAGGCCAGCTGTGGCTGCAGGTGGTGGGTCTTGCAGGCAAGGTGCTGCTGGCTGGGGTGTTGCTGCAAAGTCAAGGTAAAAGCACTGGTAGTTTATGTGCCCCTTTAAAAACCCTACAAAAGATACACAATCGGACCAACATTGGTGTGGGCCCCAAAATTTTTGTCTGCTTACATCCATGTTAGGGGTTACATGTAAAGCTTACCTAATACCCTTGGTGTGTGTTGTCGCACAACATATGTTGCGCAGGAAGCCCTCAGAGTTGGGTGTGCATGTGGGCACTCAGGTTGGTGGGTGGGGTGTTTGGTTGGCCTACTCTGTCCTGTGCCAAGTACAATTTGCAAACAAGTCTTACAACTGGTGGGCACTAGTGCCCGACACGCCCTGGTAGGTATTGGGGTGGAGTATGCCCAGCACCCACTCCTCAGCATGGGTAAATTGTAAAGTTTTAGGGAGTCCCCCCACCAGTTTGCAAACTAGATTCAAACAAGGAAAGGGTATCTTTAGTGAGCTGTCCAATGTTTCCTGTACAAGCAGCCCTCTGGATTTTCACCACTTACCCCTCAACCTATCTGGTGCTAAGTTTCCGCCTAACGCCCACCTTCAGGTCATCCCACTTTTTCTTGGCCTGTGTACCCATCATATTGCAGGCAATCTCCAACCATAACTCGTCCCGCAGTGCTTTGGGGTCGTACGGGACTGGGACCCAGCCAGTCGATCATAATTTTTGGCGACATCATCCAGCAGAACTTCCAGCTGGGTGTCATAATTAAATCAGGCCACTCAACATGCCCCTTGTTAGTTTGCGCCCAGGATGAGAGGCCGATGCTGTGGTATGCTGGGTGGTGTTTTGACTAAAGGGGGGGTCAATATGCCCAATCCCAGGCCCAGAACGGATGGATTCCAGGCTACTGACCAGGGAAAGAGCAGGCCTGGCTGTGGCAATGCTGCTCAGCCTTTGGCTCCCCCATTGGCTCTGCATGGGGCTCCACTGTGGACTGCACTGGGGCCCACACTGGGGTCCACATAGTGCTCCCGTGTCCCGACCGTTGGTTGGTCCGTGGTGGGCTGTTCCTGGAGCCCAGGAGCCCTGGTTTTCTGACAAACGCTGCTGATGCTCTCACTGCTGCGGGTGACCCGATCAGAGTGGCTAGTGAGTATCAGCAGGGGAGTGTCTGCTGGATAAATGACAAGGCCTGGGACTGAGGCTGCGGTACCTGGGCTGGGTGCTGCTGGTTTCTCGGCTATGCCTGTGTTCCTGGCTCTGGGGGCTGTGGTGGCGCCTATGGTGTGGCATAGTGAGCTCCTAAATTAGCAGTGGCAATAAAATATGAGCCTCAGCTGTGTTCTTTTATACCTAATTGTTTTTTTAACATGCCATCACAAATGCCAGCAAATCATAGGCTACATGGGCGTACGGACGCAGGCACACTTCCAGGGTCCACCAGGGCATGTCGTCGCAGGTGCGTCATACAGACGAGATCCAGGCTCAACATGGCACCCACCGTGTTCACCTGTGAGAAGCAAAAGGACATTATGATGGTAAGTCACACATTCATGTCAATCGCCTACGCATGTGTGCCGCATTATACTACTGCCAAGGTGAAAACAGATGACATTGGCCGCGAAATATGAGCAAAGGTACATGGTGCCACAGTAATGGTGGTGGCTTGGCCTTCCAACGTTACAGCCCCACAGTGCTTTGCTGCCACTGTCACATGGACCACTATGGCATGTTTGTATGCGACGCAGGGGTGCATAAGTGATTTAGGTTTGACATTTCTATGCAATCCGCTGCTATTGTGGGATGGGAGAGCTGGCTTGGTCTTGTTGCTGGCCATGGTCAGCAAGCCGTATTCAAAGGTAGTAGCGGAGTGGAGAGGTAAGTGCGTCCGTACTTGCAGTCCGCTACTACTGTGGGATGGGAGAGCTGGATTAGGAGCATTGGCATACAGTTGCATATACAAGGCTTGGGTGTTTGCACTGTCCCAGAAAATTACTTAAAGGGGCAGGGACTTACATGTAGAGCTAAAGGAGACCCAAACTGAGGACATAAGTTAACAATGCACATTACTTTGTTCTTTGCACACTATCATGGAGCAAAGAGTTCGACTTCAAGCCCAACACACATGAAAAGAGGATGTTGGCAGGGGAAATGGCTGCACATGGGAGTGGTGTGGACGTCACCTTACACCTTCACTCAAATAATGCAGCACTGGTCGGACCTCAAACAGCGAAAGTGGCACTAGGTGCAGCCAGAACCTCCCAGGTAAGTGGATGTACAGAATAGATGAGCTATCAGGGTAATGAGCAACATGTTTTAAAAAATGATATTTTTTTTTGTAGCTGGGGCGTATTGGCTGCAGATCAAGCTAACCCAGGGGCGAGGGGTTCAACCAGTGGGGCCAAGATGATAGGGTGTGGATGTAAGGCGGAGGCCCTGAACCCTGCCAACATTCCTCCTCTGAATCAGCACCACCACCAGCCATGGAGCCCACTGAAGAGGAGGGTGTGTTAGGATTGGTGTCTTCCATAGCCCCTGCACATTCCGGTTGACCAATACCAAAAAAACACACAGGTTGTGCTGCATGTAAAGTCTAATAACGTGTTTGCTAAGAGCTGGTGTTTTGTGCTTCTCTGCCCATACAGATACATCAGAGGGTGAGTATGCGGAGATGGGCCCAGAAGCGACACAAGTCTCAGGTGGGTGTCAAGCCAATGAAGCAGAGCAATACCCAGCATTACACAAACAACACATGCCTTTAAATACTAACTCAGGTTCTTTCCCTCTACAGACCTAAAAGTAGGGATTGCGCCACGGAGGAGGGTGGCCCCTAAAACTACACGTCAACCAGTTTGGATATATCTCCGCTACTCAGGTTCCTGCGGGCCTATTCCTATCGAACCGTATTGCATTATCTCTGTAACCACAAGTCTGTGTCCCCCTCCTACTGGCAGCCAACCTTTTTATAGTTAACAACGAGGGAAAACCAGGGAACCAAGGAGCTTAATGCTCTTGGATGAACAGGAACGGTAGGGAGGGGGAGGGGGAAGGGGAAAACAAGAGGTCTGGTTAGGTTTCCGGGTCTGGTGCCCATGCCCCCCACCGCAGCCCCCCGCGCCTCACCAACGCCTCAGGCAGCTCTAAGTGTAGCTTTGCCTTTGTCTGATTCACTGAACATGTTCCAAACAGTCCAGAGGAGCCTGTGTCTCTCCTCAGTCTGCCTAAGGGAGGCCGTGAGGTCCTCCATGCGTCTAATATCCTCGACTCTTCTCACCCAAGAGCCCAGTGGCGGTGGCGTTGAGTCCCTCCAGCGTGCCACAAGCAGCATTGACCGAATGGATGGTTAGGGATCTCCTATACTTTCCTACTGAGAGGGTTGTAGAATGTAAGAGAAGGGCTTCCGGTTCAAGCGGAGTGCATGCTCCTGTTAGCTTGCGAATCCACCCCACAACTTCTCTCCAGAAGTCTCCCAAAAGACATGCAGCAATGTACCTGGAGCTTTCCCACACCTATCTATTTTTTTTAAAAAGGTTAATTAAAAAAATGTTTTTAATAAACCAAGAGTTTTAAAGTTATATGCTGCGTGTTTTCGCATAAAGCAGATGGAAACCAAACAAACGGCGCTGTAAAAAAGAAGACCAAACAGGCCAAAGTAGGAGATGAGTAACAGTGGGTAAAAGCAGACGACATGGCAACCAAGGTACCAACGTAAGTATGTGCAAGGACATGCAGACTACATGGGATGCCCTAGATGCCAGCAGGGGGGAGAAGATACGTATGTGTAAGGACATGCAGACTACATAGGATGCCCTAGATGCCAGCAGGGGGGACAACGGTAAGTATGTGCAAGGACATGCAGACTACCATTTGTACAGTGGAGGGGGACGGTGGGAAGCACCTTAAAATAGCTGGGAAAAACTAAAAAAGACCTATACCAGAAAGCCACCAAAGGACACGGCACACCAAGAGCAATGGGACCACAGCAAATTACGTCTGAAAACAGGTAAAGACTCGGCTTCTGAGACTACATCTGCTGCTAATTTCATGAATGCTCGGCCAAACTGTATGTGCACGCAAAGCAAATACACACTTACGCATTAACAAACTTTTCTCAGAACGAGGCTGCGAATGATACCAATGTTCGCAATTTCACGGTTTCCGAGATCAGTTCCAAAAAAACAAGCATTCATGGGCAGGCTCTGAATCAGCCTCTATATCATTTCGCCATGTGACTCCCATTGTTGTGAATGGAGTGCGTGTGCTGCTGCATCCTCGGCAGTGTGCATATGTTCCTACCCCAAACATTCAGATAGGCTGGGACAGGAGCATGTGTGCCGCCAAGGGTGTGGCAGTGCATGCTCCCCATTCAAGTCAATAAGAGACGACTATCGAATACATAGTCATGGCAGGCGGCTCTCAATAGACAAGAGTCGTGCATGTGCCGTTAGAACCAGTGAGTAAAAAAGCAGCATTCCCAGCAAATTCCCATGTTTTGTTCTGCTTTAAAGTGATCTTATAGATTCCAGGGCCATTGGGGCGCGGGTTTTGGTCCACTTTAACTCAACTTAGATGCAGCTAGACAATAAAGTGGACCGAAATCTGGTATTTTCACTATCCGGGGTTTTGGTCCATCCAGTTTGGGATGCCCCTCTGTGTGAAACCCTACAGATGGCCCACAGGGTGGGGTGATCTCTGCCCCCCCCAGAGCCCGGGCCCAGTACACCACCCCCTGATGGCGGCCCTGGGCCACGCACAGCCATTCAGTTACAGCGGCCTTGGCTGCGCACAGCCGGAAAAGGATCTAGGTGATGCAGCCGCCCGCTGCGAATGCATGGTGGGCTCCTTGGCAGGGTAAGCATAGTGGAGGGTTTATCTTTCTCTGCTGAGTCTGCAGCTGCTCCACATGCTGCCCCCATACTCTCACCTGAAGAGAGAGGCGGGCAGTGGTTGGGAGCCATCAGAGAGAGCTCTGTGCAGCCACCAGCCGCTGTTGCCTGCAGAACGGCAGAGCACGGGGACTGGGTTTTTATTTACCTTTCTTCCCAGCAACCGTTCAGCCATGTATACTGTGGCAGCAGCATGCAGGGCCGGCTTTCCCCCAGAACCCAAAACATATTTGCCATCAGGGTGGGGTATACCCCCCAGAGCCCGGGCCCAATACACCATCCCTGCCCCCCCCCCCCCCTGATGGCAGCTCTGGACCCACATACAGATTAAAGCTGTTTACATGGAGGTGTGGCTATAAAACAGGGGCTAGAACTCAGCAAAGCAACTATAACTTTCTGAGAGAGCAGACCAGCTGGTATCAGTTGTGTGAAAGGTAAAAATGTTTAGATTTTTACAATTAGGAGCTTTACTAACACTAGGACATTTTGTGCCACTGCTTAGAGCAGTAGTCCTCAAACTTCCTCCTCAAGGGCCGAGACAGGCCAGGTTTTGCAGCTCTCCACGCTACTCCACAGGTGAATTAACTGGTGCTCAGACAGAGCTATAGCCCTAATTATTATATCTGTGTATCAGCATAGAAAGCTGCAAAACCTGGCCTGTCTCAGCCCTTGAGGAGGAAGTTTGAGGACTACTGGCTTAGAGGTACAGCAGCACAACTGGTGGCAGACTCTGCTACCAAGACAGGAGCACGCGGCACTGCATCATTGTCAGAGCTAGTGTTAAATAAGATGCCGCCTTGACCTTGCCTTTTTTTCTTTCTTAAATCCCACACTGAGTGCCGCTGAGGCCAAAAAAGTATCACTGTGTGCCGCTGACACTTCTTAAATAGGGCTCCCAGTGTTGAGCCTGTGATTTGAATGTGATGGAAGTGCACCCATGCCACCTGCTGCCCTTTTATAGGAATTGCAGTTTGCTGCCCGCTCTTCCATTAGCCTGTCTGATTTGGTCAGATGCTTGTCTGCCAGCACTCTCACAGACAACCGTAAAGCAGCTCTATCAAGACAAAGTGTGTAATTTAGCAACTTTTTGGAGGCTATAGCGCCATTTTTTGAGCGCTGGCATCTATTTCTTTATTGGCACGGGTCAGTGCCTGTTGGACCTGACTGCCAATTATAACGGCAGCAGTAAGTACAACTTTGTACTGCCATCTTTTAGGAGCGGAACAGCCTTTTTTTGGCTTGCTAAAAAGATTGGAACTGTATATTATTGGTGCTCATCATTACACTTACAGGATATCACTGCTGGGGACGAACTTTAAAATGTCCAAATTACACATTGGTAAGCAAAAGAAGCCTTGAAAAACAATTTTACCAGAAAAAAGTAAAATGACATTTGGTAACATCTAGGTACTGCGTTTCCATTATTGACAAGTCACAATACAAGTTCTGGACAAAAAACATGTGCAATATCATTTATAAGTTTAAAACACTTCAAAACAGTTCTGCCCATTGTGCCCAATGGACTTAACCCACAGAACCACCGGTGCAGCATAAACAAGAGCGCCCGGCACTGCGACTTGTAGAGCTAGTGAAAAATTAGACGTAGGCTGGCATCGGCATCGGTGCTGCCTGTTTTTTGTTTGATAAAGCAAAGATTGGGTGCCGCTGAGGCAAAAATATTGGTGCTATTGACTGGTGATGATGCTTCATAATTCATGCTCTAATAATAAAAAAACTGCATAAACCCGCTTTATGGCAAGAGCATGGGCTACTTATACAAACTGACTTTTTTTTATTTTACTGGAGAAGAATCAGGGGTTTCAGGGTGTAAAAGTACCATTTGACAAATTCAAAGCCTGTATTCTGAGCCAGTCTGTGCTGTAGTTACAGCTTATGGCTATTGCAATTCTAATGATGTGTGGAGATGCTATGGTTTCCACAGTCTGACTCCTTAAAGTGGACCAAAACCCAGGATTTTGACTATCCTGGATGTCGGTCCAAGCTGATTGAATGTGAAACCCCCCAGGTCGCCTGAACAAACTCACCTCTTCCCAGTCCTACGACGCACACGCACCTGCTAGTCCAATAAGCGCGCTTGGATCCATTTGCGCCACTTCACCCAGGCGCTCGTCTAATATGAGTGGATCGGCCCCCCCACGGCCTCTAACAGGGAGAGTGCCTGCACTGGCTATTCACAAATGCCTGGTGTGGGCACACGCTCTGCTAGAGGGATAGCGGGGATGCGGCAGCTGCTCGCGCATGCGCCTTTGGCCCGGGAAAGAAGGTGAGTTTATAGGTGACCTGGAGGGGTTTCACGCAGTGGGACATCCTGATTGTGAATGCCCCAGGGGGAGGGAATCTATTGGCCCGGGAATCTTATGTGGGTTTTGGTGCACTTTAAAAAGTGGAATGTTCCTACGAAACTACAAGCTTGGTGTGAATTTTTTTAATAGGGTTTAAGTTGCTCCTCTAGAAATTCCCCTTTTTTCTTATATTAGAGTGCTTAAAGTGGATAAAAATGTATTTTTTCCTTTCTCTGAATTCCCTGCTGTAATCACCCCCTCCTTGCTTTTCAAGGGGTCCACACTTTCAGGTTTGTACCCTTTGCACTTTACATTTCTAAAAACATTTTGTGGTTAATATTACTCTCTGCAGCAATGAGTCTCTAGGTCTCCAGCTTTGCTACCCCTATCTGTTGTTGACATAATTTGTTTTTTTCTTATAGTTTTGTAATGTTTTCACCACATTGCCTTTTTGTTTTAATTGTTTGAATGCCATTTGTGTGTGGTTGCCCCTCTACATTTTCTTCCTCCGACGTGGTATGTATTTATCACAATGGATATCAGTTTTTTTTTTAGTGTCTGTGCTTTTTTTTATTTTAAGACATTTTCCAAGTTCATGTGGTGCTATTATTTGGGGCAATGTGCTACTGTACACTACCAAGCTCCTGATCACCTGCTAATCATTCACCATTTGTAGTATGTGTTTTGTGTGACAACCATTTGTTCCAAGGCAAGAGACTGATCACTGTTGACTTATGACCACTGTGGAAATAGCCCTGAGGCTCTCTTCAGCTTCCTCTTCAGTGTAGGAGATAGGCAAAGTAATTGTCCAGGCAGACAAATAAACTAAAAAGAGAGATTTCCCTAAAGCTTCTAATGTCCCCAGTTTTTTAAATTGCACCAACAGCATACAGCTTCAAAAAAAGATTAGATGGGTTTTTATAAGGATATAGCATTAACAGTTACTGTTAGCAGTTATCTGTAAGTAATAAAAAATAACTTTACTCAACCCATTCCCTGTTTGAACTTGATGGATATACCAAATCGCTTTTTTCAACCATATTAACTATGCAAATATGTAACTATATAAATGTAACTCCCAAAGCCGAGAAAACTAACTTTAAGTTTATGCCATGATTCAGAAAATCCTGGGATGCACAAATGGATGACAACAGTGCTTACATTAGCGTACACACTTACGTGGCTCGGTGGAGAGGACTGCACGTCCCTGACAGTCTATATCATTGTCTCTCAATTTCCTCTTTTTAGAATCCAGCACAGCTATTGGCCGCCTGGTGCACATGGGTGGGTAGCCAGCGCTGTCATTGTTCTAGCCTCCAGAATGTGCTGTCCACGTGAGCGCTGGCGGCTGCAATCCCTGTGCTAGATTCCCATGTACAGAGCTAGGTTAAACTGAGGTTTACGGGTGTTCTAGGGGGTTATGTGCGGGAGGGGCTCCAGGATTCATATAGGAGCTTGTCATATAGCAGCAGGGACCAACACCCACGCTGCACAGTAATTTAGTGGGCTAAAAGACCAGAAAGCCCCCTAATTATAAGTACAAGTACAATGAGTGCTTTCTTAAAAGAGAAACAACATTTATGATTCATCGGGGGTACTAGATTGGAAGTTCTTAGCACTAGGGGTACTTGGTTTACAAAAGTTGAGAAACACTGATCTAGAGCAGGAGTGTCAAACTAATTTTCACAGAGGGCCACATCAGCATTCTGGTTGCCTTCAAAGGGCAAGATAATGACAAACACGAAAGAAAATGCAAACACAGGCATTCAAATGTATACAAATATCTATGGTTAAAATGAACCCACCCCAGCATGAGCCAGCACTTTCCACTCCATTTGCCTGGTGGTAGCCCCAGATTCTGGTTCTCCCTGCACTCTGTCTGCAGGCTCCCATGTTGCACCCCCATCTCTTTCTTGCTTCCTGCTGCTCCCCCATCTGTGCTCTACACCCCATCTCTCCCCTGCTCCCCACTGCACCCCCATCACCTTCCAGCTCCCTGCTGCACCCCCATCACCTTCCAGCTCCCTGCTGCACCCCCATCACCTTCCGGCTCCCTGCTGCACCCCCATCACCTTCCGGCTTCCTGCTGCACCCCCATCTCCGCTCTGCATCCCCATCACTACAATCTCTGCGCTGCTCCCCGCTGCACAAAAATATCTACCATGCACTGACATTTTTGCCCTGCTCTGCACTGCACCCCCATCTCTGTCCTGTTCTTTCCTGAGGTTTACCATAAAGATGGAGGTCCAGCAGCTGAAACCTCATGCTGTGCCCATTTAGGGTGGCAGGTGTAGACTGGTTGATAGCTCCCCACTGGCTGTCCTGTTGGTCGGGTCCGAGAAAAGTCTCTGGCCAGCAGTTAATAGTGGTAATGTCTCCTGCAGACTTCACACTATCTCAAGTACCATCTTGGTGGTATATGTGGGTTTTCTGTCACCTAAAATTGTGTTAAAAAGGAAAAAACAGCCATTTGAAGTGCATGAATGCACATAACTAGACACGTATATTGTTTGCATCACCATTCAGAGCAGTTTTGTACTTATCGAGCAAATCAAGCTTGAATAAATTATGGATGGCAACAAATTTGGTTGGGTGCAGGTTAGTGTGCAACCTCTCTGAGTACCACCTGAAAGGAGCTCGAGTACCACCAGTAGTACTAGCACCACCCGCTGGGAACCCCTGATCTAGCGTGTTGAAATTATAAGCCTAGCTGATTACATAAACACACACTAGATGGCACCAGTGGAACATTACCTTTAAAGTCAGTTATGAATTCCTCCACGTGTAGTGAAAAAAATCCTTGTTCTCCACACTGCCGTATCTCAACTGTTCTTGTGTGGAGTTATTCATCTCAGGGAATCAAAATAGATTTTTGGATGAAAACAACAAAAGGAAAAATATATACAAAGACTGAGTACCCGCTGTGCCAACCTTAAAGAGGAACATTTCAGGTATTGGGGAGTTAATAAAAACTCCCCAAACCTGACTTGCTCGCGGCCCCTGCCCCTCCAGTTTCACAATTTCACAACTTTAAAGTGGACCAACACCCAGGATTTTGACTATCCTGGGTGTTGGTCCACTTAGGTGGGGCACCCCGATCGGGGGTGCCCCGCTGTCTGAAACCCCCCCGATCGCCGCAAAAACTCACCTCTCCCCGCTCCCACGTGACCTCGTCCGGCCAATGACAGCGCTCAGAGCAGCTCTGGTATGCGGGTCCAAAGCCGCTTGGACGCGCATACCAGAGCGCTGTCATTGGCTGCGTCTCTCGCTTCCCTCTAACAGGGAGCGCGCCTGCGCCGGCCATTCACAAAACGGCCGGCGCGGGAGCGCGCCCTGCTAGAGGGAAGCGAGAGACGCGGCCGCGTCTCGCGCATGCGCCGTTGGATCGCCGGTAAGGTGAGGATTGTGGGCCTCCTGGGGGGTTCCTCCCCGCGGGACATCCCGATTTCGGATGCCCCGCGGGGAGGGATCTGATCGGTCCGGGAATCTTATAGATTTCCGGGCCGATCCCCCCTGGGTGTTGGTCCACTGTCCAGTCGCATTGGGCTCCAGCATCCCTCGACCCTGCGCCGACTTATTTGGGCAGCACCATCGTGTGGTCCCATCATACACTGTGCCGCCCCTCAGATCTCGTGCATACACGGTGTCACGGCTGCAATGACACACGACGCTGAAGAGAGCGAGATCAGAGGAGTGGATAGAGGTAAGTACCGCTAAGCCAGCTGAGATCAGTCAGCAACTGCGCATAGCGAGCTGCAGTCCAATCTGCACGCTTGGATCTGCTAACCTCAAGGTGAGTTTTTTGGGTGACCTGGGGGGGTTTCACAGAGCTGGGCATCTGGATGCCTCGAAGAGAGGGAATCTTTACCTAGTTTGTTTACCCATAGCCATCCATTTTGCTGTTTTTGCATCAAAGTCCCTGTCTAGACTGAAAAAAAGATACTTGTCTCTTCTCCCCCACAGCTACTCTGGCGCTGTGCAGCTGTCCAACTGACCAAGATTGTGTTCCCCAGAGATCATGCACCCCCCTGGAGCCTCCTGCAGTGTTCATTGCAGTAAATAAGGCGGGCATGAAGTAGAGGTGGTAGTATGTCCTCTTCTCATTCACTGTTGAATAGAAGGACAGCATCCAAAGCTTTCCCTGGGACCTGATCTCAGCATTGACTAGAGTATTAGCCAGACATTGCCAGGTCAGCTGCAGGGGAGAAGAGGTAAGTATCTTTTTACATTTAGCCCAGCATGGAATGTCCATTTAAAGGGGCTAGATACTGTCTGTGTAGCCATCAGAGTGTAATACATGATTTTTCAGGGCAGCTGAAACAATTGCAATTCAGAATTGGCAAATAGGATCCGAAATTAGTTATTTCCAGTTCCTAAACTGTAGAAAGGTGAGGTATTAAAAAAGCACAGAGCATACATTTTGCTGGACCTATTAGAGGGCAGGGCAATGTAGCTAGTGTAAAAGAGCCCCATAGGGTATGATCAATTCTCTGAAGTCTGTGCCTGCAAAAGCGTATGGCTGTTTACATTATGTGAATTAGTTTGCGCAAATGTTTTTTCTCAATTATTAAGGGATTGCAGCCCTTTCTAACCTGACCATGCGGTCAAGTTAAGTGATTGTGCTGTAATCATGCTTTGCAGAGTTTCTATACAGTAGAGTGCAGTTTAATCATCTCCTCACTCCCACACCCTCCCAGCTGGAGTCTAGACCAAATTATCTGCCTTCATGCACAGTACAAATAAACTAAGGGAAATAGCTAACTCACTAAATGTAATCACGCCAATAAAAGATAACATTTTTGTGAGAGATATGAATTTCAAAGTCATGCCAAATGTGAAGGCCAAACATTAGGAGGATATTTAGTGCAACATTGTGCATTATTGCTAAAACGGGTTAAGTAGATCTAAATTCAAAAATAGACAACATTGTGCATTATTGCTAAAACGGGTTAAGTAGATCTAAATTCAAAAATAGACATACATCCTAATAACGGTTCCCTTACCCACTAACACGTTCTGGGAGTAATACTTGTCTCCAGGGGTGGACTGAAGGGACTTTTTTGGGGACACTGGCTCTGTTGTACTGTTCCTGGTCCAGTAAAGTATCTTATTGTCACTATATATATATATATATATATATATATATTATATATATACCATATGTTTTGCTCCATAAGACACACCTCTCCATAATATGCATCCCAGGGTTTAGAGGACAAGAATTAAGTAAAAAAATATTGTTAACAAAATGGTGTACTAAAATCCCCCTACCAATCACCTCATTAATGCAGGGGTCATGCTAAATATTTGGTGAAACCAGTGTGAATTTAACATTTTGTGAGTTTTTTAACATTTAGACACAAAAAAAGCGCAAAAAATGTTTTTCCCCAAAAATGACCAGTACATGTGATAGGGCATTTTTACAGGTGAGGTCCATCTGAAACAGATGCCTCTGTGGCTTCTTGGATGCCTTTATTGCAGCAGGGGCTGCAATTGTCTGGGTAAACTATTTTTGTTGTTTGTTGGCACCCTGGGGGTTTCACAGAGAGGGGCATCCCAATTTTAGATTCCAGGCTGGCCGTTCTGCTTTAAACTGACCATGTTTTCAGAGGGATCAATTTGTGATGCTTAAATTGTGACGGCTTAAAGAGGAACAGTCCCTCTTTAATGTGCATCGCAACACTATAGAAAAGAAAGAGCCAGGCCGAGTACTCACCTCTACCCAGACGTCCATGTTAAGTTGCTGTTTATTTTTAATTACTTTTGCCTGAAATATCCCTTCAATTAACTAGCATAACACTTACCACGTCTTGAGTCCCACTCTCAACATTCTTAAACTGGACCAACAGCCCGGCACAGTTGGAAGGTAATGGTAATTTTGAAGCATCCTTTCCCAGCACCTCAGTCATGCTGCTGCCTGGATTCAACTGACATAACCGAAAATGCACAGTAACAGAAAGCCCAGCTGCACTTCCTCATGCAAACGCATGAGTCGCCATCTTGTTTTTAAAATTTACCACAGCAACAGTTAGAAAAGGGTAAATGATCTGTTATGTGCATCTAAATTGCCCTGGGGGATGCATATGAGCACTGTTTGTTGTGCTGGTCTCGCATAAGGCATTTTAGACTGTTGGTCCGCTTTAACAGGCCTCTGCACAAAATGAATAAAGTACTGAAACCGGACCTTCACCATGATTTAATGAAAAGCCCAAACTCTTAAAAAACGGTTCCCCAGCATCTAAAATTAATATATTTTAAGTTTTTAGTCACTAACTTATTATTCTTTCCCCCACTGGGCTGCAACTCTGTTCAGGAATTTAGGATACGGGCGCCGCCATCACACTTACTGAGGAGAAAAGAGTGGGATAAGGTACAGGGGGGCGGGTTATAGCTGTGCTTTGCTCAGACAGAGCAGAGCTGGGGTCAGGTAAAGGTCAGCAGTCCCAGAATGCAGAGCAGCACAGTCAGGAGGCACTTCCTGTTTGCAGGCTGCCTGATAAGATGGCGGCTTCCATAAGCCGCCATCTTGGATGTTTAAAGGCTCATAACATGCAGTAGATGCAGGTAGGATGATTTTTAATGTAAGCAATCTGTATGTACAGGGTGTGGGAAACATATAAGATAGACTCTTATTCAGAGTGAAGGTCCGCTTGAAGTAATTTAGCCGTGGGTAGAATCCAGGGTGAGCTGCTCTGCTGTGGGGCAACCTGCGCTGGGTGTAGCCCCCAGCATGCAAATCCCCTAACCCAGAGCCTATGCACTGCTGATTCTACCCACCCCTGCCCATGATCTGTCCCTGCAATGACAAAGCTTCAGCAGTGAAATGTACTCTTTAACCAACTGGCAAATATCTCAGGGACAAGGCTGAGCAGTGGGCTGCCTAAGGCCAGTTTTTGGTCCCAGGCAACAAGCAACATCTCCTCCTCGAGCTCTGATCATGCCATGTTTTTATGTTTCAGTGAGGTCCTTGGAGACAGATGTATACATGGTAATGTCCTCAGCTGTTGACACCACTGGAAAAATGGCTTGGCTGAGGGTCTGTTCACAAATAAATAATCAGATTTAAATCTTTAAGCTAGCTTTAATGCTTTAAAGGAATAGAACAGGCAAAGACAATGGTTTTCAATTTTTAAAGAGGAACATCAGGGGAGGTCAAAACCTCCCCCAAAGCTCACAGGACTGCTGCCCTTCTCCCTCCGGTTTTACATTTGGGCACTTTTTACTTTCCTCGCCAGGGCATCCATCTTCTGGGTCCTGTGGATTACGGGCGACCTCCCAATGGACAGCACCCCTGATCTCGCACCTGCACAGTTCCCATGAATGGGATGCAAAGGGAAGCGCTAAAAAGCCGCAAAACTTTGCTGAGTGACGTGGGACTTTGAAGAGCATGGCTAAAGCCATGCTGTCATTTAGAGATGACTAAGGCAACGGAGAGGAGTGAATCAGGCCTTGAAGCAGCCAGATGTCGCCACATCAGGCAGTGGCGACAATCTGGAGGATCAAGGGAGTACCAGATATGCAAAAATGTTATTTCACTGTATTATTCAAGGATGGGGGGTGGATGGGTTATATATTAGTATAAGACTGTTTTAAGCAGTTGTCCGCAACTTTTCTTGCCATGAGAGCCACATTCAGCATTGAGAGATGGTCGGAAACTACGTTCAGTGGAAAACAATTGGATACAGTTCTAAACAGTGTCAGGCTGGCCCACCAGAGGGTCCTCCAGTTATCCCCAGGCACTGACCCAAGGTGACCATCGGGGCAGTAAAGGAGGTCTAAGACTAACCAACACAAGCAATTTTAGGTTGTGAGTTTGTCATTTATTTTACAAATTAATTTAAGTAAAAAACATCCCGCATTGTTGCTCAAAAACATGATTGAGTGTGGTCTTTTTTTATTCATATATTGCGAAAGAATGTGCCCTAATAATGATTTCTTCTGCCGCGTCTAGGGGTGGACTGGGGCTAAAAAACAGACTGGGACTTTTTGGGGCACACTGGCCCTGCTGTACTGTTCCTGACCCAATATAGTATCTTTATGTCACATTATATATACACCTAATTTTTCGTTCCAGAACACGCACCCAGGGTTTAGAGGACAAAAATAAGAAAGAAAATATTCTGAACCAAATGTTGTGCTAAAATACCTCTATTACAGACAGTGTGCAGAATCACTCCATTACAGGCAGTGAGCAGTATCCCGAGTGAGGGGCATCCCACAGAGGCATGTTGCGGCATTTCCCATTACAGGCAGTGAGGGGCATCCCTTATTAAAGCCAGTAAGTAGCATCCCTCATTATAGTGAGTCAGGGGCATCCCACAGAGGCATGTTGCAGCATCTCCCATTACAGGCAGTGAGGGGCATTCCTTATTAAAGCCAGTAAGTAGCATCCCTCATTACAGTGAGTGAAGGGCATCCCACAGAGGAATGTTGCGGCATCTCCCATTATAGGCAGTGAGGGGCATCCCTTATTAAAGCCAGTAAGTAGCATCCCTCATTATAGTGAGTGAGCGGCATCCCACAGAGGCATGTTGCGGCATCTCCCATTACAGGCAGGGAGGGGCATCCCTCAATAAACCAGTAAGAGGCACCCCTCATCACAGGCAGTAAGGTGCCTCCCTCTTTACAGCCAGTGAGAGGCATCCCTACATTACAGTTAGTGAGGGGCATCTCTCATTTCAGCCAGTGGGGACATCCCTCATTACAGCCAATGGGGGCATCCCTCATTACAGCCAGTGAGGGCATCCTTCATTACAGCTTACAGCCAGTAGGGACATCCCTAAGTACAGCCAGTGGGGGCATCCCTCAGTACAGCCAGTGGGGGCATCCCTCAGTACAGCTTACAGCCAGTGGGGTCATCCTTCAGTACAGCCAGTAGGGGCATCCCTCATTAAAGCTTACAGACAGTAGGGGCACCCCTCAGTACAGCCACTGGGGCATGCCTCAGTACAGCTATTGTAGGCATCCCGCATTCCAATGCTGGACAATAATAAGGCAGCAGGCGGGCAGGGTAACTGATTCATGCCTGCCTGGCCTCCTCTGCTGTTACCCCCTCCAGCCGCCCTCAAACACACACACACACACACACTTACGCTCGTACCTGGTGGTTGGAGGGCCAGTCTGCCAGTCACTGCTGTTGCCACCACCGCCGCCGAAGCCACCCACACACATACACACTCATGCTTACCAGCACTTTCTGGATGTTGTGCGCTGGTCGGTGGTGGGCCCCACATGGCTGGCATCCAATGAAAACAATAGATGAAGCCCATAGACGCCCACCGTGCAACACCCAGGAAGTGCCTGTAAGCATGAGGGTGGGTGTTTGTGTGTGAGAGCAGCGGCAAAGGGGTCAGCAGTGAGGGGTAGACCAGCCCGCCGCCCACTCTCCCGCATCTGTTGTTTACAGTTCGTGGCCTTCCCTGGTGCCGGCCTACCAGGATTTTGCTTGGTATGCCCTGAAGCCAGCCGGCCCCTGGCTGGGCCCAATGTATTCCAGTCTGACACTGGTTTTAAATAATGACACAGTAAAGTACTCAAAGCATCAAACGTAACAAGTTAGCGTGCATGCCACTCCCTCTGATGAAAATATTTGAGTTTCTCCCTCAACCCCAAATAGGTGAATGGCAGAATTAAAACCCAGACTCCTGACAGGCTGATAAACTGAGTACAGCAATGGAAGCTACTGTGACAGGTAAGCCAGCACATTTCTACAACTGCCTGAGTGCATTAGCACCAAGAATGGTGCCGACAGTGCCCAGCCCTAGGCGCCATGGAACTCCCTAGCCTCAACAGTGTGCTAGACTTTCCAAGTGTTTTGATCTAGCAGACAGTATTCTGGAGACCTTACCTGCCAAAGGCGGGCAACAAAAATGGTAGAAGGACTTAAACTTATCGGGAGAGACTTAAAGAACTTAAAGTGCTACTGCAGGCAAAGGTAATTGTTACACCATTGTGTCGGGCTACGTTTGGCACTGTCCTAAACTGTTTTCCGTTTTTAAATTGAAGAAGAAATCGCCGGTCTACAGGGTTATGATTTTTCTTCTGAAAAAAAGTGGGTGTGGCCCTTGGATCTGTGATGCTGCATAATAATCAGCTCTCTGCTCTGACAGCAATGTGATGAATTTGGAGGAGGGAGGAACCAGCAATCCTGTGCCTCTCTGCTGGGCTAATTAAGGCACAGGATGAAAAAGAGAATGTCATTGGCCGAACCTGTAAACCCAGATATCTCAGCCATTTCTTCAATTTACAAATGGAAAGCAGATTGGACAGTGCCAAATGGGTAGAAGGGAGGGAGGGGGCATGCCTGAGACCTTTAAATATGTGAAAGGATTAAATAAGGTTCAGGAGGGAAGTGCTTTTTTTTTAAATGTAATTTAACAAAAAGAGTAGTAGATGCTTGGAACAAACTTTCAGCAGGTAGTTGACAAATCAGCAGTAAGTCAATTTAAACATGCCTGGCATAAGCACACATCTATCCTAAGATAAAGAGTACATACAGTATACACATAAGGGCCGACTAGATGGACCGTATGGTCTCCTTCTGCCGTCAACCTTCTATGTCTATGTTTCAGCCAACTAGGGGTCCACAAGCCACATGAGTCTCCTGAGCTACAGGTTGGGATCCCTTGGGTTAAAGCATCCCTTCACTCATCCCTCCCTCCCCCAATTTCTCATATAATCACCTGGTTTGTTCCTGCAATCAGTTTGTCTAGCAAAAGCCATGCTACTCTGCAACGATTTTGAGTGGCACATTTAATCACTGAATAGCTGGGCTGCTACATGGGTATGAGGGAATTTAGTTTTTTAAAAGTGGACCAAAACCCAGCGCAATCGGCCCAGGAACCCCCCCCCCCCCCAGGTCACCCATTCACTTATCTTGTTTCCAGTCCCGGGAAGTGGGGAATGGAGCCGCTGGCCTTAGGCCCTTATTTAACAAGGGATAGCGCCAGGTAGCGAATGGTGAGCGAACGGTAATGACGGTCACCGCCACGAGTACGCCGGCTCCCCTCCGCAATCACACATTTATGAAGCCGATCCTGCTTAGCGACTGACAGAGCGCCAGATAGCAAATCATTCATCATTATTCCAGCCTCACCGCACAGCGCCAGCGAGCGACCTTGAACAGCGACAGGTATGACCTCTCGCTACCTGGCGCTCTCCAATGCATTTCAAATCATTCATCATTATTCCAGCCTCACCCCACAGCGCCAGCGAGCGACCTTGAACAGCGACAGGTATGACCTCTCGCTACCTGGCGCTCTCCAATGCATTTCAATGGAGCAATCTTTAAATATTCTTAATTAATTGCTATTTTGTTTTTTTTTTTTTTTTTTTTTTTTTAAATGTCAAAAATTCTGTGACCACTTCTGCAATGTTAGTTTTTTTTTTAAGGTTAAAAGTAAAAAAAAAATTGTGCAGAATTGATATTACAGGTCTGATATTAATGTATTCATATTTCAATATGTTTTGAAAAACTTGTTTTTTTTTTCCTAAAAATATGGTTGTTTGGGGGTTAAAAAACTACTTTTAACCCATCGCCGCCAGCGCTCTGGGTTTAAACAAGCATTTCACAGCGCAAGAATTTTTGGAGCGTGATTTGTTAATGAATATGCTGGGAGCCGTTCGCTATGACCATTCGCTGTCATGCGCTCCCATACAGCGCGGAACCTGTCAAATAGCGACTCCTCACCCAATATTCAACATTACGGCAAACCGACTGAGTCGCTATCAACAACAGAACAACGGCCAAGCACAGTGACTACTAGCGGGCGCTCTGAAAATGCCGCTACTGTCGCTCATCTGTCGCTACCTGGCGCTATTAATGAATCGGCCTCTTAGAGGCTGGCTCAGATGGCGTGACATCGGCGGCTCCGAGTGAGCTGATTGGACGAGCGTACGTGCATGAGCCGTAGGACCGGGAGGTGATTTGGCATCGGCCATCTGGGGGGTTTCACACAGCGGTGCAACCCTGATCGGAGTTCCCCGGGGGGAAGGACCAAAACCCAGGATAGTCAAAATCCTGGGTTTTGGTCCACTTTAAAGTGAGCATAGTACTGTTTTAACAGTTAACCTATGACCTCCCCCTGAAACTTGCATCTAGGAGAGAACCTAACCCAAAAGCCTTCATTCTAAAGTTAATCTACTCTTATGCGTGACCTTAACAGTTAACCTATCCTCTAGATCTGACCCTAACAGTTCAACTACCTAGCTGATAACATATGACATCACACAACAGGGAACCCAATGTGTAGACAAGATAGACATTATAGACAATATTACAATGCTGTGTAACTTCTTCCAACCCCCGCTTCCAGATCACCAAATTGACGGCTATCTACTGCATATTGATCATTATTTTGAACTAATGCTGGACCCAGCATTGTGAGAATTCCACGCATTCTTAGCCATCTGCCAACCATTGCAAAATCTCAATGCAACTATCATCCCCCTGGATTGTGCAGCCTACCCTAATCAATCCTAGAGGAATAAGTTCAAATATGATTAGGTCATCTGTCTTTTTGGAATAGAGCAATTTGATGAGCCCTTCTCCTTTCCCCGAGGATAAATAGCTGGGCCCCCATCAGCAGCAGCACAGCGGCCACTGGCATGCCTAGTACCCTTTCATCTATTGTGTGCAACCCTGCCAGGCATACAGGCATACCCGAATGGTTGGCGGCAAGTACATGCAACCGAAAGAAGTGTCCCTCAGAGGCGTGCAGAAAGTGGATTCTAAATTGGAGGTCCTCTCTTAACAAGACAGTCTTAATAGAAACTACAGAGAAACTACATTGGTAGTAAGGATTTTCAGGAAGCTCCCATGCTACCTCTCATCGCTCATCTCCATGCATCCCCCAGCCTCAGCTGCTCCTGACCACAAGCTCCCTGGCCCGCTACTGTCCAGCAGCAGCAGCAGCAGAGCTCCCTCCCTGGCTCTGGTTGTTTCTCAGTCCCAGGATAAGCCTGGGTGCTTCTGTATCAGTCCTTTTAGCGCAACTTGGGTATTTTCTTCTTGGTGAGAAGCACTGCTGGGAGTGATGTCATTCCCGGTGGGAAGGGGTTCACTCCCAGTCACCCCACTGCTTACTCAACACAACCGAATGAATCCGGCAGCTGGTAGCAGTGGCATGGGAGGTAGATTTAAGCATGAATTACCGACTGTTGCACTAATTCAAAAGGCTAAACAGCACAGTCATTTTGTGGCAAGTCAGCGACAGGGCCCTGATCTGGACTCTGGTCCCAACCTTAGCCTAGGAGCCCTCCATGGCCATGGGGCCCTAGGAATTTGCCATTCTGATGTCCCCTTAACACCGGCCCGGGCTACAGGAAATAGAGGAAAGGCACAATAGAGGGATGGGCATCAGGTAAGCTATGTGCTGCATGATTATTGCAGTTGCCTGTCCTGTCCCTAGAGCGGCACCTTTTGTGTTTGAATATTCACAATCTTAAAAAGCTGTCAGCAGGGTGTGTATGCCTGTTTGAACGAACATAGACATGGACAGAGCTCAACCCCTGGCAATGTCACAGGGTTGCTGTGTAAAGCTCCAGTTATTGAATACTGAGTACATACCAGGCACTGTCTTGCTGTGCTCCCTCTGTACGAGGTGCCATGAGTCCCGTGGACGGATCTTTAAAGCATTCAGGTTTTGCAAACGCGGACATGCTAGGTATGTGCTGCAAGACAGGAATGATAAGTGTAAGTTATTTTTTATTGTATCTTAGACCTGGCCCTCTGATGACTAAACGGTCCGCATATATATACCTATGCATGCAACAAGGTTGACACAACAAGCTGGTAAGAGAATGCTGGGAAGGTATTCTGATGCTGCACTAATGAGGTAAAACATGGGACTTCCTTTTAAATGCTTGTTTACATATGCATCATCAAGCAGAACAAACCCAATGTTTCTACGGTCCAAGGTTGCATAACTAGGTCCTCGTCCAATCAGAGCCATTTGCCCTGTCTTTTAATGAAAAGCGAGAGTGGGCGCATCCTCTGCATCTTCAGGTTGTGCGTGTGCTCCTTCCCCGGCCATTCAAATAAGCTGTGGATGGAATTTGCGCGCCGCTGGTGATGCAGCTGTTCTCGCTCCCCATTGAAGTCAATGAGAGGCCTTTGCTGAATTATATAAACACGGATGAAACGGATGAGAGCCTGCCCATTGTGCAGCTGGGCAGAGGAAAGGTGAGTTATACTGGGTGAACTGGGGGGTTCCACACAGTAGGGCATCCCATTTCAGCATGGGGGCATGGAACGAAACCCAGCATAGTCAAAATTCCAGGTTTCCTTCCGCTTTAAGTTTTTGCCAGCTTTTAGATGCAGCTTTTAGATCTATATGTAAGTGGTCACATACTATAGTTAGCTGTTTTAGTGTATTTCAATAAGGAAACAATGTTCTAAGTGTGGCATACAAAACTAGGGATGCAACAAATAATGTGGCATACCAAATCACTTATGATATTATTTGATGCTTCAGGATCTACTGTTTAAGCAAAACTCACCCAGACTATGGAAGGAAAAATACCTATATCAGCCCGCTACCTGCAGACAGGAGAACAGGAACCCCCGGGCTGTTGATTTAGGCTTACAGGCGTACATTCTATAAGAAAAGAGGGATGAAGGGTGGGATGGAAGAGAAGCATTCCAAAACTATGTGATAGGGAAACAACAAAGGGGAAAAGATTCCTATGAATTCATGGTATGAGACCTGCATTGAACTGAAATGCTGTAGACCTTATCCAGGCTCAGATTAGCCCTCCAGGTTACCAGGGAGTCCCCGCCATAACTAAGGGTCCCTTTGGGAGGCGTTATCTCAAAAAAGATGGTGCGCTATGTGATAGCAAATACTGTGCTGTCCATTTTTTCTGTTGCTTGTCAGTGTTCTATGAATGGTGTCTGTCCTATGGTAGATGAGCACAGGTTATACACTCACACACAATACAGTTAGGTTAAATGCCTGTGTGTATGAGCCCTAAAAATAAGCCAGTAATCATTGCATGTAACTATAACACTGCCCAGATGGTACCCGGGGTATGACATTCCCCCAGAGACCATCAAAAAAGGAGCACAACCAATTGCAAATCTACCAATAGTTTATTCAACAACATACAAAAAACACACATTTAAAACCAACAATCAGGACAAGTTAAACCCCCCCCCCTGACCCTGAGAATAATCTTTCCTCAGAAATGACCCGTGGAGTATAAGGCTGCGGTTCAATTTATTATCCCTCCTTGTCTATCTGGCAACATAATTGAAGTACCTATCCACCCAATACCTAAATAATATAGATAACTCTTCCTGAGTTTTTGTGCCGGCACAAAACCTATCCTATGTTTCCTAAATTTAATTACAACAATATCTTATTAATAGGAAAACCACATATACATTGTACAGAATATTTTATAGGAAACAAAAGTTTTTTTCAATCAAAGACAAGTAGTAGATATAATAATGATCCAATTAATATAGTAATATAATAAAGTGCAATGTGCCAAAAACCAATTAGATACTAATAATGAATGTAATAATGATCCAATTAGTATAGTAACATGATAAAGTGCAATGTGCCAGAAATCAGTAAACTAGATGTGGAACTCTTAGTATTTGACTATTGACTCACTAATGCCTCCTGTGGAGTCAGTATTCAAATATACCCTGTACTTCTATTATTGTACTTTTCTGACTGTGTCCTTTTTTCAGGATTGTCCCAAGGTTCATCAGCGGTTAGAAAGGTGAAGAATGATGGCTGAAATACTCCAACATGCAAGCTTTACACATATAGCTCTGCAGCAGAAGAAGGACAAGTCCCCAGCTGTTGTCTATTTATGCTAGCTTATCCCAACCTAACGCATGTCATTCACCAGGTTATCATTCTCCCACTGGATGAGCTTTAGGGACCAGTTTGTTACTGAGCCCCTTTTGTATAAGCATGTACTCCTGTGAGAGTATTATCATACAAGAATGAAATTATGCCCATAATGAATAGGGTCAGAAATAGACCATTTAGGTACCGGATAGGGATAGCTTTATCCCTATAGACCTGTCAGCATTTATGTCTGATCGTGCGGAAAATAGTCCTCATTTGATTAGTGTGTATAAGATAATGATAGTTTTCTTAATAAATGTACTGTATATTCATAATTTAATTATTATTTGGTTATTATATGCTTTTATATTTTGGCTCTCTTCCTTGTATTTGCCCCACGGCCGGACATTTCTCCACTTGGAGATGGCCTGGCCGAGCCTCTGAACCACGGTTGCGGCCGCCCCACTGTGCTTCCCGTGGCCCATGTGGGGGATCGGGGCTGGGCCGCCACATATGGTATCTAGTGTGGCGGCCTTGCCTGCCCCCGGGCGGGCCTCGCACAAGGGGGGCGAGCTGATAGGCCAGGTGGTGTCCATAGTTACGGGCACGCTGCCCGCCGCATCATTTCCGGGTGCAGCTGGCTGCTGCGCTCGCACACGTGTCTTCTTTGTGTGCGGCGCCATACCGTGGATGCGAGGCAGGGGGTGGGTATAAAGGAGAGAGCCGATTCATTGTTTGTTGGTTCACCTAAGCAAGAAGCGGGCTAGCGGACCGCGAAGCGCAGGTGGCATATCCCCGCTGCCCTGACTTTCCTCCCCGGTGGCTGCGTGACCTAGCGATGTCAGCTGAGTATCTCCTCTTTGCATATTTGCACTTGTAGATTTTGTTTACTTTTGTGTCTATCGCACTGCATCTAGTTTACTGATTTCTGGCTCATTGCACTTTATCATGTTACTATACTAATTGGATCATTATTACATTCATTATTAGTATCTTATTGGTTTTTGGCACATTGCACTTTATTATATTACTATATTAATTGGATCATTATTATATCTACTACTTGTCTTTGATTGAAAAAAACTTTTGTTTCCTATAAAATATTCTGTACAATGTATATGTGGTTTTCCTATTAATAAGGGATTGCTGTAATTAAATTTAGGATTAAATGTATAACTTTGCACAGTGTGGATTTGGGGATTTTTAACATAGGATAGGTTTTGTGCCGGCACAAAACCTTGTGTGGATTGTTGGTTTTAAATGTGTGTTTTTTTGTATGTTGTTGAATAAACTATTGGTAGATTTGCAATTGGTTGTGCTCCTTTTTTGATGGTCTCTGGGGGAACGTCATACCCCGGGTACCATCTGGGCAGTGTTGTTAAGTTGGTTAGTGAGCACGCCAGTACTTATTGATATTAGTGGTGCACCTTATGGTTATAATTGCATGTAACTATAAGGCGGTCCGCTAAAGTCTGTTCCACTGGTGAGCCCCAAACACCTCAGTCCAACACTGGATCTTACGCTCTGTCTTGTATTTACATTACAATTACATTAAAGTGGACCAAAGCCCACAGAGTTATCTATAATCTATAAGATTCCTGAGCCAATTTATTCCCTCCCCCCAAAATTGGGACGCCAGGCTGTGTGAAACCCCCCAAGTCGCCCATAAACTCACCTTCTTCTCTGGTCCAACAGCACATGCACGAGCCGCGCGCCATCCCCCTATCCCTCTAGCAACCATTCATTTGTCAATGGCCAGCATGGGCACGCTCGCTGTTAGAGGGTAGAGAGGGATGCGGCCGCCAGCGTGCTCAGACCCTCTCGAATTAGACGAGTTCCTGGACGGAGGGGCTCAAGCGGATCTGAGTGCACTAATTGGACAAGCGGTCTGGCATGTGCTGTTGGGCCGGGAAAAGGTGAGTTTGTTCGGGTGACCTGGGGGGATTCACACAGTGGAGCACCCTCATCCTGGGATTTGGTCCACTTTAATACCCTCTGCTCTACCTAAAACCACCTTTACTTTACTCTGAGCTTAGAGCAGCAAAGAAAATCTAAATGGGATAAGTGGTGGGATGATGATTTTGCTTGGCAGGTTAAAGTGGAACAAAACTCTGGATTTTGACTGTCCTGGGTTTTGTTCCTTGCCCTGGGTGAACCTGATTTGGTTAAGTCATGCATATTATTGATAGGAAATATGGCTTTGTTTAGACCAGAGTTGGGCAATGGGAGTGAGATTGGCCGTATCCCCAGTGTCCTTTAGACTTAGCCTATGGATGCTGGGGTTGCGGCCACCACTAAAACATCGCCATGGGAGCCACCAGCAAAGGCAAGTTCTGCAGGTAAGAGAGGGATTTCAAACAGCGGGGCATTCCGATTTAGGATGCCCCGGGGGAAGGCCAGGGGTCTTTTAAACTAAAGAGCTGGCCGCTTAGGGTTTTGTATCGCTTTAAATTGGTGCCATCGGGGATAGGTGATCTCAACTCCTGGTGTGTCCATTTCTGGTACATTGGGGGTCATGCTAAATATTTAGTGAACCCAGTGTGACTTGCGGTGTGGATTGCAACCTGCATCCCAGTGAGCTTTTTAGCTTTTAGACACTAAAAAGTTCACGGGGTATGACGTTCCCCCAGAGACCATCAAATAATTAGCATGATCCCCATTATAATGAAGGTTGTTTGGGAAGACTGGTGTCCTGATCACTTAAAGAGGAACATCTGACCTAAAACCCATAGGGCCCTGCTTATATTTATTTTGACATCCGGCTGCTTCAGGGCCCAATCCCCCCCCCCCGACTGGTTTGTCCGTCTGTAAATGACAGCATGGCTTTACTCCCACTTTTCGGTGCCTCCCATTCAGGTGCAGGATCAGGGGAAGCACACAGTGGCTGATGGGATGCAAGATGGCTCCGCCCGTCACCTGCTTACACCTTTTTTTTGGGGGGGGTTGAATTTAAGACCACACATTTGTGGCAGAAGGTGTAACCAGGCAGATAAGGGGATATCAGCCTTTACAACACAAAGGAGTAAAACCAATTAGCTCAGGTTTTGCTTCTTCTCCTGATTTGAGATGCCAAGCTGTGTGAAATCCCCAGATCACCTAATTTACTCACTTGAATAGGGATCCCAGAGCACACATGGGCTCTACTTCAATCAGCCCCGTTACAGCAGCTTAGTAAAGCTGAATGGAGTGCTAGCTGCTCCCCTTTGGCTGTGCCAACCAGCACTAGCCATCCAGTAATACCAGGTGCGCGCGCATCAGCCACAGGGAAGCTGGGGATGCCCCCACAGCCGGTTTTCTGGCAGCCTTCAGCCCCTTCAATGTCTAGTGTTATATAATATTATTGTTATGTTTTCAATGTCTAGAGAAGATCTTATCGTCAGTAATGCAGTAAAAATATGTTTTATTCGCACATTAAAACACAAGAAAACAGAAATGCAACTTCAGCCCAGCATAATAAAATGAAGGCATAAGTATACAACTTTAGCATCGTTTCGGACGGTACCATTGTGCGGCGCGGGGGTGCCCCGCATAAGCCGGTGACATGCCTGGCTGTCTTTTCCGCCATGTCTCGTCGTTGCTCGGCATTTCCTGTATGTGAGCCGAGTTCCTTTACTGCTGGTCAGTGGCTGAGCAGTGTGTTTATCTAGCTGCAGAGGCTTTCGGCGTGTCAGTGTGTGTGTGTGTGAACTTCCCACCCCCCTTTCCTGAGTCGCAACTGGCCTCCTCCTCCCCCGTGGTGGTGGTGGCCTTGTTCCTGCACTACTGGCGGCAGCAGTCAGTCAGTCAGTGAAGCAGGCTGGAGGTTGTCGCGTGCTCGCCGCCTTTCATTCTCCCGAGCCAGGACACGAGCACGAGCAGCATGGCTGTGGCAGTGGGCAGGCAGACCGTAAGTGGCCGCGTCTCCATTTTCTCGGCGTGCATTTCTTTCTGTGTTTCATTGAAAGGGCGGGAGGATTTTATTGTATGCTTCCCTGTAATACTGGAGATGTATGGTGTGTGTGGCAGGGAGGAGGGTGTTTGTGGTGCCCCATGCACCCTGTGCTGGCTGCCAATCACCAACAGATTCTTATATAATATATGTCTGGAGAATAACTCTATCTCTGTATATAATTGTATTATAAATAATAATGCAGACCTATAGAGAGGTGGGGTAGCTGGTGAGTGCCCCAGGCTGCAACGCGTCCATTGGCATTAGTGTATTTTTAGCCTGCCAGCAGCCCGCCTGTTATTCTGTGTGGGTGAGAATTGGATGATACTGAATGCAGCTCAACACACACACACACACGCGCTGTCACACTCCTGAACCCATGAGCTAACAATCTATGCATCATTTGCAGCGTGTTTTTAATGAGGATACGATTTCTGCTGAAAATATATGCGAATCTAAAAAGAATGACTGCTTATAATTATTAATATATATTGTAGCTGCACTAAATCCATTTCTCCAGCTGAATGTGGGAAACGGGTGAGTTGACATTGCAAAGAAGTTAGCCGTGTCGGCGATCACTGTTGCAAACAAAGAAGGTGTAATAATAACAATGTAATATATACATATAACGTGTAGTAGGATAATGTACACACAGTAACTTATAGTAGGAGAGCTGTGCCAGTCCCAGCTCACGTTACAGGGATCACGGCTGGAAACAATAGGGAAGGGGAACTTCGTAAAGATCCAGTCTACGTTTCCTCTCCTGATGTAAATCTTAGGGTGTGGTTGGGACGAAGAAGATTTGGATCCTCCCGACTAGGATTTGACTGCAGGAATGGTTATCTTGGGGAACCAACAAGAGGCCCCTTTATGATTTTGGCCGGCGTGCCTCCAGTATTGCGGCCAGATGAGGTGTTAGAGGTTACACTATAAGATCTGAAGGCATCTCTTTGTTGGCTGCAATGGCCGGATGGAGAGGCCTCACCCCATCCCGTTCTCAGTTTCCCCCCCATCCAGCCCTTGGACAAACAGTTATCGTTTCCTTTCTGAATAGTCTGCCTATCTGCAGCGGGCTGCTGTGCCTTCTGCCGCACATCTGTACAAGGAAGGGAGATGCAGGCTTTTTAAATATACATTTTGTTGCAGCTTTCATCCAGCTCTAAAATGTTTTCTAAAATCTCCTTACAGCCGGGAAGGATTAGGGCCACTTTACTACTCCTTTTTGTTGTTTTTATTTTTACTCCATAACTGAGTTATGTCCCAACTTCCTGTTTTGTCTCCAGAGACAGAAAATTAATGGACAACTCTTTTTTTTCAGTGAGAAAGTGAGGCTAAATCTGGGAAATATGATCACAGTCAAAGATTAAAGTATCTCTAAGCCTTCCTAACTGAAAATCCAATTGTCAGGAGTTGCATTTAATAAATTAAAGCAGTAATGATGTTTATCTATACCAACCAGTAGGATTTTCCTATTTATTCATACTGAGAGTTTGTTAGTGCTTGCTACAGCTTATAAAACAGTGTTTATTTACTAATAGAGCATTTTTGCTTCCTGTCAACTTCAGAGACTCTAAACTAACCTAACCTTTCAACAATATTATTGAGATCTTCATCAGACATACGCACTTTTTCATATCGCTGCCCCATCCAAGGGAAGATGAAACAGTGGCACACACATGCAGCTGTTGCTGCTCCTCCAGTAGGAGACATGCTTCATTAGTGTCGGACCAGGGGTTACCAGGCCCACCCCACACTTAGATGCACGTATCACTGGCTTATATTCAGGGCCCATGCACAGAAACAGTATGCCAAACTGTCATACAAATGCCAGAAGTAAGCAGTCATGGCTTGGAGGGTGGAAGCGATCATGTGAGCGGAGGGTGGCAGGTTCGATTCCTGGCTATGGCACATGACTGATGTGCCCTTGAACAAGGCACCTAACCCCCAGTTGCTCCCCGGGCACTGAGTTTAAGGCTGTCCACCACTATGGGCACATATGCACTTCACTGGCCCTTAGTGTTTTATTCACTTGTGTGTACTCACTGATAGTATTTGTTCACTGGTGTGTCTAGTGTGTGTGTAGTCACTAATATAGTGTTTATTCACTTGGTTGTTTATGGAGATGTTCACAAGTGCAGGGATGGGCTAATGCAGTGTACTATATACACTTATACTATACATAGTTCAGGTTTTGGTGATAAAGAGCCCACTGGGGGATTCCCTGTGGGCCAGTCCGGCGGGCTTGTGCCATTCTCATGAGGCTGGGAGCGGGAAAGCGTCCTCTGCTGGGAATGCTGCCATCTGCACTACAGATTGCCACAAACAGAGCTGTTTGCTTAACATTACATATGGATGCAAGCCCACGCATGTGCTGGAGGATTGGGAAGAGGGGAATTTTACTGGGCGATTTGAGGGTTCTCGCCCAGTGGGGCATCCCAAATCCTGGGAGGGGCAAGGAACAAAACCCGGGATATTGTTCAGCTATGATCTATCCCTCCATTATACAGAGTTTCATAGCTTCTTTATCTACCAAGGATCTGTAACTATAGTAGCAAATCAGGATCTGCCAAGGGTGAATTTTTTTTTTTTTTTTTTTTTTATAAAGGGACAATTTTGGAGGTCAACTTAAAACTTTAGTTAAAGAACCCTGGAGAAAATGTTATTTTTTAAATTGAAGGATAGTGGAGTCAAGTTAATTGTCACCAGGAAAGATTCCTCAGGGGTAGAAAGGCCTGAGAAAAGAGTCATGTGTTAGGTTACACAGTCAGTCAGTATTTTGTTTTCCCACATAACCCAGCTTTAGAGGTCTTTGTACGCCCTCTCTCAGATTTCCCACCATTTCATCATTGTTCCCTCTCTGGCGTTTCTCCAGCTCTATGTACCATTATTTTTCCCTTCTATATGTCACATCTCTACCCCCCCTCCCTTATCTCTGTTTTCCCTTTTAGGTTATTGATCTTTTTTGCCCCTATTCACGTTATTTTTTGGTCACCCATTCTCAATGTTCATGCATACATTACAGTAACAGTTGCCTAGGGAATGCATGGCGATTATGAGCACCCTCTACTTAGTGTGCAGGATTCCTGACCTCTTAACGATGGACAGTAAAAAAGCTGTTAGCTCAAATGCCTCAGTGCTCCTTCGTTCTGTCCAATTTTTACTGTGTTTGGCCTCTTGTTAGCATGTGCAGTTTGGTAGACTTTTTCCATCAGACCTAGATTAGAATAGCTGTCCCTACCCAAACCTCCTGCACTCACTTGCTGTAGACACACCATTTACATCTCAAAGCTGTTCCCAGGTCTTGTGCTTCTGGCTTTTAGTTTAGCTGGAAGTGTGCTGATAAGTTAGAGTTGTCTGGAGAGGTCATAGAAACATAGAAGGTTGACGGCAGAAGGAGACCATACGGTCCATCTAGTCTGCCCTTATGTGTATAGTGTATGTACTCTTTATCTTAGGATAGATGTGTGCTTATCCCAGGCATGTTTACATTCAGTGACTGTTGATTTTTCAACTACCTCTGCTGGAAGTTTGTTCCAAGCATCTACTACTCTTTCTGTAAAATAATATTTTCTAACATTGCTCCTGATCTTCCCCCCGACTAGCTTCAGGTTGTGCCCCCTTGTTCTATCATTAAGCTTCTTCTTAAAAACACTTCCCTCCTGAACCTTATTCAATCCTTTCACATTTTTAAAGGTCTCAATCATGTCCCCCCTCTCCCTTCTTTCCTCCAGACTGTACAAATTAAGTTCTTTACCCGTTCTGGACCCGTTCTATTTGAATGTCTTTTTGCAGGTAAGGTCTCCAGAACTGCACACAGTTTTCTAGCTGTGGCCTCACCAGGGCTCTATACAGCGGCATCACAACCTCCCTCTTCTAAATCTCTCTCCTCCGAGGTCCTGGCTAACACAGTGCTGCCCATACGGTACTCAGAGCAGGGATTCCTTCTACACAAGTGCATGATTTTACATTTAGAGACATTAAACTCTAGTTTCCACAGTTTTGACCATCTATCCAGTAAAGCTAAATCATTTTCCATGTTGCAGACACCTCCCGGAATATCCACCCTATTACTAACCTTTGCATCATCAGCAAACAGACAAACGTTTCCTACCAAGCCTTCTCCTATGTCACTTACAAATATATTAAAAAGAATGGGGCGCAGGACAGAGCCTTGCGGCACACCACTTGTAACTCGCCTTTGTTCAGATTGCACACCATTTACAACAACGCTCTGATACCGATCCCTCAGCCAACTTGAAATCCACTGAACTATCCAGGGATTGAGTCCTACCTTCAATAACTTATCTATGAGTTCCTTATGTGGTACAGTGTCAAAGGCTTTGCTAAAATCCACAGCACCACCTTCATCTAACACTTTAGTGACATTGTCAAAGAAATCCAATAAGATTGGTCTGACATGATCTGCCCTCAGTAAAGCCATGCTGTTCTGTCATAAAGAGAGGTCTGGAGTAGAGTTATCCAAAGTGGACCATTCCTTTTTCCTTACCTTATTATAAAAATAGCTGGAAGTGTGCAGAGAAGTAAAAGGGTTGCCTGAGGAGGCCATCGAAAATAATAGGACCAAATACACCAACAAGCCCAAAGCGAAACAGTGGAACCAAAAGAGTGGGATTATCCCCAGGGGACCAGTACATGGCATGGTTCTGGTCTGTTGTAACGTTCTCGTGCACCTTTCTTTTACAGGTGTCTTGTGATAAAGATAGCTAGATGTGTGCAGAGAAGTTCAGGAGTTGTCCGAGGTGGCCGTGTAGAATTATAAGACCTGTGTCTAGTCTTGTACGCCAGCACACACCCACAGCCAGGGCCAAAAGAGTGGGATTACTGCCAGGAGACTAGTAGATAGTGATTCTGGTCTAGAGTAAGGATCTCTTTATAGGAGTCTTATGATATAGATCAAAAGTTGACCAAAACCCAGGATTTTCACGATCCCGGGTTTTGTTCTGTCCCACAGGGGCACGCCAGTCTTCCCCCACCCAGGGAACGTGAGCAGGGAATCCCAGTTCAGGATGGCACAGGGAGAGGGAATGTGCTCTTTTGGGTAACTTACTTGCGCATTTCTTTCAACACTGAAATGGATTGCAGATGGATAAGGGGTTCAACTCTTTCAGTGCTGTGAATAGTAGGGGCATAGAAGCAGGGCCGTATTTAGGGTTCATGCTGCCCTAGGCACTATTTGTTTCACCTCCCCCCCCCCCCCCCCCCAACCAAGTGGAAGAGAGAGAGTGGGTTGAAGACCCAGTACAGGAGGCTACAACAGTGGAGTAAATGGGGGATGCAGCAAGTCAGCAACGCTGTTGGAGACGGACTAACAAATTGGCTTGAAAGTGGACCAACACCCTGCAGGATCGGCTTCCTGGGCCGATCCAATCCCTCCCTGCGGGGCATCCAAAATTGGGATGCCCCGCTGTGTGAAACCCCCCAGGACGCTCTGATTGGACGAGCGGCCGCGCATGTGCCGTAGGAGCGGGATGAGGGGAGTTTTATCGGGAGATCTGTGGGGTTTCACATAGAGGAAGTGGACCAAAACCCAGGATAGTCAAAATCCTCGGTGTTGGTCCACTTTACCAAAAATACCACTAAATTCAGCTGCCTTGACTCATTACTACAGATATACTCTGACCAGCATAAATGAGAACTTGCAAAGAAAAAACATAGACTAAACCAGACCCACAGAATAAATTCTTACCCAAAGGGTTCACAGAGTAAAAGCGAAATCATGGAATAAACTGTATCCAGATATAAAGTAGTGGACCCCAATTTGCAAACTACATTTTTTACCTTTCGTTGAGTCAAAACTTTCATAGTTTGGCTGTTCGGCGGCTTTAAGCTCCTGGTGCAAGAACAGTGCTCAAAATTAATAGGCATAGTATAGGAAAATCCACCCAGATCCCACAATTAATAATCAGAACCCCAAATGCAACTGGCAGCTTAGCCAGCCAATCAGTGCAGTACCAACCCAGGTCTCACAATGATTAGCCAATTAAGCAGTGATTCCATGGTAGCCACAGAGTGTGGGGAGAATGGCCAACTGGTGGTGGCCAGGTAAGTCACAATTTTTATTTTTAAAATGAACCAATTACCGGCCCAGCTGGCTTTGGTCTCCAAAAGACTCCAGGGCCGGCCAACTAAGGGCCCCTGGGACATTTGGATTTGGGATGCCCCACTGTATAAACCCCCACAATGGCCTGCAAAACCCTTACATTTCAGCTGATCCCTCGCTGCATATTACACAGGGAACCTAGGGATGCTAATGCACAGTCCAAAACAAGGACATTAGTATGCACAGCATAGCACTGATTGGACAAGAGTCCGCACATGGGAACAGAACAAAGGCGAGTTGGTTGGCCAATCAGAGGGGTTTTACACAGTGGGGCATCTCAAATCGGGATGCCCCCAGGGACAAGATTTGTCAGGGGCCTGAGGCCAGACATAGAATTTAACCCACCAAGATTAACCCGCCAATTACCTCTCCCCAAGGCATCCCGAGAGCTGCCTGACAAATGACATAGTTATGGCAGACAGCTCTCATTGAATGAGAGTCTGTGCATGTGCTGCTGGAGAATGGAAAGGTGAGTTTTTACCGGTGCCCTGGGGGGGTTTCACAAAATGAGGCACCCCGATTTGGGAAGCATGGGGTGAAAGCCTGTGGCTGGCACTAGAATCTTGTAGATTCCGGGACGGCCACTGGTGGGTTTTGTTCCGCTTTAAGTGGACCAAAACCCAGGAAGTTCACTATGCTGGGTTTTGGTACCTTCTCAGGGTCATCCAGATTTTTGAAGCCCCACTCTATGAAACCCCCTAGTTTCCCCAAAGACTCACCTTTCCTTCATCCCACTGGGCATGCACTGTCCAAATCAGCGCTCTATGCCGTGCACAAATGCTTAATGCACAGCATAAAGCACCGTTTCTACGATAGCCGTCCCCACCCCAATCACAAAGATAGCCGTCCCCACCCCAATCACAAAGATAGCCGTCCCCACCCCAATCACAAAGATAGCCGTCCCCACCCCAATCACAAAGATAGCCGTCCCCACCCCAATCACAAAGATAGCCGTCCCCACCCCAATCACAAAGATAGCCGTCCCCACCCCAATCACAAAGATAGCCGTCCCCACCCCAATCACAAAGATAGCCGTCCCCACCCCAATCACAAAGATAGCCGTCCCCACCCCAATCACAAAGATAGCCGTCCCCACCCCAATCACAAAGATAGCCGTCCCCACCCCAATCACAAAGATAGCCGTCCCCACCCCAATCACAAAGATAGCCGTCCCCACCCCAATCACAAAGATAGCCGTCCCCACCCCAATCACAAAGATAGCCGTCCCCACCCCAATCACAAAGATAGCCGTCCCCACCCCAATCACAAAGATAGCCGTCCCCACCCCAATCACAAAGATAGCCGTCCCCACCCCAATCACAAAGATAGCCGTCCCCACCCCAATCACAAAGATAGCCGTCCCCACCCCAATCACAAAGATAGCCGTCCCCACCCCAATCACAAAGATAGCCGTCCCCACCCCAATCACAAAGATAGCCGTCCCCACCCCAATCACAAAGATAGCCGTCCCCACCCCAATCACAAAGATAGCCGTCCCCACCCCAATCACAAAGATAGCCGTCCCCACCCCAATCACAAAGATAGCCGTCCCCACCCCAATCACAAAGATAGCCGTCCCCACCCCAATCACAAAGATAGCCGTCCCCACCCCAATCACAAAGATAGCCGTCCCCACCCCAATCACAAAGATAGCCGTCCCCACCCCAATCACAAAGATAGCCGTCCCCACCCCAATCACAAAGATAGCCGTCCCCACCCCAATCACAAAGATAGCCGTCCCCACCCCAATCACAAAGATAGCCGTCCCCACCCCAATCACAAAGATAGCCGTCCCCACCCCAATCACAAAGATAGCCGTCCCCACCCCAATCACAAAGATAGCCGTCCCCACCCCAATCACAAAGATAGCCGTCCCCACCCCAATCACAAAGATAATCCCCCCAACCCTCGGGTGGTAAGTCTTACCTTGAGAGTGTGCTCCTCCACCCACACGTGCAGTAATTAGCAGCCAGTCAGCAGGTTTTGCTGCAGTTGTCAAAGTTTAACTGGTACTTTCCCTGGGAATCAGAAAATCAATTGTTCGCTTTGAACTGCCAATGGATGTTTGTGATTAGACTTCAGGAAGTGATCTCACCACCACTGGCTTCCCTCTGCAGAGTTGAGTGTATCCTGCAAGCATGCATCTGTGTGCACTACATAACCCTGACAGGTGGTTTTTTATTTATTTTTTTTTGCTTATGGGAAGTGTGCTGTTGTGTGAGTAATCCAACTAGGCTTGTGGCATTTCCCCCTATATAGCTGCTTTTAGCAGGATCTCTGTACATGCATGCAAGATGGGCCATGTGAGTCTTGAGGTAATGCTTTCTGTAGGAAAGCCTTACTTCTATTGGCTTCAAGTGCAAGAAAATCTGACCTGTTATCAAAATGTAAGTTGCTGTTAATTTGCTAAGCAAGGTGTGTAGAGGTGTGGTGGGGCAGTCATGGCCTAGAGGTAGGGAATTGGCCTTGTGATTGTAGGATCATGGGACATGACTGAAGTGCCCTTGAGCAAAGCACCCAACCCCCAATTGATCCCCCGGCACTGAGTTTAGGGCAGCCAAATGCTCTGGGCACATGTGCACTGTGCCACTTCACTGTCTTAGTGTGTCATTTACATGTGCATAGTCACATACCGTGAATAAAATTCATCAGTAAGTCCACGGATCAGAAAATGTGGAGGTGCGTAAGCACACAATGGCCACTATTACTATTGATGTTGGCCACATGAAATCAAGTTCAAGTTGGCTGTTTTTTTTGGCTTCTGCGAGATGCTCCCCTCATCCCTCTTCATTCACTGCAATGGAGGGGGCGTGTCAGGTGCCCAGAACATCTTGGCCCTTGCCTACCAGCACTAGACTTTTGCACACCCTCCCCTATGGATAATCCGGGTTGGGGGGATGGTAGGGTATAATCATATCATCTGTTGTTCTGGCAAGAAATGACTTTCTACCCCCCCATCACTTTTCGGACCCCTTTACCAGTTAATGATTAGTTAAAAGTAGAAAAAACCAAGCTGACTAAAAAAAAAATCTTAATACATCTACATAAAACTCTGTCTACATCCAAAACCAGGCACCGTCCTGCTGTCTTTTGGCCCCTGTGGGTCTTCCAGCCGCTCACCAAATGGCTGTTCTGCTGGCGTTTGTGCTTCAGAGTGACACCTTGTCCATTTGTCCTGCCAGGGAGGATGCCATGCTGCTGGGGAAAGAAAGAGGTGGTGTCTGTGGAGATTCCCTTCCATGTAATCTGTGCTGAAGGGCATAAAGGCTGGTGTCCTGCCATAGTCCTGAGCCAAAAGGATCTCCGTCTCTGTTTGGTGCGTCGGCTAGTGGGAGGGGTGATCCCACCTCATAATAATTTTACACAAGGAACCATGCAGATGCATCCAAACTAATGCAAACGCTGTGGCTAAGCAATTTGATAGCTCTGAAACTTAAATTGTTTTAGTGTTTGATTTATTCATATTTAATTGTTTTACTTTGGTTGATAAAGTTCCTTTATAAACAGATATTTGGCATGGTTTTAATCCTCCTTTAACACGCTGAGAAATCAAAGAAATGCTAATGAGGGAATAAAGGGAAGATTTTGTTTAAAATGTTGGTAAGGGCTTACCATGGGATCTATATATGAGCGGCTGATGCTATCAATTTCCACAGTTTCTCCAAGTTGCTGGAATTTTTTCTTAAGCAGACACTGATAAGTACATTGTTGCAGTTCATAATTATATTTGTGCAATTATTTTCAAACATTTGCACAGCTGAAAATGGTGCTGAATTACACCGAGGGAAAACATGCTAGAAAAGTTTACTCACAAAAAACATGATGAATCAACACTTATGTCTTAAGAGACTGAACAGTGTTCCCCAACCCTCTCCCCAAGAGAAACCTACAAGGCCAGGTTTTTCAGAGCTTAACACAAATGTACAAGTGAAGAAATTCATGCTCAGATAGAGCTAAAGAGCAGCTATGTGGAGATCCAGAAAACATAACCTGTTGTTGCCCCTTTAAAAGGACTGTAAACCCAGCAGCAATAATTAGGCAGCAGGTCAGCTGCTTGCTATCTCATGTGCCTCACTTACATTTTCCTGCAGGGCTCTAAACTATCGCCTCCTTTTTCAATTTTTTTTCCTCTTAACACTACACAAAAAAGTGGTCCTACAGCTACTCTGTCTCTTCTCAACATGATTAAACACAGCAAGCCACCTTGGTTCCACAGGAGAGTATGCTCATAAAGCTGCTCCATGACATGCCCTTAGCTCAGCCACGACCCTGTAATTGAAGCAAAGAAACCAGTTTCACAGTGACTTTAAGGGTTGTGACATATGCAGCACCTGAAGTTAATAGGCTGGTTGGGACATTAATTTTGTACTTGTAATTGTACATTTACTCTGGGGGCAAGGCTTCATTTGGGAGTAGGAAGTATCAGCCTCCTGGCGTTACAGTCACTGTTATAGGCTTGCAGCCAATACTCCACCCTTTCTTTGTTGGCCCAAAGGTCTTTCTATGACTGCCTAGCTACACATAGGAGCGTGCCCAGCTCAGCAGCAGCAGAGCAACAGTGGTTGAGCTAGCATGCCTGCTAGGTCTGGTGAGACCTAATGAGCACCACATGTTTGCTGCACCTAAATGGAGTAACAATATGCCATGTATATTAAAAAAAACCTCTTACCTTGCCCGCGGTCCAGCACTGCTCTCCCAGGTCCGTGTGACCAGCGCACAGAAAGACACAAAGTGGCATCCCCCACAATGTGCAAGGGAAAAACATGCCTTTTGCTTTCTCCTAGAATGGCGCCGTCCAGGGCTGGACTACGGGTGGAGGATGGCAGGACTACAGAGGCGATGGCAGGACTGGGGGGGAGGTTGACCCATGACTGGACTTCCACAGTTTAAAACTGTTAGAATTTTCTTTAAAGTGGACCAAAACCCACCATCCAGAATCGGGATGCCCCGCTGTGTAACCCCCCCGGTTACCCGGAAACTCTTTCCTTATGGTGCATGTGCGAGCAGTGGCCGCATCCCTGCTATCCCTTCAGCAGGGAGCGGCAGGCATTTGTGAATGCCCGGCACGGGCACTCTCCCTGTTAGAGGGTAGTGGGGGATGCGGCTGCCAGCTCGCTCGTATCTACTCGCCTTAGATGAGCTCTTAGATGATAGAGAAGGAGCGGATCTGAGCGCTCTAATTGGATGAGACACCGCGCATGTGCCATAGGACCGGGGAAGGGTGGGTCAGATTGGGTGACCTGGGAGGTTTCATACAGTGGGACATCCCCAATTGAAGTGCCCCGAGGGCAAGGACCAAAACCCAGGATAGTCAAAATCTTGGGGTTTGGTCCATTTTAAGCATAGTGTCACTAATGGACCACAAAGGCTCACCTCTATGTATACAGGTCAGCCGCACTACAGAGAGTATATTTAAAAAATCAATATTTTATTATAAGTAATAGTAATGGCCAAAACATACATGTTAAAAACAATTAAAAACTTCAGCGTAAGAGATGAGACATAAAGGACTAATATACTTAAATATGATTAATATTACTTAAATATGATTAAATCCTTAAAATTGATATCATGTATACAGATTATGCCCTGGGGTCTCTCCCTCAAAGTGCTTGTGCAATATAAAGTTGCAAGATAATGCAGGGAATAAATAAATGTGCCAAAGAAAAAGAGTGTGCAGAAAGAAAAATTAAGTGAATACCCCAGAGAGTGTATAGAAAGGGGGACTGGACTGTCCCTCTAACATATAAGTGTACCAGTGAAGGTGTTATGTGCAAAGAAGAAATGAGAGGTAATGAGGCTCCAAGGCATATGTCACAAAAGTGACTAAGTAATAACTTTACTTGAGTCTTGATAAAGCTGCGTTACGCAGTGAAACGCGTTGACGGCGACTAGGCGGACCCCTGCACTAATACAACAAAGGAATCTTGCAATTTTTGAAAGCGAACTCCCTCTCCCCCTCGTGGACACCAGCGGCCGAGGTGAACCGAAAGTAGGGTGAGGGCTTCGCCTTTGTTATTATATGCTGTACATCAAGGATTTTAAATGTGAGTGCACATTTTTAACCTTTTAGAGGTTTTTATTATTAAAAGTGATATTACGCTATATATATTTCCTTCATTGATTTCTTTCATGCAAAAACCCACATTGAGTTACCTTCAAGCCCAAAATCTATGAGTATTCATCCAAAACAACAAGAGGATTAGATTTGGATTGAATAGAGCTACGGAGCAAGGAGTGGCTTATTCTTAAGGCGTACCAATATACGCCACCTGGTAAGGGTACCAAAAATAGGTGGTGGGCACGCGGTGGATGATACCTATGTGTTTGAGCACTATTGAATACCTGCTGCATGAGATTTGGGATATCTGGCATAAATTGCAGTTTGAAAATTTAACACCAAGAGTCAAATTCTGGGACTTCACTAAACTCATGTATATGATTAAGGGACTTTGACATCAGATTTTTTATGGCTGATTTGGGCCAATTTATAATAATTGTATTTTTTGTTAACTAATCACTTGCTCTGTGTATTCTAATTATTTTAAAGTAATAACTAGTCCACCTCAATGCTCTATACGCCAGGTGGTGGTGCTGCCGTATAGAGCATTGAGGTGGACTAGGACTCTTTTACCCGGTAATGTGTATTGCTTTATGACTATAACATTTTTTGTATCTAAAGTTATTACTTAGTCACTTTTGTGACATATGCCTTGGAGCTTCATTACCTCTCTTCTTTGCACAAATTTGCACATAGCACCTTCACTGGTACACTTATATGTTAGAGGGACAGTCCAGTCTCCCTTTCTATACACTCTCTGTGGTATTCACTTTATTTTTCTTTCTGCACACTCTTTATTCTTTGGCACATTTATTTATTCCCTGCATTATCTTGCAACTTTATATTGCACAAGCACTTTCTGAGGGGGAGACCCCAGGGCATAATCTGTATACATGATATCAATTTTAAGGATTTGATAATCATATTTAAGTATATTAGTCCTTTATATGTCTCATCTCTGACGCTGAAGTTTTTAATTGTTTTTAACATGTATGTTTTGGCTATTACTATTATAAAATATTGATTTTTTAATAGGGGTGAGCCTTTGTGGTCTGTACTGGCAGTCCACTTTCTTTGTGTATACCTAGATATGCCCATTCTTGGGCGGTGACTCCCCCCTCAGCCAGCATCCAGTTTTGTCACCATAGTTTATCGCTGTGCGGGTAATTTCTCTTTTCTGCCCATAGTGTCACTAATATTTGGATCAGCCTTATCTTTGTCATCGGAGCGAGCATAGAAGCGTTAAATGGAAAATCCACTTTCAATGGCATTTTTGTGCCAAAACTATATCCACTGTGTGCTGAGCTGATTTTTTTTTTATTTTGGTTGTTAGGAAATTTGTGTTTTATAGAAGCACTTTTCACAGACTCCAATTTGTTGCTAGTTCCAACAATACACCAAACCCTACAAGAAGAGAGATGTGAGCATGGTACATACAGAACACTGCTGCTGGGCATGTTTAAGCTTGCACACCTCAGAAGCGTTCTGTATGTATAGGGATCTGTACCATAAAACTTCTGCAGAAGCCTCCTGGATAAATGATATGACTTTAGAGACATAAGGTAAGGCATCTAAGATCTGGGGGCTCCCCGGATAAAGTCACTGCTGAGACTGTCAACCCACTTCTCTAAGACACAACCCACACAGTCTGTGGCAATTAAGGGCTTTAAAATAAAGGCATCTGTGTCCAAGACTCTAAGAATATCTACTTGTTTATCCATAGGGTCCTTTAGAGACCCCATGTCTTCAAAGGAGTCTTCAATGTTTTATACCCAGTGGCGTAACTAGGTGTGATGGGGTCCTGATGCAAACATTAATGGGGCCCTTTCACGGCTCATACAGTAATGTTTTTTAGATAAATGGCACTTTCTATAAATGATGCCAAGCTAGCACAAATATGGTAAAGAAGGTAGGGGAGCAACAATGATGGGCCCCCTGACCTTCGGGGCCCTGATGCCGATGCACCCCCTCAAGATAAGTGCCTGGTTATAATAGTCTTATACTGAATAAGTCTTATATCTTTATAGTCGGACATCATGTTGGAGCTTTTCAGTTATACCTTGCATCCAGATATAGGTGGTCTACAAAAAGATGTAAAGTTCACATTAAAAGACACCAGTCATCATTTCCCTGGGAGAGGTTTAACAATTTTAGCAGTACCTAAAAGATACAATGTTTGAGCTTGTTTACATTAGCTCAGCAGCACATTGTAATGAATGGCTGCTGTACCTGGCCAGGAGAAATTGCTACTACTGTCCTTCATTGCAGGAGTTTTTTTATACAGTGAAGGCTTCATGATTCGTTTTAGAGAAAATGTACATGTATAATACGCTAATATGCCTATATTAGCGTATTATACATGTACATTTTCTCTAATGTGACCTCTGTTCTAAGCCTTCTATCAGAAACAGCGGTTTTGGATCTAGTGTACTGCTTTACAAGGGAATTATTTGCATATCCTTTTAATGTTATTCTTTAAAGTTGAACTCCAAAAAAATTCATTCTTTATGTCCGGCAGAAGAGTTATGGTATCCGATCTATTTAAAGGAGCACTATCGCAAATTTTGCATGACAGCATAGATTGTAATCATAATTGTACTGACTTTAATTATAAGAATAAGAAGCCAAACTGTGTTGGGCCCAAACGCCAACATACTTGCATTGTGGAATTGTTTAAATATGCGCTTGCCTGAGAGGGCCCGTCACCTGGGACTGAACCATGTGTTATGTGGTGGAGAACTGCCTCTGCTACTGACGACTTGTGATCAACATAGCTGGAGTGAAGAGGGTTTGATGAGGGGACGGTGCATCTTCTGTAGTGTGCTGGGCTTGAATAGTTTTTGCGTGTGGTGAGTGTCTGTGTTGTAGAGGAGTTGGGGGCTTTGTGTCGCTGCTTGGCTTTGAAGGCGAGGTGATCGGCACTGAGAGACATGAGAAGGGGCTTTTTGTTGATTTGCTTTGAAGACAAGATGAGCATCAGAGAGAGAGAGAGAGAGAGATCCTGTAGTGAAAGCATAGTAAGAGGCATATCCTATAGTGGAAGCACACAAAGAGCTCAGCAATGGGGAGCAAGAGCAGCTGCATCCCTGGGAGCCCAGCCTCTGAATGGCCCCATCTGTGGGAGCGCACCTCAGCTCAAAGATGCTGAGGATACAGCCACAGCCTTTACATCACCATGGAAGGCGGGAAATAGGTGGGTTTTGTGGCGACCCATGTGGTGTTTCACACAGTGGGCATCTCAATTTGGGATGCCCCAAGGGAAGGCATACTTTTTTTTTTTTATTGCCACATTATTTATACACGTTAGAAGCTATTGAGTGGCTATGTAATTATGAATGCAATTTTTGTGAGGGTGCTCCTTTTAAGAACCATGGGTGTTGCAGGGACCACCCCACGGAGCCAGAGCCACTGTCTTATTGCTATATTGCTAAATAATAAACAGTTATAAGTGAATACTTCAAATAAAGGGTCAGTGCCAAAACCTCTCATCATGTATGGCTAGGAAGGGAAGGGTTAACCTAGCCTGAACCTGGAATTTAGCTGTGATGTAATTTTCTAGCACTGTCAGCCACAAAAGACTAATGTAATTATATTTACCAAGTCTATGACACATGCTCAGATATGCCACACATTTTTTTATCTTCCTGTTTGAGAAAATGAGGACACCATATGTGATCTTTCCCCAGGCTATCTTTGCTATCAAGCATTTCATCTCTGGGATCTGCAGTTGCATATCTGTATTCAATATTGAGTTTCCCTGTGTGGCTTTTCTCTAATTATTGCTGGTTCAGATGCTTTGGGAGTTGGGCAGGAGGACTGCATAACTTTGGTAATGTTTGCATGGCCTTTATCTAGTTGCTGACAATAGTTATATAGTTAATAAATATAAAATATAGAACTGCTTTGCACACCCTGTTCAGGTTCATGGCTAGAGAAATGCTGTAACCTGACCCCCAAAAGCTGTCGTCCTTGGGTGGGGGGGGGGGGGGTTTGGGGGGAGTGTACATATGACACGGCCAGCTTGGCTCAAGGCAAGAGACTGCAGCAATAGGTGGGTTTTACAATTTACAGTAAGCTATGTAAAACATCTCAATTCACCAGAGGTAATCTTTGGATGCTTTCATGTAAAGTTCTAATATATTTTTAATTTACAAGTGTTCTTAGGAGAAGAATAAACATCTAGGTTCAATGGCCAAGATAGACATGCAAGTAAAATTACTTGTAAGACAAGGTGCTATTCGAGAGTGAACGTACAGTTTAAGTCTGTATCCTAGTGACTATTACAGGCTGCAGTGCATTACTTGTCAGTTTGGCCAGTATGTTTTTTTTCCTAAATGTTTTTCATCTTTATTTAGTGGTAAGAAATACATACAATGAAATCTGAGGAGCAGGGCTGGTTTTGGACAAACTGTGACCCTGGCAAAGTAAAGAATGGGGCTACAAATCCTATATTGACCAACGGATATTACCTGCATGTGTGCAGAGCCCCTGTTACCTCTTTCTTTCCTACCCCCTCCCAACTTTTTATCAAAAGTATTCTTTGTTAATTATAAAATAATAATACATTGACCAAAATATGGTTATGTTAAACCGGACCAACGCCCGGTTTTCCTTTTTAACAAGTGTTGGTCCAGCAGACAGCTAATCAGATAAGCTTGGGGAGCATCCAGAATGCGGTAGTAACCCCCCCCCCGCATAACCCCAGAATGCCTGTAATCCTCACCATTGGGAACGGAGTCCAGCAATTTGCTGGTTGGCGGTCAGTGGGTAGGTTGTTCCGGTAGCTGGCATCGAGGACACAACTATGGCCCACGTGACCACCTGGTGGCCAGTCGCGGGACTCCTTTCCTGGCGCTGGCTCGTACTGAAGGTGATGATTACTGGCACTCTTGGGGGTTATGGGCATTCTGGATGCCCCCCTCCCAGCTTGTTTTGATTCGCTGTCTGTGGGACCAACACCCGTTTAAAGAAAAAATTGGTGTTTGTCCGCTTTAAATACAAAATAATAATGGCTGAAAAAGTGGGTCTGGAAGGAGACCCCTTTTTAATAATGGTTCCCTCTGCAATTTATCAGTTTGCTCTCCTCTAACTTCGTCCCTGCAAAGGAAAAAACAGCCTTGGCATAACCCAGGATAATTTTAGGACTAATTGTACATGTATCTCATTTTGGTGTCCATTCATACTAATCAGAAACTTTATTTAATTTAGTGTAAAAGAAGAGATAACAGGCACACGCTTACCATTCCACTGGTGGTTGCCAAGGCCCACGGTGGTGCTGTTGCAAACATATTTAAATTAGGCCAGCACTCCAAAAATGTTCAAGCCAAAGTGTATCATATTCATTAAACGTAAATAACCACACAGTTAGGATATGCACAGCACAATCCCATATATTAGGTGCTAGCCTGTGGGATGAAAAATCCTAATAAACTAAGCTACACTCCTAGGTGGGACTCCAGGGCTAGCCCACCACCATATCCTCACAAATCAGGCTGCACACTACTTCACAATAATATACTGTTTATTAATCTAATAGAATACCATGTGTATATCACATATATGACAAAAACATCACATTACATCATAAAAAACACATAATTAAAAACCCAAAGTGGGGAGGAACATATGGGCTTGCATATTCATATACTATCCATCAATATCACACCACCCAATTAATTCAATTTAAATATAAAGTATGGCTTTTAAATATAAAAACATACATATGCTGATGCCAAGAAGATAAAGTGCTAAGTGCCAGTGCAGCCTATCAAGGACAAAGTGATTGAATTGTATTAACTATGAAACAGTGCTACTCAATAAATGAGTATAAATAACTAAAACCATTAATCATATAAAAACTTCAAATTAACAAGGAAAAGTGCAATGAAAAAGTGCCAAGTGCCTAAGTGCAGTCTAAATCACTGTGCAGTGATACTACATATCTCTAGTAACACAGAGAGGTCTAAAACCACTTCACCTGGGAGGCACCCAGGTGAAGTGGTTTTAGACCACGCAGCGCATAGGTGAGGTAAGTGGGGAGGACTAAGGGCGTTACTGAACACAGTGATTGTTCAGAGAATATGTATTTATGGCTAATATTGACATGTATAGCTGATGTTAATAGAGATATGTAGTATCACTGCACAGTGATTTAGACTGCACTTAGCACTTTTTCATTGCACTTTTCCTTGTTAATTTGCACAGTTTTTATATGATTACGGTAATGGTTTTAGTTTATTTATTTATACTCATTTATTGAGTAGCATTGTTTCAAAGTTAATACAATTCATCACTTTGTCCTTGATAGGCTGCACTGGCACTTAGCACTTTATCTTTTTGGCATCAGCATATGTATGTTTTTATATTTAAAAGCCATACTTTATATTTGAATTTATTGGGTGGTGTGATATTGATGGATAGTATATGAATATGCAAGCCCATATGTTCCACCCCACTTTGGGTTTTTAATTATGTGTTTTTTATGATGTAATGTGATGTTTTTGTCATATATGTGATATACACATGGTATTCTATTAGATTAATAAACAGTATATTATTGTGAAGTAGTGTGCAGCCTGATTTGTGAGGATATGGTGGCGGGCTAGCCCTGGAGTCCCACCTAGGAGTGTAGCTTAGTTCATTAAACGTGAATACATAATCCAAGCAGTCCAAAAGTCCAACATTTCGGAGCATAAAGGTCCCCCTTCATCGGGGTCTGACTGCTAAGCAGAACACCAATCCCATAAGGGTTAAATAGCCATGAGAAAATTTTTTTTTGGCTGGAAATTCTTTTAAATGTATGAAAGCATGTGATGTCTGTCCTGTGACAACATTATTGAGCATTGATAGGCTTAGAGGCCGAGTAACCAGCCCCGTGGCCTTCAGCATTTGTCCAATGCTGGTCGGCACCAGGCTCTTCTGCACCTGCAGGGGCCCAAAAGGAGGTATGGCAAATCGGGTGGAAGGCATACCATCCAGCCTTTGCAGGTATAGGGGTTCCTTTTGGAGTTATGTTTCATAGTGTTGGATTCTTTGGATCTGTAGTCCATAGCCCATAGTTTATTTTTTGTCATTCACTTTAGGGAAAATCTTTTATTCTGTGTAATAGGCTCCTGAGGTCTGTTTTTGGTTTAGTGGTGTGTTTCTGCCATTGACCTGTTATTTCAGGACATGTAACATTAGCAATGCAAGATTTTCTTAAGCAATATTTAGCATGCTTTACTAAAATCAGCAAATGTTTTGTGTGCTGCCATATGATGAGGAAGGAATAGGATCTGTTTTCTTTACTTAAAGCAGACCAAACCCCACTGAACTTGTGAAATACATTTGGCCAAATCCCCTGCAGATACCCTCTGCTATAACTAGAAATGGATAGTCGCTTTTCGATTTGACCTGTAACACTGACGTGTGAGATGGCAGGCGATCAGTCATTGCATAGATGTGGCTATGACCACACACAACAGTGGCAATGAAAGGAGGAGGAGGCAGCGCTTTACAGCTAAAACATGCAGCATTATCTGGGATTAGAATGAAGCAGTAGCAGTGATAATTGGCAAAAGGTCCTCTTCATAGGGGGAACAATTCAGGGGATGCTACTTAAAAATGTGGGTTTTGGCCCGCTTTAACTATGCTGCTTATACATCATGCAATGCAAGAGCTGCAGTTAAAGGCCATACACAGCAGACCTGGGGCCAACGTGACCTAGTCTAATTCATTAAGAAACTAGAACATTTTCCACAAGCAAATTGTTAGTGCGAGTTGCAGTTTATTTTGCACAAGGTTTAATAAAAACTCCCTCTGTACATTGTCTCAAGTAGTCCACCTGTAGAGCATTGTCAGTTTCCATTCTTGAGTGGTACCTAGCTGATCACATCATCAACCAACCTGGTTGGGGGTGGGGTAGATATTGCCAAACTACTGCTACTCATTTCTACTTGATTATTTAGTGAAATGTAGAATCCAATTTTATATGGATGGCTAAAAGCAGCCCGCCAGTCAAAAATTACTGAAGGTCCACTTACACCTTCCTATCCTGAGGCATCCTGATTTGGGATACTCCTCCCCACAATCCAGCGATTGGGCAAAATACTCATCCTTCGGCATTTCATTGCTGGCAGTGGCTGCAGATGGCGATTTCTGCATCCCTATTGGCCATACAAGGTCACTTGCGGCAAAGACGCTGTCTGATTTCAGGCTTTCTTTCACTCTTTGACTGCAGGGATAGGGCAGTGAACAGATCAGTTATTTTTTTTTTACTGGAAGTCCACTGTAAACTGAATGCATACCCTTGGTCAAACAGGTAAGAGCCATGGACAATCCCCCCCCCCCCCCCCCCCCGCCCCAATGATTGCCTGATTCAGCGTAGCTGCTGTTTGCTGGGGGACCACATTTCTGCAACCTAATGTTCAATAGGCTTCTGTTTTGGGGTTTAGGTCTGCTTTAAAACTTTACATCTCTAATGCTTTGTAAACATTGAAATGTGTGTAAATGCAATGCAGTCGTTAAATGGCTTGGTTTATTGATCGCTTGTAATCTTCTAAATGTTTTTATTAGTAAGTGCGCTATTTGGAATCCATTGAATTTTTCAATCTACTTCGATAAGGACATGTTTAGAAAATATGTATTATTCACTAGACCCCTCCCCACCAGTTAAAATAAAAATGTTATTGGAAGGCATTCTAACCCCTGTACACATCAGTGGGGGTCAGCTGACATACTGGAAAATGCATATTATCCTGCTATCATGCTGCCCCTTGATCTACAGTGGCTATAACAGGGGACTTCACCCCTTTTGCCAGTAGAAATAGGGATGGCTTTTTTTTTACCAGGAGGGTTTCTGTCTGACGTCCCAGATGAAGGTATTTGCCCTGGGGACATCCCAATTTGGGATACCCTTCTGTGCGAAACCTCCCCAGTTCACCCCAAAAACTCGCCATTCCCACACCACATGTGTGGGCTCTTGTCTATCATATGCCGTGCATAATAATATTGTTTACACAGAGAGCCTGGCATAAGGGAGTGGGTGCACCCACGGTTTTCCTGCAGTGTGTGGCTTGTTTCTGCCCCCAGCCTATCTAAATGGCTGGGTGAAGAAGTGCACCGCAGCAACAGACATGCCGGGGATGCGGCCGTGGCTGGTGAGTGTGGCGAGGAAGCCCTGGAAAAAGTACTCACCTGGGCAATCTGGGGGGTTCACATAATAGAGCATCCTGAATTGGGATGGTTACAGCCTTACCTTACCGTGATCTCCTGAAGTTCACGCATCCACGGCGCCATCTTGCTGCATCTGAGAGGTATATGTATCCCACAATCCTCACAGGTGCAGCCTCAAGGTCACACTGCCTGCATTCATGAACTAATCGATGCGGCAACAGCAAACGTCCCGTGGGGGGAGGCAGGAGGCTGCACAACCTATACTGCCTGCTGCTGGAGGTGACCCCCCCCCTAACTACCTGCCAGCCAACCCACCTAGATGACTGCATTTAAGAGTGCATGTATGCAAGAGTGCGCATGTGTACATTTGGGGGTGCGCGCATGCACTTTGGGAGTGTCTGGGATTGCTAGTCTAGGCTTCAGTGTGGCCTAGCAACAGGGGGGTAGGGGAGAAGCCCAGCCAGGGTGTCTTATGCAACTTTTAGGAATCTTACACACCCAAGGGCCATGCTCACTTTTTTTTAAGAAGTGAAAAACGAAGGAGAACCTGTAAACCTTGATATCTCGGCCATTTCTTCTTCAAATTAAAAATGGAAAACTGTTTAGGACTGTGCCAAATGTAGCCTGACGCAATGGTGTAACAGTTACCTTTGCCTGCAGTAGCACTTTAAGGTCACTGTCCGCACTTGCCAATAAAATGGAAGATTAAGAGCGATCAGCTGCCATGAACAAAAGGGGAATTTTTTACTTTTCCCCTTGACAATTACTTTTAATAGGGGCTATAAGAGGATATATATATAATTTCATACTACCTTTTCTCTTAAAGGAAATACACTTGGACGCCTGTGAGAAAATATAATCCAGTGTTTAAGTCACTAGAGAGTCACACACTCTTGGGTTTCACAGCTCCCACACATTACCGGGGGATTGTGTATATGACTCATCTGGCTATATATATATAATACATATATATTTATGTTTTAAGTAAAGTAAAAAGAGTGTGAAGTAAATACAGAACTTGATAGTAACCCTTTTTGGATTTTGTGGTTTGGACAGCCACCATACCATAAATAAGAAAATGCCAAAACCTATCACTTCCTGTTGAGCAACTATAAGTCAACAGGCTTATGCATATAAACGGTGAACGGTATCTGCAAGTAATCAGGGTACCATGGAAACCATCTTTTCAAAGCATTCATACCTCTGTTGAACTGCAGAAAAGTCATCACTGTCAAGCAAGTACAAGTAAGTAAATCAGAGTATGGTAATTGTAATTCTGTCCAACCATTCTGATGACCATTTAGGTCTGGATCTACCACAACTTCTATTCCAGTGACAAGTGGACTTCTTGCATCTGAATAGCAGCTTTTGCTCATTTGGAATTTATTATTAGCCACACCTGTATTTGCACAGCTCGAACCAGGGTTATGCCCCGAGTTTTCTTGTTGCAGGCCATTCATCCCGGTGTGCTGTTTTAGGCTCCTTTCTTTAACCTAGCCCATGGATCTTATGCATGACTACCTTTCTTTCACCTGGGGAGGTGGACATATCTCAACTTCTTGTGCATCAGACTCATGTCTGTGTCTGCTGGGGGGGGGGGAGGGTTATATACGGTCACTTTTGCACTTCTTAGCTCTGCAAAATTCACTAGCAGTAAAAAATAAAATCCTGTTTTTATGCTGGCAAGGGAGTCGGGGACAGAAAAACAGACATAAAAAATGCTGAAACCTGAGACCTTGCCCATACTTTCACTGACCTTCATGGCATATTCACAGCTTATCTCACACAGAGACCAGAAATTTTAGTTATGCTGCACAACAGGAGACATGAAATAATGCAAATTCTGTCCTTAGTGTTCAGATTAGCAGAAATACGCTTTCAGGGAGGTAAGACACTTTTATATTGTGATTTTATGGTCTGCCTATACTGTTTCAAGTCCATTTCCAGGCATTTAATAAAGTCTATACTCCCATTTTGTCCCCTGTAGTTCCTCTGTGTAGTGCCGCCATCTTCATACATACTGAGAGAAACGAGCGATTCCATCATTTAGTGTGAGACAGACATGGCAGTGTCTGTCAAGATGGCTTCATACCCCCTAACACTCCTACTCTATTTATTGTAATGGAGGGGTGAGCCGAACCTGCCATTGCAATAAATAGAGTAGGGGTGGAAACAAAGCACCACGGAGGCAATCATGCAAGGCCGCTCTGCTGGAAGACAGAATCACTAGCTCCTTTTCCTTGGTATATAATCATGCATGTATGTGTCATGTATGTAACATCCGGCCCTGCATGAAGGAGCTGTTGAAGGACAAATGTGAGTATATCTCTTTCATTTTTGCTTGGACAATCCGTTTAAAGTGGAACTTCAGTCAGTTATAAACCCCACCCTGGGGTTGAGGCAGGAAGGTGGGGGGTTACAAAAAACAAACAAAACCTACCTTTACCAGGGGCCCACGCCACTCCAGATCCTGGGTGCTGCCTTTTTGAATGAAAAGCACAGAGCCATTGAATGGGTAATGGGAGCCTGCTCGGACCCGGTGAATGTGGCTTTGTGTCTTGTCCTGCGGCGGCCGTGGGAGACCCGGGAGGGCGGTGTGGGCCCCTGGATAAGGTAAAGGTGTTTTTTTTTTTTTTTTTTTTTTTTTATGTAACATTTTCAAGCAATAAATATTTGTTGCAGGACAGAGGGGCACTTGCCTTGATGACGTTCAGGATGGTTTCTTTTTGGTTATGGGTACCTGTATTGTTCATACAAACGGCAACATGTTAGCTCATTGTTGAAGAGGGTTTTCACTGAAAAATACAGTGTCCGCAGGTCTCTGGCTGCAGCCTTTCAGCTGTGTTGTATCTGGCTGGGGCAGAAGGAGAAACATTATCTCATTCCCCAGCCCGCCCTGCCTGTCCCTCTACACACGTCGAGCTATCACAGCTCTTCTTTCCCGACAGGTTGCTGACAGCTGCCCAGTCCCCCTTGACTACCCGCCCACTTACCTACCTACTTGCCAATTCATCTACCCACCTACCTGCCCACTTACCTAATGGCCCACCCACCTATCTACTTACTCATCCACCTGCCCACCGACCCTGCTACCTACCTTCCAACCTACTGATCTGGGAGTGTGCGCATGCATGTCTGGGAGGTGCGCGTCTAGGCTCCAATGTCTCCTAGCAACAGGGGAGAGGGGAGAAGCACAGCCGGAGTGTCTGAAGCAAGTTTTTCATTTGTATTAATATTGTATTCTTACAATTAGCTACAGTCTGGCTATCATGTTTAAAAGTATTTCTCATCTTTTTATCTAGAAAGGCATCGGATTGCTGCATAGCTGGGCTTACTTGCATTGTTTGAAGTCCGGGGGTATGTATGGCGGACATCCCTGTGACTGGGTGCAGCCTGTGTAGAAGGTTATGCCTGGAATACCCATCTGTGCATGGGAAGGCAGCAATCTCCTCTGAAGAATTTGCAGGGCCTTGGCCCAGCTCACAGGCTTGACATATGGTTTCAGTTTAACTTTGCATCTTAGAATTCTCCACTGCCTGTCTGTTGCATCCTTGTTTCTGAAGAGGAAGCTTATGAGACACCAAGAAATGCACAGATGTTCCTTGTCATCTCAGCACTTCTTTTCCAGTGGGTGACATGCTGCTTTTGGACGCTCAGTTTGCTATTCCAAAACCTCAAGTGTCATAGTTATAGAGTGGAAACTCTTGAACGAAAGCAGGGCTGGAAATTTCCATATGCTTACTAGCTTGTCACCACTGCAGTATATACTGCAAAAAAAACACTTCAAATTCAACCTCTTTGGTCTATTTTGTATTCCAGTTAAACTGGACCAAAACCAGCACCTGTGGCCCTTCCAGAGTTTGTAATAGGTCAGAATCAATATTTAGCCTTGAATCCTGTGACCAAACTGGCCACCAGCTTTTGGTCCTGATGACTCTTTAAGTTTACTGTCTGGTGATCAAAGCTACAGTAGATCTTAAAATCCTCTCAGCTTTGCTTTGAAATCTCAGACTTCAGGGCTTGCTGTTTTGTCGACCCCTGGTGAACAACAAAAAAACTGAAAATTGCAGAGAAAAGTAATGGAGGGGGGGGGGGGGGGAGCAAAGGTAAAAGAAAATGGGTCACCGCAAAAGTGTGAATAATCCAGTGGCACCTCTCTCCCTCCAAGGCCCCACTCCACAGCTCCCGTGAAGCAAAAGGTAGAAGGAAGTTAGCATGTGTCAGAAAATGGACTTTAAAGAGGACCAACACCCAGGGGTGATCGGCCCGACCCTCTGTGTGGGCCAGCTCTGGAGTCTAAAGGACCCCAGGCTGGCTTTCCCATTGTGTCAAATCACTGGCTCCTACAGCATCTCTGGGCTGAGGCCAGTCTAGATAATCCTGAAGCTGTGTGTGCCACAGGCATTAATGTGCTCAGGGTGTGAAATGGGTGGCTCTTGAGTCCTACATATGTCTAGAACAGGTCATTGTGTGGTTTACCACACTACCTGCAGATTGAGCAAGTCTTGTGGCACTGCTATTTTCTAGCTGACTGCTTCACCACATAGTGAGCACAGGAGTTATTTCTGTGGATAAAAACATCACCTCTATTACACTAAATAGGTTAGGCAAAGAAAATGGACTGGACCAAAATGTTACCAGCATAAATGCATAATCTATAAATCAATTAGGAATTCTGTGCATGGTGATAGATGGAGGCTTAATTTCTAGCCAGGATTACAGATGATGAGCAGTTTCGTCAGGTCCCGTTAATGGCAGTATTTGTTTTAAATTGAACCATAACCCAGGATTTTGACTATACTGGCTTTTGGTCCTTGCCCCTGGGGCATCCTGGAAAGGGGTGCCCTGCTGTGTGAAACCCCCCAGGTCACCATATCTGACTTGCCCTTCCCCAGTCCTGTGGCGCGTGCGTCGCCTCTCGTCCAATCAGCACGCTTGGAGCCACTCCTGCTCTTCATCTAAGAGCTTGGCTAATGCCTGGCGCAGGCATGCACCCTGCTAAAGAAATAGTGGGGATGAGGCTGCTACTCACACATGCGCTGTTAGATCAGGAAAGAAGGTGAGTTTCCAGGTGACCTGGGGGGGGGGGGATTCACACAGCAGGGCATCACAATTTTGGATGCCCTGGGGGGAAGCGACTCTAGCGGCCCTGGAAGCTTATAGATTGGGTGTGGATTTTGGTCTACTTTAAGTTGTGTTTTTTTTTTAAACTTTCAGCATTCATGGAGTAACGGTTTGGGTGCAAAAATAGAGCATGAGAAGGTCATGGTGGTGATTTACTTTGCATACCTTTTCACACCTTTTTTTTAATCTGCTGGTCCTATTAGTTTTATTGCTTTCTCCATTTCCATTTCTTGTAATTTATTGGTCATTACATTGACTTGGTTTAAAAAAAAAAAACTCAAACACATTGTTCATTCTCTCCTGCTGCAATTCACTACAGTAGCTGCTGAGCTAGTCACTGCCAGTCAGTCTCGTCATGAGCTGGCACTGTTCATGTTTTTGTGAATAGTCCTTGCATGGCTGCATCTTCAATTTTACCAGTGCCTGTTTACTCCTTTATAAGATATAAATGACATGGCTAAACTGGCTCGATGTCCTGGAAAGCCCTGCACTAGAATGTGTGCTTGCTGCGTTAAGTGTATATTGCTGTACCGTTGGTGGATTACAGCATTACACACAAGCTTCATCAGTGGTCAGCAAAGTCTGATTTATAACCTTTAGTGAAAAAAAACAAGGAGCCTGGTTGTCGGTCCATTTAGCTATGTTGTACTAAAGAAACTGTCCACCAGGCTGATCGCTCAGTCAGGCATCTCATCTGCACATCTGCTGCGTATTTGTGGTTTCTTCTCAGTTCTTTGCATACCAGAGATTTTCTTTAAAATATCCCAAGTCTGAGGAAGGAGGGGGCTAATGTAAGATGTTGGTCAGAAACAAAAGATCAGACCACATACTCTTGGAACACATAATGAGTAAATACATGCAGCTTATTTTTATGGCTTGTGTTTTGTTTTCTATGGTATGTAGAGAGGTATTTTAAACCCTCTGAAAGATCTATGCAATGAATGTAACTCCAGAAGCTCTTGTAATGCTAAGCAGAGGGGCAGTATGTGTCATTTTAACAAGTTATTAGGCAAATGGAGTTGTAACACACCCTTTTTTTTCTATTGAGGCTTTTGGTTCTGACCCCTGACAATCTCCTAACTTTGCACCCTGCTGCATATTTTTGGTATGTAATAAAAAAAACTTGGAGGGAGGATCCCAAATTAAAATGCAAGAAAATTCTTGAAAGTTTACTTGGCTACTCTGTTTTACTTTTACCCCATTGTCCTATGCAAGCTCGCCACCACTATGTGCAACCCCACTGTGGTGCACCTGATGTCTAGTTACCAAAGTAACTAACTGCACACCACAGCCTCTTTCCTCCAGAGGTTCTTGGAACCCGTCTTATTCCAAGTCACACACCCCGCTTCCACTATTCATGACATATGGGTTATGGTCCAGTAGAGGGCGAACTTCTGCAGAGATGAAAGCAAAAAAGAAGCCCCTCCCGGTCCATAAATACCTGGGACCTCACACACATTCCCCAGTTCCTTCTCTGCAAGACGGCGGTGTTGTGTGCTGCTCTTCCTTGCAGGTAAGTCGGGTTTGCACCCGGCCATTTTTTGCCTTATTTCTGCTTGGACCTTTATATTTAACCCTTGTAGTAGCCTCCCAGCTTTGGCTGCAGGTCTGAGTGAGGGCAGGCAACACCTCCTAGAGGTGTTTAGGGAGCCATGCTCCCCCGTGTGACCCCTTATAACGGGGTAGGCGGAATCCGGGTTGGTGATCCCAGTTTTGGGATGCCCTGTCCCATATATCCCTGACACACCTAGTGTGGGATTTCCCCCTTCCTGGTTCCTCTGTATCCCTCCAGTGGGGGGGGGGGGGGGTATATATCTATATTTTTATGCTTGACCGTTCTTCTTCACCTCACTTCAGTGTTAATGCGTGCGTGGATGTGTGCGTTTGCTGTCACTGGCCGCCCCGGAGCTCATGGCCGCCGTTTGCCCGGATCGTTTTTTTTCAGTATCTCCTGAGGGGAGCTTCTCCCCCTCAGGCGATGGTTCTTGAGGGGGCGGGGGCGCGCTACCGCGGCCCGCCCCCTTCTGTCTTGGCGCCATGTGTAGAGCCCAGTCTCCTGGCTGGGAACTGCGCTGCTGGTGTGTGGGAAGGGGGGCGGGGCCAGGCGCGATCGCGATGGCCTTCCCCTTCTTCTTCTCCCTCTCTTGCTGTCTCCAGGAGCTGCGTGCTGGTGGCAGCCATCACTAGTCTCACGTGAGTCTCATCCGTCCTTATTGCATTACTTGTGCCCATTCTGGCTTTAATGATATATATATATGGTGTGTGCATGTGCTTAAGGCCTTTTCTCTTGTGTCTTTCATGAGGTTCTCCCGGTCCTAGGGTCCCTAGAAGTAAAATTGGGCATCCTAAAAATCCTCCCACTAGGGACTTAAAGGGGCATCCCGGGTTGCTTACCAGCGTAATTCTCTCGGGTCATTGCGACTGCCCAAAAAATCACCGGGGTCGGGACAATCCCAGTTATGTGTGGGTTGTGGGGTACCCCTTTCCGGGGAGAATGTACTAATTTGCATACCATGTGCGCAACAGGCCATAACGCGGCACTCAGGACCTCAGGCATCTGGGTCAGTGCCGCCCGCCTCTCCTACCCCACCCCGCATCATCCGTACCCCAAGTGACACGGTCATTAGTGGGGAGTCGCACTCGGACGTATGTGCCAGGCTGGCCAACCTCGAGAAAATTCTTTCTAGCTCAGTGGGCAGAAAGGCCACTGCTAAGAAAAGGCATCAGTCACCGGCTACGCCGGTAATTGATTTTGATGATTATGACTCCCCTGACTGGACTGATTATTCCCCGCTTGAGGAGGGGGAATTGTTTGAGGAATCTGAGACTGAGGAAGGAAGGCAGGCGCTGGGGGATGCTGTGGATACCCCCAAGGTCCTGACCCATCTGTTAGAGGTTCTGGATATTTCCCCACCAGCGGAGGCTTCTCCGAAGAAGGGGGAATTCTTTGGGTTCTCGAAGCCCCGCTTGGAGTTTCCAAATCAGGATCATTTTGACAGCATGATTCTTAAAGAATGGGAGAAGCCGAGTCGCCTTCACGGTGTTCCTCAGGGATGGCATAGGAAGTATCACTTTCCGGTGGACGCGGTGAAGCGCTGGTCTTCCCCTCCCGAGGTTGACGCACCCATTTTAGGATTGTCCAACACCTCCGTTGTACATACTCCTGACGCCACTACCCTTAAGGATGGCGAGGACAAGCGTATTCATCAGATGGCATGTCATGCCAGTGTGGGTTCTGCCTTGCGGCCTGTCTGTGCATCGGCACTAGTGGCTGTGGCTACTAGGTCGGAGATCAGGGACTTGTTAAATGGGTCCCAGCTCAACACGGACAGTGTTGAATTCACAACCCTTAAGAGGTGTGAATTGTTCATGAATTTTGTTTTGTCGGCTATGGACGACACTATTACCATGTGTAGTAGAACTTCGGCCCTGTTGGTGGCCATGCGCCGATCGGTCTGGCTGCGCCAATGGGCGGCTGACATTGCGGCCAAGAAGTCACTTACAGCTTTGCCTTTTTTGGGAACTCGGCTGTTTGGAGACAAATTGGATTCTGTGGCGAAGGGTGGGAAGCTACCTCAGCGTAAGAAGCTGCGTCGCTCCTTTAATCCTTCCTTTCACGGTGCCAGAGGGGGCAGAGGTCTTGCCTACTCTGGCTTTAGAGGGGATTCCTGGAACAGAGGTAGAGGACGTGCCCGTCCAGCCTCTACCCGCTGCCAAGCCAGCTCAGCAATGAAGAGGCGCCCTCACCCTTGCGGGTGGGGGGGCGGCTGCGGCTCTTCTTCCAGGTCTGGGCCCAGGAGGTCACAGACAAGTGGATATTGGAAGTGGTCTCATCTGGGTACAAACTGGAGCTTGAGTCCCCGATTCCTAAGGTCTTGGGTGCCATCGGATCCTCAGGCGGCGCAGGGGCTCCTGTCGGCTGTAAAGATCCTCCTGAACATGGCGGTCATATGCCCGGTGCCTCTTTCAGAGAGAGGCCGGGGCTATTATTCCAACCTCTTCACGGTTCCCAAAAAGGATGGCTCCATAAGACCCATCCTTGTTTTGAAGCTTCTCAACAGGTTCATCAGAACCAGGAGGTTCCGCATGGAGACTCTGTGCTCAGCCATCGTTTCCCTTCGTCAGGGATTTTTTTATGACATCCATAGACATCAAGGATGCTTACCTTCATGTACCAATTTTCCCAGGTTCGTGGTGGGAGATCAGCATTTTCAGTTTGTGGCACTCCAGTTCGGGCTGACCTCGGCATCGAGGGTGTTTACCAAGGTTCTGGTGGGCATAATGGCCCTGCTCAGAGCCCAGGGCATTCGCATTGTGCCGTATTTGGACGACCTACTCATTACAGCTTCCTCCCTCTGCCAGGCGGAGTTGGACACCAGGAAGGTGGTGACGACGCTGGAGAGGTTCGGATGGGTGATCAACCACCCCAAGTCTTCTCTCTCCCCATCAAGGGAGATTTCCTTTCTGGGCATGAATCTGGATACCAGTCAGGCCAGAGTGTTCCTACCTCAGCAAAAGGTGCAGAGGGTTCAGGATCTGATACGTGTTCTCCTGACCAACCCTCGCCCTTCCATTCGGCTAGGGTTGACTCTGGTGGGTCTGATGGTGGCCTCCTTTGAGGCAGTCCCCTTTGCTCAATTCCACATGAGGTCGCTACAACTCCATCTATTGTTGAAATGGGACAGATGTCCACAGTCCTTGGATCAGTCTTTTCTGATGTCTCCCGGGGTTCGGCAGTCCCTTCAGTGGTGGCTGGAATCAAGCAATCTGATGAGGGGCAGATCGTTCCTGGCCCCTCGTTGGGAGACGGTTACCATGGATGCCAGCCTGTCGGGCTGGGGAGGTTTCTGGAAAGATCATCAGTTCCAGGGGTTGTGGGGTCCTCAGGAGGCTCACAACCCCATCAATGTCTTGGAGCTCAGAGCTATCCGCTTGGTTCTGTCGCGTCTGACATTTCACCTACAGGGTTTACCGGTTCAGGTTCGATCAGACATTTGAACTGCAGTAGCTTACATCAATCACCAAGGAGGGACTCGCAGCAGGAGTGCCCTCACGGAAGTCTCTCTGATTCTGACATGGGCGGAGAGCAATGTTCCTTGCATCTCGGCAGTATACATTCCGGGAGTGGAGAACACACTCCCTGAGAATAGTCTCTCAACCACAGGGTGTTGCGGGCCCTGTGTTACAAGTGGGGGACTCTGGAGGTGGATCTCTTTGCCTCTCACAAGCTCCCAACCTTTGTATCTCTGTCTCAGGATCCTCTGGCCCTGGCAGTGGATGCCTTGTCCCTTGCCTGGAGGGATCTGGGGTTTCTGTACCTGTTTCCCCCCTTCTCCATGGTGGGCAAGGTAGTGCGCAAGCTGGCTATAGAGGGGGCACCAGCAATTCTGGTGGCCCCAAGGTGGCCAAGACAGGTTTGGTTCGCAGACGTCGTAAGATTGGCGGTAGATCAGTACAGGCTGCCCCTGTCTCCGGATCTGATCTCTCAGGGTCAACTACGTTACCCCAATTTACAAACGCTTGTTTTGACGGCATGGCTGCTGAAACCTTCATTCTGAGGGAGGAAGGTTTGTCTGAGGTGGTTATTCAAACCTTGATTAGAGCTAGGAAGAGGTCTTCCTCTACCATTTTTACTATAGGACTTGGCGGTCCTATATTGACTGGTGTGAGGCTAGGGCCTTACCTTGCAGGGTGTTTTCGATTCCTAGGATTTTGGAGTTTCTACAACACGGTCTGGATCTGGGGTTCCAGCTCAGTACTTTGAAGGGTCAGGTTTCTGCCCTGGCTGTCTTTTTTCAAAGGTCTTTTGCTTTGCATCATCTGGTCAAGACTTTTTTCCAAGGGGCCACTCATGTTCGGCCTCCTAGGAAGCCTTTGGTTCCCGTTTGGGACTTAAATTTGGTTCTTTCGGCCCTCCAGGGGCCTCCCTTTGAACCGATGCAGGATGTGGCTCTTTCTGTGCTCACTCAAAAGGTTACCTTTTTGGTGGCTATTACCTCTGTTCGGCATGTCTCGGAGTTGGCGGCTCTGTCTATTCAGGCCCCTTACTTTGAGAGACACCAGGATAAAGGTGGTTTTTCGTTTTAAACCAGATTTCCTTCCTAGGGTGGTTTCTGCTTTCCATCTCAATCAGGATGTAGTTCTCCCTTCCTTGTGTCCTAAGCCTAGCAATGACAGGGAGAGGGTTTTGCACTCTTTGGATATGGTTTGTTGTGTGAAGTACTATTTGGTGGCTACTTCTCCTTTTCGTAAGACTGACGCCTTGTTCGTGGTGCCTCCTGGGCCCAGAAAAGGTTTGGCGCCCGCCAAATCTACCATTAGTAAATGGATACACCAGGCCATTGTTGGGGCCTATTCTGCTAAGTGGAGGGTTCCTCCTTTTAAGATCACTGCTCATTCTACTTGTGCTGTTGGGGCTTCCTGGGCCTTTCAGCACCAGGCTTCTGTTGAACAAGTTTGTAAGGCTGCTACTTGGTCTTCACACTTTTTCCAAGTTTTATAAGGTTGATGTGCGGGCCTCAGCGGATGCTGTTTTTGGCTGCATGGTTCTGCAAGCTGCAGTGGTTTAAATTGGTGCATTTTTACTGTATTTGGATCCCCACCCATGACTGACACTGCTATTGGTTGTCCCATATGTCATGAATAGTGGAAGCGGGGTGTGTGACATACTTGGAATAATACTATTTTGTGATTACTCACCTGTAAAATGGGTATTATAAGTATGTCATCCCGCCCTTTTTGTATTCTGGATCCTTTATATGGTGAACCTTTTTATGGTTAAGAATGTTTTATTAGCTCTTCCTGGTCCCCTTACTGCTGTCATATACTGGGGAATGTGTGGGAGGTCCCAGGTATTTATGGACCAGGAGGGGCTTCTTTTTTGCTTTCATCTCTGCAGAAGTTCGCCCTCTACTGGACCATAACCCATATGTCATGAATAGTGGAAGCGGGGTGTGTGACATACTTATAATACCCATTTTAAAGGTGAGTAATCACAAAATGGTATTTTTTTGCAGTCTGAGTGATCTGGAGTTACTTACCGTATATCACATTAGTTACTAACCATGCAAATTCTAACCCAAACTGCTTTATATAGTACTCAACACCAAAATAACTTTAAAGAGATTATCTAGGCAAAATCGGCAAAAATATGCCATGCAGCTGAATTATCCTGCTACATTATCTGTACCCAAATCCCACATTTATTTATGCATGTTCAGCTATTTTTAGCACAGAGTGGTGGCGCTATCTCCTCTCTTGTGCATCAAACCGTGTGGGATACACAATTGAGAGGTAAGATGTGTTTTCTATAATTTTACATTTGACATATTTATTAACGTATTCTTTCCCCAAAAGTTCCTGTCTGGGGGCCGGAAAATAAAGAAATCTATGCTTACCTTTCACCTCCGGCAGCCCACATGAGCTCTGGTCAGCTTACTGGTGCAGGAGAATGCGTTTGTAGATAGACTGGTATTCTCCAGGCTCTGTGACTAGTCCGGTTAGGAGTTTGAACTGAATTCTTTTAGATAGTGGAATCCAGTAGTGTGATTGACCGAGAGGAGCAGCAGAGGAAAAGTGAGAAGAATAGATTAGGCAAGGATGGGGTGCCAGCCAGTCTGTTAGCTGCTAGACTACAGAGGTGTGTGTTGCAGTAGTCTAGTCGGCAGATTATCATGGCATGCACTAGAATTTGTGGTTTCAAGATTCAGGATTGATGTGCAAACCCACTCGGCAATCCCGATTGGTCACCAGCAGTCAAGTGATTGCCAACCATTCCATGAATGAGAAAGTTGGCTGACTTGAGTCTAGTGGGGCTTAAAGTCTGTATCTGTCATCTGTTTACCACACATATGCCCAACCTTCTTTCTCCAAGGCCACTAACAGGCCAGGTTTTGCAAATCTGGGTGAGTTAATTAGTGCTCAGGTAGAGCTTTAGATGAATAACCTCACATGGGCATCTGCAAAACCTGACCTGTTAGTGATTCTTGAGGAGGAAGGTTGAGCACCTATGGTTTACCACATCAGCAGAGCATAGAGTGGCATTTGTTTTAGGAGACCATTTTATGTGTTGCTAATAGAGATGTTATCGCCCATCATCAGAGCATGGGAGGCGGGGCTGGTGAGAAACACAATGTTGGTGAGCAGCAGTCTTTGTGCCAATGGTTAGATGTACACTCATGAAGTCTTAGTACCATAAATGGCACAGGAACAGCTAACTGTGGTATACATGTAGGTGTTTCCCAAGCTATACATGCTCCATAATCTGAGAAACATTAGGTAATGTAACCTTTTTTTATATTGGTTGTGTCCACATGATCCCTTCAACAAAAGATTTTTTTTTAAAAGTAGTTCTACAACGTAGGAAGAATGTGCTCTGACTGGCAATGCTGGTGTTGCTAGTCTGATGGAAATTGCGGCAAATCAGGGTTGTGAGTGGGGAAGTAAGTGATGCACTAGATAAGATATCCAGGATGGGCGAGTCTAAGAACGCATATTTCTTATATTCTTAGTATACATACGTCCTGCTCCAGATAGATTACTTACACTTGGGTTATCCTCCGCCAGATGGCGCCGCACTGCAGACATGCAAAAACAGGCTTCTCCCGGCCCCTCAAATCCCCGGGACCTCACACAAATCCCCAGATCTCTCTGCAGTGCTTACTGCGAAGACATGAAATTATCACTCTCTCGCATGTGAGCGGGGCTATTAGCCTGCGGCCCTGTTGGACTACTCCCACCCGTTCCTCGTGTGATGTGCCTCCCAGCCTGGGCTGCGCTGGTCGGGTGAAGGTAGGCAGCACCATGCGGGCTTAAGGAGCGCTGCTCCGCCGCAATCCCCCACCAAAGGGTAGGCGGTATAGGCTGATGGTGAGCCTTTATGGGATGCCCCTCCCGCATTATTGTCCCATGCCTCGTGTAGCGGTGGGTCCTGTATAGAGGGCCGCCATCCTACCTCATTCTTCCTGTAGCCTTCGGAGGAAAAGAAGGGGGGGGTGTGGGTGAGCGTGTAACGTGATTCGTGCATACGGCGTTTTGTCATGTTTCTTTGTACTAGTATATGTGGTGTCAACTGCCGCGCTGACTTGTCTTTTTTACTATTGCAAATGCCGCCGCGCGCGCGTCTTTTCCTTCATTTAGATGTTCCGCGCCGGGCGGCGTTACCTCAGACGCTTATGCGTTCTCATTGGCTGCTTGTCTGTGGGCTTCGTGCTCTTCGGGGGCGGGGCCTGGCGCGCTATGCGTCACGGCTCGCTCTGGCCCGCCCTTCGAGGTACTCGCTGCGCCATTTTGTCAGGTCGCGCGCGTGTGTGACGGTTCTACTTACCGCAGTCCGTAAGTGCCCTCGCGGGCGGCTCTATGCTCTTTTTAGTGTGTTTGGTTCTGACACCCCCTCTTCCCATTGTGTCTTTCAGACGGGTGAATCCATTGGCTTCTCCCGGCCCGATGTAATTGATAGTTGGGCCTTGTATAATTACTCCCACTTCCCTAGCGGGTCATTGGGGCATCCAGGGGTAAATCCCTACTGGCATATCGTGCCTAATAGCCATATGGAGGCATCCCAGGATAATGTTACCGGGGTCCCTTTGGGACAAGACCGGCTGTGTGTAGCGTGTGGGCAGCCTCATGCCGACGCTGACAAGACGCGGGTCTGTGTACCCTGTGCTGAGCAGATGCTTGCATTGCAATCTGGCCTGCCAGTGGCTGCACCTCGTTTCACTTCACCTACTCCCCCAAGCTTAAATCTCACTCCTGTTGAGTTGCATACTAGTGGGGATTCTCAGCCTGAGGTGTCTTCTAGACTGGCTACTGTTGAACAGATTATTGTGAGGTCCTTAGCGCGTAAGGGCCCGGGGAAGAAGCGGCATTTGACGTCTAATGTTACTGTTTTCCCTATGGGAGCTGAGGAGTTTATGAATCTGTGTGGCTATACCCCGTCTGATGAAGGGGAGCTCCTTTCTGACTCAGGCTCATCTGATGAGGGACCAAGGGGTCATGACGATTCTGGCTCTGACCCCTGGGCCCCGGATGACACTGACAGATTATTGACCCAGATCTTTGAGGTTCTGTCTATCTCTCTCCCTGTTGAGGCTCCCAGGCAAAGAGGGGAGCTTTTCCATACAGCAAAATCGCATTTGGAATTACCAGGGCAGGCACATTTCCATAACATTGTGCTCAAGGAATGGGAGCGCCCCTGTAAACTTCCCAGGGTTCCAAAGAGTTGGGACAGGAAGTATCCCTTTACTGCTGAGGTGGTTAAATGTTGGTCATCTCCCCCCGAGGTGGATGCCCCGATCCTAGGGCTATCTAACACCTCTGTCAGGCATTCCCCTGATTCTACCACCCTGCGGGATGCTGAGGACCGACGCATTGACCAGCTGGCCCCCCACGCCTTTGCATGTGCGGGGACGGCGCTGCGCCCGGTCTGTGCCTCTGTTATTACTGCTGTGGCCACTAGATCCCTTATCAGAAATATGCTTAATAGTGCCCCTGATTATTTCCCTTGTGAGGTGTTTCCCTTGTGAGGTGTTTAACTCTCCAGTTGTGCTGCTTTTGTAAATGTTGTCCTTTCAGCATTGGATGACGCCATCAGAATGTGTGCCAGAACTTCTGCCTTCGTGGTGGCTATACGCCGCTCGGTTTGGCTGCGCCAGTGGGCTGCTGACAAGGCTGCAAAGAAGGCCCTCACTGGGCTTCCATTTAAGGGGCGACGCCTGTTTGGGGACCGCCTGGACCTTTGTGCTGGGGTAACTTACCTCCCTTAGCAAAGACGCCAGTCCCGACCCTTTCGGGGTCAGGGTTCCTTCTCCTCCCCTTACCGTGGTGCAGGACAGGGAAGGGGGGCATCTTTCCCTGGGGCCCGGGGAGTTTTCTGGGGTAGAGGCAGAGGACGTGGACGTCCTGGCTCCGCCTGGGGTCCCAAAGCCAAATCCTCTCCCAAGCCCCCTCAGGCATGATGGGGCTCCCTCGCCCATCCGGGTGGGGGGACGGCTGCAGCACTTCGCTCACGTCTGGAGGCTTCATGTCTCAGACCAGTGGATTCAGGAGGTAGTGTCCTCCGGTTACTAGTTGGAGTTTGCTGCCGATCCCCCTCCGAGATTCATCAGGTCCCGGATTCCTCAGGGCCCTGTGTCAGCTCAGGAGCTAGTGCATGCTGTGCAAGGCCTCCTGGAGCTGGGGGTCATCTGCCAGGTGCCTTTAAGAGAAAGAGGGCAAGTGTTTTTAATCCAACCTATTCACAGTACCCCAATAAAGATCGTTCTGTCAGACCCATCCTGGGCTTAAAGATTCTCAACAAGTTTTGTCAGGGGCAGGCACTTTCGCATGGAGGCTCTGCGCTCTGCCGTCAGTTCCCTGCACAAGGGGGATTTCATGACTTGTGTGGACATCAACGATGCTTACTTTCATATTCCTGTGTTCCCAGGTCATCACAAGTTCCTCAGGTTCGCTCTGATGGTTCAACATTACCAAGTTGTGGCATTAGCTGGCAAGGTGCTGGCTGGGGGATGTCTCTACTCAGACATCAGGGTGTCAGCGTGCTTCCTTATCTGGACGACATCCTCATCACTTCCCAGTCTCTACATCAGGCAGAGTTGGATACTCAGCTGGTGGTGCCCATTCTGGAGTCATTTGGATGGGTGTTCAACCACCCCAAGTCCTCACTGTCCCCTTCCTTGGTAACTCCATTCCTAGGAATGAATCTGGATACAGTTCAGGTAAGAATCTTCCTGCCTCGGCAGAAGGTGGACAGTCTGATTGCACAGGCTCAGTCTCTCCTAGCTTGTCCCCATCCCTCCATTAGGCAGGGGATGCAGCTGGTGGGCCTGATGGTGGCGTGCTTCGCAGCGGTTCCTTGGGCTCAGTTCCACTTGAGGCCTCTGCAACTTCACCTATTGTCTGTATGGGACAAGGACCCAGCGTCCCTGGACAGGGTCTGTATGCTCTCCCCCCTGGTCAGGAGGTCCCTCTTGTGGTGGATGGACTCAAGGAACCTGTTGGGGGGGCAGAGCCTTTCTTGCCCTTCCTGGGAGGTGGGGCCTTCAGGAGGCCCACACTCCTACCTATGTCTTGGAGCTGCGAGCGCTCAGGTTAGTTCAGGCTCGCTTGACTACTCCTCTTCAGGGCTTGCCTGTCCAGGGGCGCCCGGACAACCAGACGGCAGTTGCCTACATTAATCGTTTGGGAGGGACCCGGAGCAAGAGGGCCCTCCAGGTAGTGTTTCTGATCCTGACCTGGGTGGAGGACTATGTTCCCTGCATATCAGTGGTGTACATTCCGGGGGTGAAAATTCTGCTGGCAGACCCTCTGAGCAGGGGGACCTCTCGCCAGGGAGAATGGTCCCTCTGCAACAGGGTGTTCCAATCTCTGTGCCACAGTTGGGGCCAGCCAGATGTGGATCTGTTTGCGTCCCGTCACAATCACATGCTCCTGGCCTTTGTCTCCCTGTCCCAGGATCCTCTGGCCTTGACCTCGGATGCTTTAGCACTGTCATGGCTGGACATTCAGTTCCTGTATGTCTTTCCTCCATTCTCCCTGCTGTGCAGGGTTCGGCGCAAGATTGCTCTGGTAGGGGTGCCAGCGATTCTGGTGGCTCCCAGGTGGCCAAGAAGAGTGTGGTTCGCAGACGTGGTGCAGATGGCAGTAGACCAGTACGTTCTGCCAGGGGTGCCAGTTCTGCTCACTCAGGGCCCCTTACGCCATCCCATTTTACAAACTCTGGCTTTGACGGCCTGGCTGCTGAAACCTCCATCTTGATGGAGAAAGGCTTGTCCGCCTCGGTGGTTGATACCATGGTGAAGGCTAGGAAGAGAACTACTTCTTCCATCTATTACAGGGTATGGCGTACCTACATTGACTGGTGTGAGTCTAGGTCTCTTCCCTGTCGGGTGTTTTTCAGTTCCCAGGGTTCTGGAGCTCTTACAGCATGGGTTGGAGTTGGGACTCCAACTCACTACTCTGAAGGGTCAGGTTTCTGTCCTGTCTGTTTTCTTTCAGAAGTCTTTTGCTCAGCATTCTTTGATTAAGACCTTCTTCCTGGGGGTTACTCTTGTGCGTCCCCCACATAAACCTATGGTCCCTGTTTGGGATTTGAACTTGGTTTTGTCTGCCTTGCAGGGTGCTTCCTTTGAACCTATACAGGATGCTGCTCTGGCTGTGCTTACCCTCAAGATTGTCTTTCTGGTGGCCATTACTTCAGTCTGAGTTGGCGGCTCGGTCTATTCAGCCCCCATACTATGAGAGATACCAGGACAAGGTGGGGTTCCGCCTTAAGCCAGACTTTCTGCCTAAGGTGGTGTCTACTTTTCATTTACATCTAGATTTTGTTCTTCCTTCATTGTGCCCTAATCCTAGCAACGCTAAGGAAAGGATTCTGCATTCCTTGGATGTGGTCAGGTGTCTGAATTACCTGGTAGTCACTGCATCCTTCAGGAAAACTGATGCTCTTTTTGTGGTCCCTTCTGGGCCCAGGAAGGTTTTGGCTCCTGCCAAGTCTATTATTAGCAAATGGATCTGTCAGGCCGTGATTCAGGCTTATTTTGCTAAGGGGAAGAGTCTTCCCTTTTGCCTTACTTCTCATTCTACTCGTGCTATCGGTGCCTCTTGGGCCTTCCGGCACCAGGCTTCTGTTGAACAAGTTGCAAGGCCGCTGCTGGGTCTTCTGTTCATACCTTTTCAAAGTTTTACAAGGTTGATGTTTGGGCCTCAGCTCATGCTGTTTTTGGCCGAAGGGTTTTGCAGGTGGCAGTGGTTTAAACTTTCTGCTGTTACCTTTTTTGCTTGGGATCCCACCCTATTTTATGGACACTGCTATTGGATGTCCCAAGTGTAAGTACTATATCTGGAGCAGGACGTACTGTATACTAAGAATAATACAATTCTGTGAAATACTCACCTGTAGAATTGGTATTATAAGTATACAGTACGTCCTGCTCCACCCCACCCTTGGTTTTGCATTATTCTGGATCCCCTGTATGGTGATTATCATTGTTATAGTTACCAGTTTGGGTGGTTAAATTCTCCCGGCTTCTCGTTCACTGCTTTTCAATGCTGGGGATTTGTGGGAGGTCCCGGGTATTTGAGGGGCCGGGAGGAGCCTGTTTTTGCATGTCTCTGCAGTGCAGTGCCATCTGGCGGAGGATAACCCAAGTGTAAGTAATCTATCTGGAGCAGGATGTACTGTATACTTATAATACAAATTCTACAGGTGAGTATTTCACAGAATTGTATTTTATATAGAGTGAATGATTTTTCTACATCTGGAGTTTAGCACTAAGTTTGCTATCAACCTTGCTTGGCTAAGAATTGCCCAGTTTGTAGCACCTGCCTAATGTCTAGTTTCCAAACTACCCTCTTTGCATACTGGTTTAGTACGGATCCTCCAACATGCCCTCTGCTGTTAGAAGAACTTCCTGCAACCAAAGTGATTGAAGTGAAGATCCAGTCCAGCCTGGATGGCTCACTTTACTGCTAGGCACACTAACTTTGACTTTGAGCCCTCATGTGCACTGGCCTGCAGAATTTTGAATAGTCTTAAGCAGGGCCAGCTCCAGGGTTTTGTGGGCCCCTGCGCAACAGAGTCTTAGTGGGCCCCTTGTGTCACTTCACATGCCCCGCAATGTGAAACCCCATGGGATTCACATATTATTGCACGGCATAAAGAGCGGAGAACGCATCCCCAGTTTTTCACTGGCTTACGTGTGTTCTTCCATGCCCAGCCGAGGCAGCTATGGAGACGTCAAAAATGCGCAGAGACACAAATGCAGTGTAAGACCCTGGAAAGGTGAGTGTTTGTGGGAGTTGGCATTTTACATAACAGGACTTCCCAAATCTGAATGCCCCAGAGGTTGTAAATTAGCTTGGTGGTTGGCCAGTCCCATTTAAACTACCCTGTTGGCATTAGTCATTGACTTCAGCGAGTGTCCCTCCTATATCATTGGTGGTATAGTGGGTGCAGACACAAGGTCTCTTCTCTTGCTCCCCCCCCCTCCTGCAGTCACCCAGCGCCACTTAAAGTGGACCAAAGCCGAGTCAGATTGGAGTACCTGGGGCCTAACAAGAGAAAAACATTCTGGAGGGCCAGCTTCAGCTATATTAACCTTGAGAGTCTACATTAATTGACCACAATAAATTTAGCCCCCCTGGATCACAATAAATTCAACCCACAACCCCACAAACATCACATTACCACAGTTCTGGCTCTAGAAGCTGGTAGCTTGTTTCCTGTGCTATCTTTGGAATGCGGGGGTGGGAGCACAAGCTACCAGCATCTTGGTTCCCCTTTGACTCCATCTAGGGTTGCCACCTTTTCCAGCAAAAAATACCAACTATTCTAAGTGTGCCATACACTCCACTTCGATCTTCATGACATGTGGGTAATCTCCAGTAGAGGGCGAACTTCTGCAGAGATGAATATGCAAAAAAAAGCCCCTCCCTGTCCATATATACCTGGGACCTCCCACCAATTGCCCAGTTCCTTCTCTGCAGGGAAGGCGACAAGACAGAAGATAAAGACGTCTTTACTTACAGGTAAGCCGGGCTCGCGCCCGGCCTTCTTTTAGCCCTATTACTGCCAGGACCCTTCTAAATTGCCCTATATTGAGCCTCCCAGCTTAGGCTGCGGGTCCTGGTGAAGGTTGGAGCACCCTATGGGTGCAGCAGGAGCACTGCTTCACCGTGAGACCTCACTATGGGGTAGCCGGTTTCCAGGTTTCTTGGTGATCCTGGTGTGGGATGCCCCGTCCGTTAGGCTTATGGCCGCTCCTGGCAGGATTCCCCCCCTTCCGGGTCCCTTATTCCCCTCCAAGGTAATTTCGTTTTGGCCAATATTTATTTCGTTTTGGCCGATATTTCGTTTTGGCCGATATTTCGTTTTGGCCGATATTTCGTTTTGGCCGATATTTCGTTTTGGCCGATATTTCGTTTTACCCAGCCCGTGTCCCTGTGTGCTGAGTGTTTCTCGTGTGTGTGTGTGTGAGTGCTTGCCGCTTACTGGCATACAGGGTCTGATTACAGCCTGGGGGAGCTTCTCCCCCTCAGGCTGCGTTCGGGAAGGGGGCGGGGCCGGGCTCTCGGCGCTGCCGCGGTAGCCCCGCCCCCTTATTTGGCGCGATTACAGTGCTCGTCTGGGGGTCCGCGTTGCTGGGAGGGGGGCGTGGCCTTGGCAAACGCGTGTTCTGCGCTGGCTCTCCCTCCCCCTGCTCTCCCTCCCCCTGCTCTCCCTCCTCAGGCACGAGGCTGCGTGGAGGCCATCTTCTCTGGCAGGCCGCTTTGCACATCGGGGTGGTAAGGGCCTTATGGCCATCTCCTTAGCGCGCGCGTGTGTGTGTGAGGGCCCCTATTTAGTCTCAAACGTGCGTGTGTGCTTGTGCCTTAATTGCACTGTTTGGCTGGGTTGTGGTATAGATATATATTTCCATTTGTGTGGCTTATGTTGCTTATTTTGTGTTTTACAGGTTGCCCTGTATATGTGCATATTAAGGGGTCCCTCCTGGTCCTGGGGTCTCTAGTTATAAAAATTGTCCACCCAAAAATCCTCCCACCGGGACTTTTAAGGGGCATCCCGGGTTGCTTATGCGTAATTCCCTGCGGTCTTGCGACTGACCACAAAATTCACCATATGGAGGCTCCGCAAGATACCGTTGCCCGGGACAATCCGGGCCATGTGTGGGGTGCGGGGTATCCCTTACGGGGGAGAATGTGCTGATTTGTATACCATGCGCACAAAAGGCCAAAACGTGGCAGTCTGGTACCCAGCCTTCTGGGTCTGCTCCTCCTGCTTCATCGCCTTCCCCTCCCCACCTGATCCGTACCCCAAGTAACGCTGGTACCAGTGGGGAGTCGCTTTCTCATGTTTGGGCTCGGTTGGCCAGCATTGAGAAAATGATTGCTAGCACGGTGGTCAGGAAGGCCCAGGCTAAAAAGAGACGTTGGTCGTCGGCCCGGCCATTGTGGGATATTGAGGACGAGTCCGCTGATTTGTCCGATTATTCCCCGTTAGAGGAGGGGGAATTGTATCAGGATTCAGAGGCTGACTATGGTCAGCCTGGGAATTCCAATGTCGGACAGGCGCTGGGGGATGCCGTAGATACGGCCAATGTTTTGTCACATTTATTGGAGGTGTTGGATATTGAACCGCCTGAGGCGCCCCCTCTTAAGAAGGGGGAATTTTTTGGGGCCTGCAAGCCCCGTCTGGAATTCCCTACCCAGGGTCATTTTGATGCACTGATACTTAGAGAATGGGAAAGGCCCAGTCGGCTTCCTGGGGTGCCTCAGGGATGGGATAAGAAATATCCTTTTCCAGTGGAGGCGGTCAAGCGCTGGTCTTCTCCTCCCGAGGTCGACGCGCCTGTTTTAGGTTTGACCAACTCTTCTGTGCTGAACACCCCTGAAGCCACCTCCCTTAAGGATGGCGAGGATAAGCGCCTTGATCAGACGGCGTGCCACGCATTTGCCAATGTGGGCTCGGCCCTGCGGCCTGGTGCATCTGCTCTGGTGTCGCTTGCTACCAGGTCTCTTATCAGGGACTGGCTGAATAACGCTTAGTTTGATCCAGCTAGTGCTGAGTTCGCTATCCTTAAGAAGTGGGAATTGTTCATGGATTTTGTCATGGCTACGATGGAAGACGTAGTGTAGTAGGACGTCCGCCTTACTGGTGGCTATGCGCAGATTGGTCTGGCTCCGCCAGTAGACAGCGGACGTTGGAGCCAAGAAGTCGCTCACAGCTCTTCCCTTCTTGGGTTCGTGGCTGTTTGGAGATAAATTGGATGCTGTTGCCAAAGGAGGTAAGTTACCTCAGCGGAGGAAACAGTGCCGCCCCTTTTGGGGGGCCAGAGCGACTGGGGGTTTGGCCTTCTCAGGTGCCAGGGGCTCTTCCTGGAACAGAGGCAGAGGTCGGGCACGTCCCGCGCCTGCCTGGGGTTCCAAGCCTGCCGTTAAACCGGCTCAGCAATGAAGGGGCGCCCTCACCCGCAAGGGTGGGGGGGATGGCTGCGGCTCTTCTTCCAGGTCTGGGCCCGGGAGGTCACAGAAAATTGGATCTTGGAAGTGGTCTCCTCCGGGTACAAACTGGAGTTCGAGTTCTGGCCGCCCCCAAGATTCTTGAGGTCTCGGGTGCCCTCGGACCCTCAGGCTGCACAGGGGCTCCTGTTAGCAGTAAAAAATCTTCTGGACATGGGGGTTATATGCCCGATGCCTCTGTCGGAGAGAGGCAGGGGATTCTACTCCAACCTTTTTTACGGTTCCCAAAAAGGAGGGTTCGGTGAGACCCATTCTAGATCTCAAGGTTCTCAACAGATTTCTCAGAGCCAAAAAGTTCCGCATGGAGACTCTGCGCTCGGCTATCAATTCCCTTCGCCAAGGGGATTTTATGACATCCATAGACAGCAGGGATGCGTATCTGCATGTTCCGATTTTTCAGGCACATCAGAGATTCCTCCGATTTGCGGTGGAGGATCAACATTATCAGTTTGTAGCCCTTCCCTTCGGTCTGACCTCGGCACCGAGGGTCTTCACCAAGATTTTGGCGGGCATATTGGCTCTGCTCAGAGCTCAGGGCATTCGCATTGTGCCTTATCTGGACGATCTGTTGATATCCGCTTCTTCTCTCCATCAGGCGGAGCTGGACACCCACCAGGTGGTGTCGACCCTGGAGAGGTTCGGGTGGGTGATCAACCGCACCAAGTCTTCTCTCTCCCCGTCTCGTGTGATTTCATTTCTAGGCTTGAATCTGGATACCATTCGGGCCAGAGTGTTTCTGCCCCAGGCCAAGGTGCATGGGATTCAGGGCCTGATCCGCCTTCTTCTGGCCAGTCCTTGTCCCTCTATCCGACAGGGGATGTAACTGGTGGGATTGATGGTATCCTCCTTCGAGGCGGTACCGTTTGCACAGTTTCACATGAGATCTCTTCAACTTCACCTATTGACGCATTGGGACAGGTGCCCACAGTCATTGGATCAACCTTTCAGGATGTCTCCCAGGGTTCGGCAGTCCTTTCGGTGGTGGCTGGACTCGAGCAATCTGGTGAAGTGCAGGTCCTTTCTGGTCCCTTGTTGGGAGACGGTTACCACGGACACCAGCCTGTTGGGCTGGGGAGGTTATTGGAAGAGTCATCAGTTCAGCGGGGTGTGGGATCCCCAGGAGGCTCACACCCCCATCAGTGTATTGGAGCTCAGAGCCATTCGACTCGTTCTGGCTCGGCTGACCCCACATTTACGGGGTCTAACGGTTCAGGTTCATTCGGACAACCGAACGGCAGTAGCTTACATAAATCACCAAGGAGGGACTCGCAGCAGGAGTCTCTCTGATCCTGCACTGGGCGGAGAGCAATGTCCCTTGCCTCTCGGCAGTCTACATTCCGGGAGTGGAGAACATGGAGGCGGATTCCTTGAGCAGGGGATTCTCTCACCACGGAGAGTGGTCTCTCAACCCCGAAGTTTTTCTGGATCTTTGCCGCAAGTGGGGGACTCCGGAGGTGGATCTCTTTGCCTCGAGGCACAATCACAAACTTCCGCCCTTTGTGTCTCTTTCTCAGGATCCGCTATCTCTGGCAGTGGATGCCTTGTCACTGGCTTGGAAGGACCTGGGTTTTCTGTACCTGTTTCCACCTGTCTCCATGCTGGGCAAGGTAGTTCGCAAACTGGTTCTAGAAGGGGCACCAGCGATTCTGGTGGCTCCAAGGTGGCCAAGAAGGGTTTGGTACGCAGACGTCGTAAGGATGGCCGTAGACCAGTACCAGCTTCCCTTGCTGCCGGACCTGCTATCTCAGGGCCATCTACTTTACCCCAATTTACAAACGCTGGCTTTGACGGCTTGGCTGCTGAAACCTTCATCTTGAAAGAGGAAGGTTTGTCTGAGGCTGTTGTTCAGACCTTGATTAGGGCTAGGAAGCGGTCCTCCTCTGGCATTTATTATAGGACTTGGAGGTCCTATATTGATTGGTGTTAGGCTAGGGCCTTGCCTTGCAGTGTGTTTTCGATACCCAGGATTTTGGAGTTTCTTCAGCATAATCTGGATCTTGGGTTCCAGCTTAGTACTTTGAAAGGACAGGTTTCTGCTCTGTCGGTTTTCTTCCAGAGGTCTTTTGCCTTACACCCGCTGGTTAAGACCTTTTTCCAAGGGGTCGCGATATTCTCCCTTCCTTGTGTCCTAAGCCTAACAATGACAAGGAGAGGGTTCTGCACAATTTGGATGTTGTTCGCTGTGTGAAGTACTATTTGGTGACTACTTCTTCCTTCCGCAAGACGGACGCTTTTTTCGTGGTGCCCTGCGGGCCCAGGAAAGGTTTGGCGCCTGCTAAGTCTACGATTAGCAAATGGATTAGTCGGGCCATTGTTGGGGCCTATACTACTTAGGGGAGGACTCCCCCTTTTAGGGTCACTGCGCACTCTACTCGTGCTGTTGGTGCGTCCTGGGCTTTTCAGCACCAGGCTTCTGTTGAACAAGTTTGTAAGGCTGCTACTTGGTCTTCCGTTCATACTTTTTCCAAGTTTTACAAGGTTGATGCGCTGGCTTCAGCAGATGCTGCTTTTGGCCGCAAGGTTCTGCAAGCTGCAGTGGTTTGAGTTGGTACATTCCTTACTGTTTCTGGTTCCCACCCATGACGGACACTGCTATTGGATGTCCCACATGTCATGAAGATCGAAGTGGAGTGTATGGCACACTTAGAACGGGTATTATGAGTGTGCCATACACTCCACTTCGCCCCACCCTTTTTTTCAGGTATTCTGGGGCTTTTATATGGTGAACCATTGGTTTTGATTGTTAAGGTTATAATTGGTTCTTCCTGGTCCCCTTACTGCTTTTTTACACTGGGGAATTGGTGGGAGGTCCCAGGTACATATGGACCGGGAGGGGCTTTCTTTTTTGCATATTCATCTCTGCAGAAGTTCGCCCTCTACTGGAGATTACCCACATGTCATGAAGATCGAAATGGAGTGTATGGCACACTCATAATACCCGTTTTAAAGGTGAGTACTCACAAAACGGTATTTTTCATGGGTACAGGACGTGGTCTTGTGGGGACATGGTCTTTTAATAAAAAAAAAACATAAAAAGGAGAAGAGAGGTGGGAAAACGAGGGAGGGAAAAGAGGTGAGAAAAGTAAAAAGAGCAAGAGAAATAGAACGAGGGAGAAAAAAAAGCAGGGGGAAAAAGGGGGGTGAAGATAAGCGAAATGGAGGAAGGAAGTAGGTAGGAAGTAGAGAGAGAGAGAGAGAGTAAGGGAGGGAGAAAAAAGAAATGGAAGGAGACAGAGAGATGGTGAGGAAGGGAGAAAGATAAAGAAGGGGGAGGGAGAGAAGAAAATAAAGGAGAAATAAAAGAAGGAAGAGAGCCAAAGAGAGAAGGGCACAGAAGTGCAGCATGTATAGAAGGGGATAAGGCAGCCAATCTCAGACACCATGCCTTGCACCCAGTCCAGGCACTCAGCTTGCCTAAATTCCCAGCACAGCATGTATTCCTGCTGCCCAGACCCATGAACACGTGATCACAGACTGAGGTGGCCCCCGGCAGGTGACAGTTTACCGCCGCTGGCCCTGATCTTAAGTTCCATACCAAATGTCTGTCCCACTTCTTGCCAGCTTGCAGTATACAGCTCCTTAGTGCACATTGTGCTTCTTTGCTCGATTTTTGAGTTAATCTTTGTAATCCTGTCAATCTGCACATATACAATAAAGAATTTCCTACATAATGTGAAGTTTTACTTGAATAGCAGTCAAGTGTTTCCTTTATCATTGTTATTAAAAGGAAAATGCAAGCAATAACTGTCTGAGGCTTAAACATTTCCTCTATTGCCTCTCTATCTGGTGTGTGAAATGTGCGCTCGCTCAAACGCTAGAAAAAATTCCAAAACTAAGAACAACTGGAGGATGTTTCTATGGAAACCTTCTATTTAAGCGCTGATGGAAAAATGATGTGTCCTGAATATCACTAAGAAATGAATTAAATTGTTTTTTCTTATGCAGTGTGAATCTATGGCGTGATATGTATTTCTTGTACAATTCTAGGCATGTTTTATAGGTTAGTTCTTGCCTTGCTTAGCTATAATTAACTCCACCACACTGCAGTTTAGGCAAGTGCTACTGCAGGCAAAAGTAATTGTTACACCATTGCGTCGGGCTATGTTTGGCACTTTGTCGTACTGTTTTCCATTTTTAAATTGAAGCAGAAATGGCTGAGATATTGAGGGTTTAACCAATGAGCTTCTCTTTTCCCTATATCCAGTCCAGGTCGTCCCAGTGATGACATGTGGGTATTCCGCCCCCAGGGGGCGCTCGACTGCAAGATCAAAAGCTACAGTTCCTCCCGGCCCCCTATAAAGGCAGGTGTCCCTCTATCATTCTCCAGTTGTTCATCTTGCGGTCTTGGCTGCAGAAGATCGTTTGGATACTCTCTCAGTTGATGGCAGCAGAGCGGGGCCCCATAGCCCGTCCGCCGCTGCGGGCCCTATTTCCACTGATCCCTTCTGACCCACTCCTGCCTCCCAGCCTCTGGTTGTTACGGGATCGTGACGGTAGGGTGAACGCTGGGGTCAATTGGCGTTTGACAGAGCCTGGCTCTGGGCTGCAGACCCTATACTAAAGGGTTGCTGGCCACAGGCTTTATGGTGAGCTTAGGGGGGGAACCACTAGTCTGTAATGTACCCTCCCTGCCCACAAGCTTTATTGGTGTCTGGCACTTGTGTTGTGGTTTACTGTGGTGTTTTCACTGTTGGCTCCTCGCTTGCTCAGCTGAGCCTTTGGAGCATGAGCATATTCACCTCCCTCGTCGCTGCCTGCCTGAGGGGTCGCCTTACCCCGCGGGCCTCCGCTCGCCTCTGTTGCGGCGCTGTCCGTGACGGAGTGGTACTACGCTGGTGCTGCGCTGTGAGAGCGCGGTTCCCCGCGGCCATCTTCTAATGGCTGTGTAGGCCATGCAGCATGAGTGCTGGACGGTGGGTGGGCGCGTCTTCTCAAGCCGCCCGCCCCTCGAGGAGCGCTTCTAGAAGGCTCTGGCCTGTGTGTGTTCTGCTGGCTCGGTCGCTGCTGCTGCGATGAGGCCTGCTGTCCTTGGCTGCCTAGTGCGTCCCTTTACTGCTGCTGCGGGGGGATCATTCCGTCATCGGATTCTGCGCTGTTCCTATGTCTGTGTCATGAGTCCCTCTTTTTTGGCTGACACCAAATTGTTTTTGCTTATTCTGATGGGCCTCTCTCCCCCTCTCTTGTATAGGTCGTAGGCTTGTGGTTGAGGGTTGTGGTTCCTCCTGGTCCCCCCTTTCTTTTATTAAGAGGGATCATTATAGGTTTGGGCCATTAGTGCCTTGTAACCTTATTTATTGACCATTTTTAATCACCATAATGGAGGCATCGGGGGATAGTGAGCGGGGGGCCCCATTTGGGCAGGAAAAGCTCTGCCCCTTGTGCAGTAAGGATCCTCTGGGGCGGATTCAGCACTGTTTGTACCACTTGCGCCAGAGGCATTATATTGGACCATGATCGGGCGGGCATCCCTGCCCCTAGCCCTTCGCTGCCTCTCCGGACACTCCGCTGCTGCACTCAGCCCCCAGTGAGGGGGGAGCCAGCATGGGGTCCCATGCTGATTTGGCGCATAGGGTGGCCAATCTCGAGAGACCTCGCTGACAGCTCCCAAGAAAGCCACGAGTAAGAAACTGCACCTCAAGCCCGTTTACTTGGGTAATGACGATCTTTTTAAGGATCTGGGTTCTGTGGAGGAAGGCGAGTTGCCTGATGATTCACGCTCCACTGTGGATTATTCTGCTGGCGAGGACAGTATGTCTGGTTCTTCTCGGACGAGGATGCGTTGCTCCCAGATCATACGGAGAAATTGCTTACCTCAGTGTTTGAGACACTACACATTGTTCCTCCCAGAGCGGCTAAGAGGAAGCCGGCTGATTTGTTTAGGTCCGAGAGATAAAGGCAGGTCTTTCCGGAGCAGGAGCAGGCCCATTTTTCTAACATGATTTTCAAGGAATGGGAGAGGCCTAACAGTTACCGTTGGTGCCTAAGGGCCTGGATAGGTGGTATCCCTTCCCTGATGAGCTGGTTCGGCTATGGTCTCGCCCTCCTGGTGAGTGGATTCCCCTGTGTCGGGGTTGTCCAACACTACTGTTATGCCATCACCTGATACTGCTTCCTCACGTGACCCAGCTGACAAGCGCATGGATCAGCTGGTCTGCCATGTGTTCACCTTTGCTGGTGTCCTCTTTCGACCTTTGCGTGCCGCGGCGAATGTCTCTCTAGCCATCAGAAAGAAGGTGAGACACCTTGTGGTTAGAGCTAAGGCTCGCAAGCTGGCAGAGGAGTATAAAGAACTTAAGGCCTGCTTGCAATTCATTGTTTTTGTTGCCTCTGCCATGGACGATGGGGTCCGGCTTGGTGCCAGGATTTCGGCCCTGCTTGTTCACTCCGCCGCTCGCTCTGGCTGCGGCAATGGTCGGCTGATGCCGCGGCCAAGAAGCCGCTTACGAGTATCCCCTTTGTGGGGCACAGGCTTTTTGGGGAGCACCTGGACCTTCTGGTCAAGGATGGTAGACTCCCTCAGAGACGGAAGCCTGCTCGGTCCTTTTGGAATCCCTCTGCCTATCACTCCTTTCGAGGAGGAAGAGGCTCTTCATTTCCAGGTGGCCGCAGAGATACCTGGGGTAGAGGTAGGTCCCGCGCCCGACCCAATCCCTCCTGGGGAGCCAAAGCCAAGCCCCCTGCCAAGTCCCCTCAGGCATGAGGGGGCGCCCTCACCCATCCGGGTGGGGGGACAGCTTCTGCTGTTTGCTCAGATCTGGGGACAGCACGTTTCGGATCCGTGGATTCAGGAGGTGCTGTGCTCAGGTTACAAAATAGAGGTGTCAGTCAGGCCGCCCACAAAATTTCTCCGGTCTCGGATATCCCCAAACCAGTTGAAGGCACAGGGCTTGAGAATGGCCGTGCAACACCTCCTGCGGTTAGGTGTGATTTGCCCTGTACCTCGGCAGGAACAGGGTCAAGGTTTTTACTCCAACCTGTTCACGGTTCCCAAGAAGGACGGAACGTTAAGACCAATACTGGACCTGAAGGGTCTCAACAGGTTTGTAAGAGTCAGACATTTCCGCATGGAAACCTTACGGTCGGTGGTGAGATTGCTTCGGCCCGGCGACTTCATGACCACGGTGGACATCAGGGATGCTTATCTGCACATCCCGATTTTCCAGGGGCATCAGAAGTTCCTGAGGTTTGCTCTGGAGGATCAGCATTACCAGTTTGTGGCACTTCCATTTGGGATTTCCTCAGCCCCCCGCGTCTTCACCAAGGTGCTGGCGGGCATCATGGCCATCCTGAGGAACCAGGGCATTCGTGTGCTGCCCTATCTGGGCGACTTGCTGATTGCGGCCCAATCCCTTCAGCAGGCCAAGAGCGATACTCGGACGGTGTTGACAACTCTAGAGGCCTTCGACTGGGTAATCAATTACCCAAAGTCACTTATCAATCCCTCAACAGTGGGATCCTTCCTGGGATGATGATAGACATCGCTCAGGTCAAGGTCTTTCTGCCACAGCAGAAGGTTTTGGGTCTCCAGACGCAGGTGCAGGCCTTGCTCTCTTGTCAGTGGCCGTCAATACGTCTGGGGATGAGATTGGTGGGCCTAATGGTGTCATGCTTCGAGGCAGTGCGGATGCCAGTCTGACAGGCTGGGGAGGCGTTTGGCAGACTCAGCAGGGTCATTGGGGTCCGCAGGAGAACCGCTTACCCATAAATCTCTTGGAGCTGAGAGCGATCCGGTTGGTGCTTCTTCGCTTGACTGTCCACTCAAGGGGTTGTGCGATCCAGGTTCGCTCGGACAATCAAACGGCTGTCGCCTACGTCAATCACCAGGGCGGGACTCGGAGCAAGATCTCGGCGGTCTACATTCCCGGGGTAGAAAACCAGGAGGCAGACTCCCTGAGCAGGAGCGCCTTGCACCTGGGGGAATGGTCTCTCAGCAGCAAGACCTTTCACGCTCTGGGTCTCCACTGGGGTCAGCCGGATGTGGACCTGTTTGCGTCCAGACAGTCACAAGCTTCCAAGGTTCGTCTTCCTCTCAAGAGATCCTCTGGCCGTTGCCACAAACGCTCTGGCGATTCCTTGGATGGAGTTCAAGTTTCTTTATGCATTCCCTCCATTTCCACGCCTGGGCAGAGTGCTGCGCAAGATAGCCCAGGAAGGGGTACCAACTATCCTGGTGGCTCCTCGCTGGCCGAGAAGGAGTTGGTTTGCGGACATATTTCAGATGTCAGTAGATCGCTACATCATGCCCGACGACCCAGGGCTTCTCACACAGGGGTCGCTGCGGCACCCCTAATTGCGGACGCTGGCTTTGACTGCCTGGATATTCCAAGTATGTCACACACCCTGCTTCCACTATTCATGACCTATGGGTTATGGTCCAGTAGAGGGCGAACTTCTGCAGAGATGAAAGCAAAAAAGCCCTTCTCGGTCCATAAATACCTGGGACCTCCCACACATTCCCCAATTTGCATACCATGTGCGCAACAGGCCATAATGCTGCAGTCGGGATCCCAGGCGTCTGGGTCCGTGCCTCCCGCCTCATCTCCTACCCCACCCCGTATCATCCGTACCCCAAGTGACACCTTCATTAGTGGGGAGTCGCACTCGGATGTATGTGCTAGGCTGGCCAACCTCGAGAAAATTATTTCTGGCTCAGTGGGCAGAAAGGCCCCTGCTAAGAAAAGGCATCTGTCACCGGCTACTCCGGTAATTGATTTTGATGATTATGACTCCCCTGACTGGGCTGATTATTCCCTGCTTGAAGAGGGGGAATTGTTTGAGGAATCTGAGACTGAGGAACTGCAGTTCTTTGATTCTGATGCCGGGCAGGCGCTGGGGGAAGCTGTGGATACTCCCAGGGTCCTGACCCATCTATCAGAGGTTCTGGGTATTTCCCCACCAGCGGAGGCCCCTCCGAAGCAGGGGGAATTCTTTGGGTACTCTAAGCCCCGCTTGGAGTTTCCAAATCAGGATCATTTTGACAGCATGATTCTTAAAGAATGGGAGAAGCAGAGTCACCTTCATGGTGTTCCTCAGGGATGGGATAGGAAGTATCCCTTTCCGGTGGATGCGGTGAAGCGCTGGTCTTCCCCCTCCCGAGGTTGATGCGCCCATCTTAGGTTTGTTCAACACCTCTGTTGTACATACTCACCACTACCTTTAAGGATGGCGAGGACAAGCGCATTGATCAGATGGCTTGCCATGCCTTTGCCAGTGTGGGTTCAGCCTTGCGGCCTGTCTGTGCATCGGCACTCGTGGCTGTGGCTACCAGGTCGGAGATCAGGGACATGTTAAATGGGTCCCAGCTCAACCCGGACAGCGTTGAATTCACAACCCTTAAGAGGTGTGAATTGTTCATGAATTTTGTTTTGTCGGCTATGGACGACACTATTACCATGTGTAGTAGAACTTCGGCTCTGTTGGTTGCCATGCGCCTGGGCGTCTGACATTGCGGCCAAGAAGTTGCTTACAGCTCTGCCCTTCCTGGGAACACGGCTGTTTGGAGACAAATTGGGTTCTGTGGCGAAAGGTGGAAGGCTACCTCAGCGTAAGAAGCAGCGTCTCTCCTTTCGGGGGGCAAGCTCCTTCAATCCTTCCTTTCACGGTGCCAGAGGGGGCAGAGGTCTTGCCTACTCTGGCTTCAGAGGGAGTTCCTGGAGCAGAGGCAGAGGACGTGCCCGTCCAGCCTCTACCTGGGGTTCCAAGCCCAAGCCCGCTGCCAAGCCAGCTCAGCAATGAGGAGGTGCCCTCGCCCTTACGGGTGGGGGGACGGCTGCGGCTCTTCTTCCAGGTCTGGGCCCAGGAGGTTACGGACAAGTGGATATTGGAAGTGGTCTTGTCTGGGTACAAACTGGAGTTCGAGTACCGGCCTCCTCCCAGATTCCTAAGGTCTCGGGTGCCTTCGGATCCTCGGGCGGCCCAGGGGCTCCTGTCGGCTGTAAAGAACCTCCTGGACATGGCGGTCATATGCCCGGTGCCTCTTTCAGAGAGAGGCCGGGGCTATTATTCCAACCTTTTCACGGTTCCCAAAAGGGATGGCTCTATAAGACCCATTCTGGATTTGAAGCTTCTCAACAGGTTCATCAGAACCAAGAGGTTCCGCATGGAGACTCTGCGCTCAGCCATCGGTTCCCTTCGTCAGGGGGATTTCATGACGTCCATAGACATCAGGGATGCTTAGGTTTGATGGTGGCTTCCTTCGAGGCAGTCCCCTTTGCTCAGTTCCACATGAGGTCGCTACAACTCCATCTATTGCTGAAATGGGACAGATGTCCACAGTCCTTGGATCAGTCCTTTCTGATGTCTCCCAGGGTTCGGCAGTCCCTTCAGTGGTGGCTGGAACCAAGCAATCTGATGAGGGGCAGATTTTTCCTGGCCCCTTGTTGGGAGACGGTTACCACGGATGCCAGCCTGTCGGGCTGGGGAGGTTTCTGGAAGGATCCTCAGTTCCAGGGGTTGTGGGGTCCTCAGGAGGCTCACACCCCCATCAATGTCTTGGAGCTCAGAGCTATCCGCTTGGTTCTGTCACGTCTGACACTTCACCTACAGGGTTTACCGGTTCAGGTTAGACCAGACAATCGAACTGCAGTAGCTTACATCAATCACCAAAGAGGGACTCGCAGCAGGAGTGCCCTCAGGGAAGTCTCTCTGATTCTGACATGGGCGGAGAGCAATGTTCCTTGCATCTCGGCAGTGTACATTCCGGGAGTGGAGAACACGGAGGCGGACTCCCTGAGCAGGGGATTCTTTCGCCGAGGGGAATGGTCTCTCAACCACAAGGTGTTTCGGGTCCTGTGTCACAAGTGGGGGACTCCGGAGGTGGATCTCTTTGCCTCTCGGCACAATCACAAGCTCCCAACCTTTGTATCTCTGTCTCAGGATCCTCTGGCCCTGGCAGTGGATGCCTTGTCCCTTGCCTGGAAGGATCTGGGGTTTCTGTACCTGTTTCCCCCCTTCTCCATGGTAGCCAAGGTAGTGCGCAAGCTGGCTATAGAGGGGGCACTAGCAATTCTGGTGGCCCCAAGGTGAGCAAGACAGGTTTGGTTCGCAGACGTCGTAAGATTGGCGGTAGATCAGTACAGGCTGCCCCTGTTTCCAGATCTGATCTCTCAGGGTCAACTACGTTACCCCAATTTACAAACGCTTGCTTTGACGGCGTGGCTGCTGAAACCTTCATCCTGAGGAATGAAGGTTTGTCTGAGGCGGTTATTCAAACCTTGATTAGAGCTAGGAAGAGGTCTTCCTCTAAAATTTACTATAGGACTTGGCGGTCCTATATTGACTGGTGTGAAGATTCGGCCTTACCTTGCAGGGTGTTTTCGATTCCTAGGATTTTGGAGTTTCTACAACACGGTCTGGATCAGGGGTTCCAGCTCAGTACTTTGGGTCAGGTTTCTGTCCTGGCTGTCTTTTTTTCAAAGGTCTTTTGCTTTGCATCATCTGGTCAAGACTTTTTTCCAAGGGGTCACTCATGTTCAGCCCCCTAGAAAGTCTTTGGTTCCCGTTTGGGACCTAAATTTGGTTCTCTCGGCCCTCCAGGGGCCTCCTTTTGAGACGATGCAGGATGTGGCTCTTTCTGTGCTCACTCAAAAGGTTGCCTTTTTGGTGGCTATTACCTCTGTTCGGCGTGTCTCGGAGTTGGCGGCTGTCTGTTCAGGCCCCTTACTTTGAGAGACACCAGGACAAGGTGGTTTTTCGTTTTAAACCAGATTTCCTTCCTAAGGTGGTTTCTGCTTTCCATCTCAATCAGGATGTAGTTCTCCCTTCCTTGTGTCCTAAGCCTAGCAATGACAGGGAGAGGGTTTTGCACTCTTTGGATGTGGTTCGTTGTGTGAAGTACTATTTGGTTGTTACTTCTCTTTTTCGTAAGACGGACGCCTTGTCCGTGGTGCCTTCCGGGCCCAGAAAAGGTTTGGCGCCCGCCAAATCTACCATTAGTAAATGGATACGCCAGGCCATTGTTGGGGCCTATTCTGCTAAGGGGAGGGTTCCTCCTTTTAAGATCACTGCTCATTCTACTCGTGCTGTTGGGGCTTCCTGGGCCTTTCAGCGCCAGGCTTCTGTTGAACAAGTTTGAAAAAGTATGAACGGAAGACCGAGTAGCAGCCTTACAAAGTTTTATAAGGTTGATGTGCGGGCCTCAGCGGATGCTGTTTTTGGCTGCAAGGTTCTGCAAGCTGCTGTGGTTTAAATTGGTGCATTTTTTTTTTGCTGTATTTGGATCCCCACCCATGACGGACACTGCTATTGGATGCCCCATATGTCATGAATAGTGGAAGCGGGGTGTGTGACATACTTGGAATAATACTATTTTGTGATTACTCACCTGTAAAATGGGTATTATAAGTATGTCACACACCCCGCTTCATCCCGCCCTTTGGTATTCTGGATCCTTTATATGGTGAACCTTTTATTGTTAAGATTGTTTTATTAGCTCTTCCTGGTCCCCTTAATGCTGTCATATACTGGGGATTGTGTGGGAGGTCCCAGGTATTTATGGACCAGGAGGGGCTTCTTTTTTGCTTTCATCTCTGCAGAAGTTCTACTGGACCATAACCCATATGTCATGAATAGTGGAAGCGGGGTGTGTGACATACTTATAATACCCATTTTACAGGTGAGTAATCACAAAATGGTATTTTTGAAACCTCTATCCTGATGGACAAGGGGCTGTCGCCCAAGGTTGTTCAGACAATGATTCAGACACAGAAGAAGTCTTCTTCCATGATATACTACAGAGTTTGGCACACTTATATTGCTTGGTGCGAGACCAAGAGTCTCCCTTGCCGCACATTTTCTATTTCTAGGATTCTGGAGTTTTTGCAACACGGCTTAGTCTCCAGCTGAGCACCCTCAAGGGTCAGGTCTTGGCTTTAGCCATCTTTTTCCAGAGATCCATTACCAACCATAGGTTGATCAAGACTTTTTGCCAGGGAGTCACCTATGTCCAGCCACCGCGTAAGTCAATATTACCGGTGTGGGATTTGAATTTAGTACTGTCTGCTCTTCAGGCTTCTCCCTTCGAACCATTGTGCGATGCTGCATTGCCTATTTTGACCCTCAAGGTGGTCTTTTTGGTAGCTATCACCTCGGTGCGTTGCATATCAGAGCTGACCGCGCTTTGTATGAAGCCTCCCTATTTTGAGCGGAATAAGGATAAGGTGTTTTTTTGCTTTAAACCTGATTTTTTGCCTAAGGTTGTTTCTCCCTTTCACCTTAATGAGGAAGTTGTCTTGCCTTCCTTGTGTCCGGCACCGACTAATTCTAAAGATAGGACCCTCCATGCCTTGGATGTGGTCAGAGCCATTAAGTATTGCCTGGTTGCGACAGTCCTTCAGGAAAGGAGGGGGGCTCTAGGAAAGGTTTGCCACCTGCCAAGTGCACTCTCAGTAGAGTGCCGCCACTTGGTCTCCTGTTCATACTTTAAGGAAGTTCTACAAGGTGGATGTTGGGGGCTCAGCTGACGCTGTTTTTGGCTGAAAGGTGCTTCAGGCGGAAGTGAAATGAACTACATGCTGTTCCACACTGGGGATCCCGCCCAAATGGACACTGCTTTTGGATGTCCCACATGTCATCGCTGGGATGACCTGGACTGGATATAGGGAAAAATACAATTCTGTGAAACACACCTGTAGAATTTTTTGATTATATCCAGTCCAGGTCGTCCCACCCCGCCCTTTTGTTTCATTATCTCCTGTTTGCCTTTTATGGCGATTACCATTTTTATTCATTGGACTTGTATTTTTAAGTCTTGTTAGAGAGAATACAAGCTGAAGCCAAGCCCAGCCTGTCCTCTTTTTGTTTACTGCTTTTTAACCACTGGAGAATGATAGAGGGACACCTGCCTTTATAGGGTCTTGCAGTCGAGCGCCCCCTGGGGGTGGAATACCCACATGTCATCACTGGGACGACCTGGACTGGATATAATCGAAAACAATTCTACAGGTGAGTTTCACAGAATTTTATTTTTTCATTCGTCCCCAACCGCCTCAGCAGAGTGGGACAGGATTGCTGGTACCTCCTTCCTTCAGATTCGTCACATTGCTGTCAGTGCAGAGAGCTGATTATTATGTAGCATCACCGATCCAAGGACCACATCCACTTTTTTCAGAAGAGAAATCATGAGGTGAAACTGTAAACATTGATATCTTAGCCATTTCTTCTTCAATGTAAAAAACACAAAACCATTTAGGACAGTGCTACAGCAGGCAAAGTAATTGTACACCAATTACCAATACACCATTGCGTTGTGCTACATTTGGCGCTGTCTGAAGCTGTTTTCTGTTTTTAAATTGAAGAAATGGGCCTAAATGCAATGGTGTTTTAACAATTGCCTTTGCCTTCAGTAGCACTTTAAGTTTAGCTATAGTGTCTCAGGAAAGTGGAGGTTTGACCGGCTGGATGACGGCCACCTTAAAGTGGTCTAAAACCCAGGATTTTGACTATCTACTCTGATCGGGGGTGCCCCGCTGTGTGAAACCCCCCAGGTTACTGATGCCAACTCACCTCTTCCCATTCCTACGGCATATGCACGGCCGCTTGTCCATTTGGCATGCTCTGAGAAGCTGACCTCACGTCGTCTAAGGCCAGCAGCTTCATCCCCTGCTTCCCTCAAACAGGGAACGTGCCCGCGCCGGCCATTCACAAATGCCTGGCACGGGCATGTGCCTTGGTAGGGAGATAGTGGGGATGCGTCCGCGGCTCGCGCATGCGCTGTTTGACCAGGAAACAAGGTAAGTGTATGAGGAGGCTTGGGGGTTACACAGTGGGGAATCCTTATTTTTGGATGCCCTGGGGGGAGGGAATTTATCGGCCCGGGAATCTTAGATTCCTGGGCTGATCAGCGTGGGTTTTGGTCCACTTTAATGCAATTTTTCCTCCAGTGAATTGGTGGTTATTCCTATGACATTTTAAACTGGACCTTCAGCATGATTTATTGAAAAGCCCAAACCCTTAAACTATTCCCCAGCATCTAAAATTTATATTTTAAGTTTTTAGTCACTTATTATTCTTTCCCCCACTGGGCTGCAACTCTGTTCAGGACTCTAGGATATGGGTGCCGCCATCTTGACTCAGAAGCATCACACATACTGAGGAGAGTGGGATAAAGTACAGGGGGTGGGTTATAGCTGTGCTTTGCTCAGACAGAGCAGAGCTGGGATAAGGAAAAGGTCAGCAATCCCAGAATGCAGAGCAGCACAGTCTGAAGGCGCTTCCTGTTAGCAGGCTGCCTGATGCTCCATGAGCCACCATCTTGGATGTTTAAAGGCTCATAACATGCAGTATCTGCAGGTAGGGGGATTTTTAATGTGGCCAATCTGTATGTACAGGGTGTGGGAAACATATAAGATATGCTCTTATTCAGAGTGAAGGACTGCTTTAAAGTTTGTTATGATGCTGCAGCGTGCCTAAAGTGGAATAAACCCGGGTTTTGTCCCCTGCCTCAGGGGCATGCTGATTTGGGTTGCCCCCTGTGTGAAACCCTCTTAGATTGCCTAGAATAACTAACATTTCCCCAGTTCTATGGCACATGTGTGAGCACTTGTCTGATTGGAGTTGTCTGACGTGCAGCACATACTCAGGAGCAGACGTGATCCTATCTGAATGTTTTGGGGCCAGGAGTGTGCACACGGAGCAAAGATCCTGGAGATGCGGCTGCCGATATTTTCATTTGTGCAGGAGCCAAGGAAACTCTTTGTGGCACCCGCAGGGTTTCACACATCAAGACATCCTGATTTGGTATGCCCCTGGGGAAAGCCAGCAACCTTTTCGATTCCAGGGCTCCTTTGAGTTTTAATTTGCTTTAAAGCGGACCAAAACCCCTAAAAAGAACTCTATTTTGCTCCCTCACCCCAGGTTTTCTGCCTTCAATGCTGTTTGGTATTCCTGTTATAGTTTTTAGTTTTTTGTTTTCCCCAGGTATGCCATCATATTCGGTTGGTTTCTGACAGGACACCATTGTTCTAAATTGGTGTTTAAGACC